>CM072818.1:2995096-3385372 GCA_036937905.1 Salvia rosmarinus | reverse complement strand
GATCGGTTGGGCCACATCCCATCACCACTCTATCTCCTCATGTTCTTATTTCGATGGCGCTATACTGGAGGGCTCTGAACTTCTATTGAGTGGAAGCCGATAAACTCTTTGTTCCGCTAACTAATCGTGGAAAATATTTGAGCCGACGGCCATTTGGGACCATTCCGACCAGCTCATTGAGGATGATTCAAGAATGAAAGGATGTGAGCTGCGAGCTCCTCCGGTATTCTTCCTCCGAGCTTGTTAAAAGACGCCGAGGATTCGAGCTCTGTCGCACCCAAAGATCTTGGGATTTGCCACCGAGAGCATTGTGGGATAAGTTGAGAAGATAGAGTGAGCTAAGTTTCTTGACGTGATCCGGTATGTCTCCTTGGAAATTATTGGAAGAAATCAATGCATGTGAAGTCGAGCCAAATCTTGACAACGTTAAGCTCTCACCACTCACGGTTATAATCCGGGTAGTAGTAGCTTGGACTTGTTAGAAAATTATCTCCTGAATGCTTAGTCCTTAAATGTGCATCAAGTATCATTCCTCTCCAAGTTGAGAAGTTTAATGAATGGGGGTTGCAACTGAAATTATTGAAAGATGTATCCACAATTTGAAGATTTGGCCAGCTTTCCTTAATGCATATCCTAAAAATGTTTTTCAAAGTTAAAATTAATAAAACTTAGATGTTGAGTGTAATATGTTAGGAACATACTTAATTATAAAAATTATGATAAGTAATTTTGCAAAGGATGAAAAGAGAACTATTTATACTTTTTTTATATATATATAACTTAGATTCTTTAGAACTTCGCCTCAGGTCCCCAATACTGGACTTTTGCGGTCCAAAAACTGAGTGTCCAACCATAATTTATTTTTGTCACAACTGAAGTTGAGCACGTGTGGTTGATCTTGAACTGCGGGAGTTACAATATTGGAATAATCTTGTCTCAGAAGAAGAAGCCCGGGAGAGCTCACGTCCCAGCCCTATGAGAATATGAGAGGATAATTATGGTAACTTAATAGTTAAAGTAGAATTATATACAACTACACACTTTTTCAAAAGTATGTATGATCGATCTTAATTTCGTAAGGAAATAAATGCACGCAAGAACACCGAGAATTTACGTGGTTCGATCTATCAATAAGATCTACGTCCACGGGGAGAGATAGTATTCGTGTATTGAAAATATGAGGAGTGATTACTGCTAAGTGTAGCTGACCTTTTCCGCCTAATCTAGCCTCTATTTATACACGATTATAATAACCTAGATCTCGAATCCTGGATCTATTCTAAGAGAAGATTTGAATCCTATCTCCTCTAATTAGGATTCTCGTAGATACGACCAATCTTCGTTCGCTCCCACGGTTCAGAGCTGGGCGGACTGCTTGGGCCGAGCTCATGTCGCTTATTTATATTGGTCCCGATGCTTGGGCACAGGAGTTGGGCGATTCTATCATATCCCCCAAAAGACGCAGGTTCGAGGTCGTGATGGGTTTGGGGATATTTTACCGTAGACGTGTCCGTGACGAAGAGTGAGTATGGTCGATCTAGTAGTTATCCTTGATCTCGACTTCAGTATTTCGTTGGTTTCACCCTCGACCAGTTTCACACGATGTCTTTGATTGGCTTCACCGACGAGGCGCCGGTCTTTGACCGGCTTTGCCCGAAGAGGCGTTATGCCGAGGTCTTCGACCGGCTTCGAGGCGAGGCGCTATGCGAGGTCCTTTCATCGGCTTCTGAAGAGGCGTTATGCCGAGGTTCGATCGGCTCACCGACGAGGCGCTATGTCGAGGTCTTTGACGGCTCACCGACGAGGTGTTATGCCGATGTCTTTGATCGGTTCACCGCTGCGCGTTATGCCGAGGTCTTTGACCGGCTCACCGACGAGGTGTTATGCCGAGGTCTTTGTCGGCTTCGCCAACGAGGTATTATGCTGAGGTTACACACGGGACGCCTTGTTAGCATTTAATGCGCATTTGACGCGGCAGTTGGATTCGGATAAAGTGCATATTGGGGAATAACTTCCCTCGATACGCCTTTTCGCCATCACTTTGCACATTTCTAATTTCAAAATCTACGAAACTTTTATCGCCTAAAAGTTCCTTTCGCCATTACCGCTTGCAGACGAGGTTCAACGCTATCATCCTCGATCTTAAAACCGATAAGTTATGGCTTCCTCGCCTTCTTTCTCGATTACGACTACTCGAGAGTAGATTGTGCTGTGACACCACCGATTCTCGATGGATTTTGAAGTTTTTTTCCGATTCCTCCCAACCTACCATGTGTAGATTAGGTTTCCCGCCTTTTAGTGGATTATGGTAAGTGTCTTCCATTCCTTCAACGTTAGATGCCTCGCTATATCGTAATTTTCTTCTATGTATTTTATTCCTAATCTGTTGAGTTCCTTGTTCCCCGTCCGGTGGATAGGGCACATGCTCCACCGGTGGGTTTCGTGACGCTTCTAGGATAGCACGAAGGGTGGTCTTCGTATCCTTTTTTCTTCCGTGTATGTTTAACTTCAATGGATGTTCGGCATACCTCTCGCCCAAATAATTCCCAATTCCTTTCGGCATCTAATCGACCTTGGTATCTACTGCCATAGACATAATTTTTCTTTTACCCTGGGGCTCGTCCTCAGGTTTTTCCATCTTAAAGCTAGCTCGGGTGGTATTACTTATCACCGTCGCGGCTTTAAAGTAAAACAAAGTCGAAGATTTCTCGCGTAAGTTCTTCTTCTTACCGGCTCAACGAGTCCTTTGAGTTCATCCGAAAACCGAGAAGTTGGCGGACGCAGCCTCGATGTTAGCCTCGGTAGTTTGAGGAGGCTTTGGACAAGGTCGGCCTCATAGATGAAGAGTTCTCCCAGGCCGAGCTCGCTACTTCCGGCCGAGCCCTTATGACCTACTACCGTGGTGGGGCCAAGGGTGAGGCCCTACTCCCCGTATTGTTATATAGTTGCTTTCATTTTTATCGCTCGACGCTTATTCCCCGCAGTGAACTTGCTTGGAGGGGCAAGAAAGCGAAAGGATCGAGCTCCAGCCGGAGATCCCAACATCGACGTTAAAGGACGCCGAGGACCCCACGAGGAGTGGGATGCCCAAGTCTCCTCCGCCGTGCCTCTCAAGCGATTCAAGAGGATTAGGCATCGATCCTCGAGCCCACGGTTCCCGCCGATCCGGAGTAGAGAGATCCTCACTCATAATCTACACCTCGTGATCTTTCCGAGGTAGTGTATTTGTTCTTGTGCATTGTAGAGTAAGTTATTATTTTGTGTTCTGACTGATTTGTTATTGCACGGGGTCGAGGCGTGACGGCCGAATCCATGGGCGCATCCGCCCTTGTGACGGAGTACTTGAAAGGCACCGTTGCCCGATTCGAGGAGAGTCCCGCCGCCGAGAGATGGAGGAGAGAAGACCCTCCTCGCTCAAGAAGTGCGAGGCCGAGGACAAGGTTCGAGACATGGCGAGGAGGGAGGCGCGTGGCTCGCCGAGGCTGGCTGGCGGCGGCCGAGGCGAGGGCCAGGGCGGCCGAGGTCGAAGTCGGTCGGATGAAGGCCGAAGTTGAGGGAGCTCGCCGTCGGGAAGCCGAGGTGGCGAGCTCGCAAGGGGAAATGCTCCGCGCCTTTGCGGAGAGGTTATTCCTGTCCGGGGGCTTCTCTGGGCTGGCCGCGGGCGTGGCCGAGGTGTTGAATAAACGAGCAGTCTCGGACGTCATCGAGGAAGTTGCCGAGGATTACCCAGAGTTGGATAAATCCAAATATGGGCATGAGGTGACTGGAGGACGATGCCATCATGGTCTTATTCCGAGGTCCTTGCTCGTGGTCTCGAACGAGTTGTCCGTGCCGCAGAGCCCGACTTAGTCATCGCTTTGACGACCGGTCTGTCCGTCTGCGGCCGGGCCGCGACCGTGACCCCATGCTTGACGCCATGATGGCCGACCCAAGAAGGATCGGGTGAGGTGGCGGCTAAGGCTCGGAGGATGTCGAAGCTCGGGGTCCCCGACGGTCGAAGCCTCCCGGCAGTGAGGCGATTGGAGCCGCTCGGGTCGAGGAGGTGGCAAGTGGTCAAGTCCCAGAGAGGAGGTCGCTTCCCAGTCCAAAGTGGGGCCGAAAGTTGGGCGGGCTTGATGGCGAAGCTTTCCTGAGGGTCAGTTGATCCCTCTTTTTTTGTAGACCAACTTGTAAATATACATATGTTGTTGCTTTAAAGGCCTTAATAAAATTCGTTGTTCATCCAAGAGACTTGTCTTTCTTGTTTTTTTCTTTGTTCGCCTTCTCCCGAATGCCCGCCGCCTCTCGGTTAAATCACATCAAGCTTTGACGCTGGCTCTTGAATCAAAGAGATCGAACTCCTTCATTTGAGGGAACAAATAGACCATGTGCAGGTGCGGTCGATCTTAAGCTTAGGGCCGCCCAGGAGAGCCGTGACGAGCTTCTGTGCTCACCTCTTGGAGTTGAGGAGAGGTTCGAGATTACCAAGGAGGAGGCTAAAATAGTAGTCGAGGAGCACCCAGTACGAGGGTTATCCGCGGGTGGTGGGATGACCATTCACGAGGTCGAAGCTAAGGTTATTGAGGCCACAATACTGCGTGAGGTACAGCGCCGAGTACGCAAGAAATCGGCAAGCGGTTCTGAGCAGTCACGAATTGAAAAGGATCGGAGGCATATATAAGATCATTTGCTCGCCAACCACAAACAAGAACTGCTTCAACCGGATACAAAGGCCTCTTCTTCCGCGGGACTTTTCTATCTGCTAGACCTCAATTTACCTCGCCCCGATCTTTCTTCTCCTGAGTGGCAAGCTCAAGAGAGACGCGCTATAGCCCAAGAGAGACGTAGACCCTCAGAGCCAAGTCGGGCGCCATTGAGCGGCCGAGGTCAGTCTTCTGCGAGTCCTAGAGATCGATCCGGGGCTTTAGCGTAGATCGAGGATGAGGTAGAGGTAGGATTAGTATAGACGAGCAATTTGTTGAATCTCGATTTTCCTGTGGATCGCTCTCATTTTCCCGCCTCCCGGACCTCTTCGTCCTCGTAATATGTAAAATATGTACTTTGAAATAAGAAATTTCTTTGCTTCAGGTCACTCTTCGAGAACACCGCCTTTTATTACCGTAACCAATAAGAAGGTAGGTCGTCCTTGTTTAGGCAAGGTAGCTCGTCCTTGTCGGAAGGTAGTTCATCCTCGCAATAAACAAAGGTAGTTCGTCCTCGCACGAAGGTATTCATCCTCGAAATAAACGAAGGTATTTCATCCTCATTTAAGGTATTCATCCTCAAATAAACGAGGTGGTTAGTTCGTCCTCATCTGAAGGTATTCATCCTCGAAATAAACGAAGGTATTTCGTCCCGCATGCGAAGGTACTCATCCTCGAAATAAACGAAGGTAGTTCGTCCTTGTCGAAGGTATTCATCTTCAAATAAACGAAGGTATTTCGTCAGATGAAGGTAAGTGGTTCTATATTGGCAAGAAGTATTGCTCGGGGCGGTCCCTCTTCCCCAAGTGAACGAGGTATAGGTTCCTTTTTGCAAGTTTTATCGCTCGGGGTCCCTCTTCCCGAAATAAACGGAGGTATTGGTCCTTATTTGGCAAGTTTTATCGCTAGGGTGGTCCCTCACGCTTTGAGTTCTCCTCCGTCGGGGTATAGTTCGGTCCTCCAGAGAGGTATAGAGAAGAGATAGTATGCATAAGTGACAAACAAATCATGCAAGAAAAGATTTTATTGATGAGAACGATGTAATAATAAAACAAGACCCAAAGACACAACCTGAGCAGTACTCGATGATCTGACCGAACAGACTCGATGACACAACAGATTCAACTTTTGACACTTATAAAATATTTCTTCGATGAATGATGTGCCACATACCGGGTATTCTGCCCGGATATATGAGCGAGCTTGTATGACCCTTTTCCGAGGACTTCAAAGACTGGTATGGTCCTTTCCATGCTGCTTCCGCCATCGAGCTGCGGCTTTATCGATTTCGTTGTTTGAAGCACTAGGTCGCCTACTGGAATTATCGGGACTTGACACTGGTTGTAGTACCGAGCTACTTGTTGCTTATACCGAGCTTCCTTGATGTGGCGAGGTCTCTTTCTTCGAGCGAGATCTAGGTCAGTTCGTAGATTTTCCTCGTTGCCTCGGTAGAAGTGAATGGTACGGGGGCTCGGCATACCGATCTCTGCAGGGATCACTGCTTCGGTTCCGTACGTCAAGCTATAGGGTGTTTCTCCGTTCGACGTCCGAGGTGTAGTTCGATACGACCATAGGACTTGCGGTAAATTTTCCACCCAATTCCCCTTTACTCGATCGAGGCGAGTCTTGAGTCCTTTCACGATTGTTCTGTTGGTGACTTCAGTTTGACCATTTGCTTGAGGATGAGCCACCGAGGTGAATTTTCTTTGGATCCAAGCTCTTGCACCATTCTTTGAACATTTTATCCGTGGTTGTGTCCCATTATCCGAAATAAGGATATGAGGGATGCCGGCGACACCGATGTTTTTCCGCACGAAGTTGAGGGAGTTTGCTCGTGATTTTCACCAGGGTTCGGCTTCCACCCACTTCGTAGAAATAGTCGATTGCGACAATTAGAATTGAAAGCGCCACGAGCTTTGCGAATGGACCCACAATATCAATCCCCATTGCATAAATGGCGAGGGCTTTGCATCTTTGGTGAGGTCGGTTTGAGGTAGCCTCGACGCGTTCCATGGATTTGCACTTGACATTTCTTCACGAGATCGATCAATCTCGAACATCGTTGGCCAATAGTATCCCCATCGCACGACTTTCTTTAATAGGGCGCGGGTTCGATGTGACTTCCACATGATCCTTCATGCATTTCTCGTAGTACGTAGTCGGCTCGTGTCGGCCCAGCACCTCGTGAGAGGTTGGAGGTATGACTTTCTAGAGAATTCCACCTTTCAGTGTATATCGCAGATTTGCTCAAGATCTTCCTAGCCTCAAGCTTGTCATGGGGTAGCTCGCCCTTTTCCGGTATTCTCGAATGGGAGTCATCCAATGGGTCCGTCGTCGGATACTATGTTGACCTCGGTTCCAAAGGTCGCCATCGCTTATGCTTGTTTTGACTTCTTCTCTCGGGCGAGTTCGCCGACGATTTGGCTAGTTTGCTAATATGTCGGCCGCTATTTTGCTCCCTTGGGATGCGAACTAACTGGAAGTGTGAGAAAGCTTGTTGTAAGCTTTTGGCTTTTCAG
This sequence comes from Salvia rosmarinus, assembly GCA_036937905.1. Taxonomy (NCBI): domain Eukaryota; kingdom Viridiplantae; phylum Streptophyta; class Magnoliopsida; order Lamiales; family Lamiaceae; genus Salvia; species Salvia rosmarinus. The sequence continues at coordinate 3,378,171 of CM072818.1, read as the reverse complement.
GTATTTTTCATCCTTGCCTTTTTGCCTCGTGCTTTCCCAAAGATGTGACTCACTATGACTTGAGAGTCACTATGGACTTCACGGCTCGTGCTTGAAGGCTTTGAGCTAGGCGAAGTCCCGCAATAAGCCGTATTCCACTGTTGTTCGTATTTTGAACGCGAACCAAGTGCATATGTGATCTCTTGGCCATCTGGTCCTAAAAGTAGGACACCTGCTCCGCTAACTGTTTTCCCCGAAGCCCCGTCAACGTAGACATGACAGCAATCCTCTGGAGTTTTATCTATAGGTTCGGCTTCGGCATTGTCTGATACGGACTCGTTGGGCTTCGGTATGGCGGTGAAGTTAGCCTCGACAAGGAAGTCTCTGAAGGCTTGACCTCGATGGCTCGACGAGGGCAAAAGATACGCCGTGTTCGCTTAATTCAATTGCCCACTTCACGATTCTCCCGAGGCCTACGGCTTTGTCAATACTTGCGAAGTGGGTGATCGGTGAGGACTCAGATGAGATGTGTATGGAAGTATGGCAGTAATCTTCTTGCGGCATTTATTAATGCCGCCATAGCTTCTCCAAAGGTTGATACCTTATTTCTCGGTCCTTTCAATGCTCGGTGATGAAATACACGGAGTCAAGGCGTCCTTCCTCTCATACCAAAACTGCACTTATGGTTTCTTCCGAGACGGCGAGGTATAAGGAGAGGATCTCTCCTTCTTTCGGGACGGATAGAGTGGGGAGTTTGGTGAGGTAGTTTTTGAGATCCTCGAAGGCGGACTTGTGTATGTCATTCCAGGAGAACTCCGGAGCCTTTTTGAGTATTTTGAAGAAGGGGAGCTGCTTATCCGCGGCTTTCGAAAGAAAACGGCTGAGTGCGGTGATGCAGCCTGTTAACTTGTGTACGTTGTGGATTGTCTTTGGCTCCTTCATCTCCACAATGGTTTGAACCTTGGTCAGATTGGCTTTTAAACCCTCTTGTGAAACCCAACACCCCAGAAATTTTCCTGACCGAACTGCGAATGTACATTTCTGGGGGTTTAGCTTTAGGTTGACCTTTCTGAGTAGGTCGAGGATAATCCTCAGGTCGGCAACACATACAACTTCCTCAATGCTCTTGACGATGTCATCTCACGATACTTCCACATTTCGTCCTATGTAGGGTGAAATATTTTATCTACCATCCTTTGATAGGTAGCCCTGCATTCTTGAGTCCGAATGGCATCTTCGTATGCGAAGACCAAGTCTCGTAATGAAGGCTGTTTTGGCTGCGTCTTTGTCGTCCGTCAAGACCTTGTGATATCCTTTATATAGGTCGAGAAAGTTTGAAGACTTGTGCCCGACCAAAGCGTTAACCTTTTGTCGATGTTGGGGAGGGTACGCCTTTAGGCAATATTTGTTGAGATCGGTGTAATCAATGCACATTCGCCACCCTCCTCCGCCTTTCTTCACCATTACCGGGTTGGCTATCCAGGTCGGATACTTGATTTCGAACAGTATGCGTGCCTTTAATAATTGTTTCACCTCGTCGTGGATGACTTGATTCCGTTCGCAGTAAAAACCGTTGCTTTTGCCGAACGGTTTTATATCTTGTTGTCGATGTTGAGGCGGTGTGTAATGATGAGCGGCGAGACCCCGGTCATATCAAGGCGACCAAGCGAACACGTCTACGAATTCCTTAGAGTTGGATGATCCGCTTTCCTCGGTTGAGGTACACCGGTGAAACCAACTTTACGACCTTGGATGGTTCGTTTTCATCAATGCGACCTCCTCCACCGAGTTCTCCGAGGCCGCGACGCCCTCTCCGGTTCCAACTCCTCGGGTTTCTTTGATTGCTATGCTTGCGGTTCTTTGGACGAAGTCCCCGCACCTCTCGTACACTGCATGCATTCTTTTACTACAAGAAATATGTCCTTTTGCATCATAGAAAATATGTCGCAAACTTTTGTTTTTATGTCATGCTTAATTTGTGACATTTCATGCGTCACGGTGGATTGTGTCGCAAAAGTGATGTTGTAAATTTACGACATTATTTTTCATCTTGACGCAACATATCTGACTTTGTGCTTCACGTAAATATTGTTGCATAAAATTCGCGACACATTACTCGTCATTAGTTTTAGTGATGCATGTGCATTTGCGACATTTGTCGTGACATTAGTTAAAAGATGCATCATAATTTGCGACAATAGTTTGTGACATTATTATAATGTGATGTGAAATTTTACAATGCTTAAGCATCATATTTAAAGTGTCGCATAATATTGTGACATATAATATTTGTTGTAAAATCTTGTATTAAATGTCATGATATATATAACACCTTATGCATCATTTTATTATTATGTCGTAAATCTTGCATCACTTGTATGCGACATTAAATGAAATGACATGTCTAATCTATGACACTATTATTAATGTGATGTAGTTTTGTACAACACATGTTACGTCATAGTTAAAATGTCGTATAGTATTCCAACATAAAATATTTATTGTAAAAGATATTTAAAGTCACAAATATACAACACATTTTGCATCACTTTTATTATTATTATTATTATTATTATTATTATTATTATTATTATTATTATTATTATTATTATTATTATTATTATTATTATTATTATTATTATTATTATTATTATTATTATTATTATTATTATTATCATCACAATTAATTTTATACCACACTTAATTGAGTAATTTTATTGTCGATTCATAAATAATGCATCATTAATGAATTTAGGCAATCGGAATAAAAAAACATATCAATTATTAAAAACATAGAAATAAATATCTTTTAAAAACAAATTGAAAATATCATAACATTGATTGACTTGTGCGCTATATTATTCAAAAATCTAACATCAAATATCAAAGTCTATATCTATCTAGCTATGCAAGAATGCAAATCCATAAATGATAATGCGACGCCAACGTCATTTCATCTTCTCTTGCTTTTCCTTGTTGCATTTTGCCTTTGTTCCTACAAAGATTCAACAAAATAAATTATACTTCATACATATAAAATTAAACTAATTCAAAAGTACAATCGATATAACAATACCTGGATAGGTGCACCATCTAAACGAATATTCATATTGTTCTCATCCGAGTTATTCATCTCTTCTCTCATCTAATACATTGGTAGAAGATAATATTACAAAAAGACTAAAATTCAATAGAAATATTATAAAATTTTTGATCATTTACCTCAAAAGTTTCATTTGTTGCACTCAAGTTCTCCATGTTCATGTTCATAACTCCATCAGATGATGACCCATTATTGAGAGCTTGTATGCGCCGGGAATTGAAAGATCCGGATACCTTGCATATTATAATATAAAATATGAGTTATAAAATATTTATAATATAAATGAGGTATTTAATGTCGACTTACATTTATATTAGTATCCTCTAATGTGAGAAGTCGTGCCTGAAGCATCTCCACTTTTGAGGAATAGTCATCTTTGAATTTTGACATTTCATCTTCAAACCTTTCGAATACTTGCCACTATGTCGTTAGATTTTCATGTATAGCTTTATCAAATTCTTCTCGAGATGTAAAATCACTTTCTTTGTAGCACCGTCTGTCTGAAAATATTCTCGCGCTTCCTTTCCAATAACATCTTTATAGATCTCAAGTATTAGCATCCATATCATCCCGAAATTCTCGTGAAACTTTTGTTTCAACTCCTTTAAAAGAGCCTATGTACAAAACACAAAATGAAATTAAAAGAATCACAAAGCTCAAAAAAATAATACTACCAAGAGCAAGAGAATATTGCTTTTTTTTTGGGGTGGAGGGGGAAAGTTTAAGGTTGATTTGTCCAAATTTCCATGTATCAAGAGTGTTGGCAGTGAGGGTGAAGCTGTCTGATCGGGTTAGGGATGAGGTTTTGAGGTTGGAGCAAAATTTATTTGGATGGGTTATTAATGGATGGATGGGAAACATGTTTTCTTGAAGGGCTCTACTTCCACTAAGTGGTGGAAGACACTAATTCCTAAGCATAGGTCTCTTCTTGCATTGCGCTTTCATCAAAACTGAAGTCTTGTTTTTCAAATTGTGGGAGCGGCTAAATGCACCCAAAATTCCTCAATACACGTCGCATGCTAAGAGAGTTTCAGCTGCTCTGTGTGTACAAGAACACATACTATAAAACAAAGAGCAAAATCAAATCTCGGATCCTTAGAAGTGCAGAAAATACAAGCACATAATTACTAACAAAATCAAGATACGAGATGATGAACATCGAACAGCAGTGCTGAAACCCTATACCGCATCACAACATAATTCATAAACTTTCCACTTGAAACTAATGTAAGATAATCTTCGTATAAGGTGAAAAGTATCAGGTATAAATTCAACATAATTCATTATGAACAATTACTTAATACTGAATTCATATTAGAATGTTGAGCACCTACACTGTAACTCAACACCAACATCTTTGCACTTGAAACTAATGTAAGATAATCTTCTGATGGTTTAAAAAAGAATATGGATGCAAGAGTAAAATAATACACCAAAAGTAAGAGAATATTTTGAAAAAAGATTTTATAAGGTTACACACTACAAACATTACTGGCAAGTAAACCAACACACAAAGAAATAAAGAAATAAAGAATAAAAAATCCATTTCACTACCTTTACCAATTATAAAAGACAATAGTTATTTCTTTCTTCCAAAAATAAAAAAGAAGAGTATATAGATAAATTCTACTTTGAAAACATCAATCATGATTTAAAATCCTCAATGGATGTACGAGTAATATATATAAAAAAAAAGACAACACTAAATCCAAATCATCAAATCAAACATCAATCATTATTTAAAATCATTTCCTAATGTACTTCTATAAAATATACACAGAAGTGTACGAGTAATTCCACCCCAAAATAAATTTTAATTCAAAACAAGTGGAGGGTAAAGAGTACTTACTAGTTTCTCTTCAAGATTCTTGTCAACTTGTTTTCCGCTCTTTTGTTGTCTTGTATAGACAAACAAATCTAGATGTGATGGCTCTTTACCATATTTTTGACTGCATCAGTAAATAAGAAAATATAAAGAAATTACAATACTATGATACATTATTAAACAACAATGCTCTGACATTGTTTGATATATAATACCTCTTCTATAGCATTGGCCATATCCTTTCGTCCCAATCTAGGAGGAAGTTTGACATGCTTTCGACTGTTGCTGTTAGTCTTACTAAGCTTCTACAGCTCGATTGTTGGAAATGCCATGTACATGCTTCCATCCTTTACAATCATTCTTGTTGTAAGATCTTTAGTTTCATGGAAAGTCCAGCTCTTGCACATTTTACCGCTTCTGCCAATTTGACTCTTAACACTACTTAACTTCCATTAGTTGGCAACTAAGACCTATAACAAAGAAATTAGGTTTTAGTTCAAATAGTTCAGAACTCAAGCTGTAGCTAATGGCTTGTGAAAATTCTGCAAAAGAGCAGCCATATCATTAGCAATTTTGTAGGTTAATGAGCATGGCTTTTTTTCCTTTCATTGCAGAACCTAATGTAAATATTGTATGGAGCGACAATGCAGAAGGAAAAATGGTAGCTCTCCGTGGCATCGAAGAAGGTCCTTTATTTTAACTAAGCCCTGTGTTTTATTTTACTTTCAATTCTGTATAGTTTTTGCTGGAATGTGTTATTTTCTGAGGAGGTTCTGCATGGTAGCTTGAGATCTCAGTGGCTCATGATTTTATATTTTGATGGCCTCGTGTGATTCTTTGTGAAAGATCACTTGTGAAAATTTTCACCCTTTTATGTTGAACCACTTGTAAAGCATGTTAACTTGAAGAGATTGAAAAGCCTTTCCTTGAATAGGTTTCCTTATAGATCTTTTCTCCAATTACAGTGAAGTGTTGAAAAAATCGGCTCATCAAGGTTAGACTATATAAAATATGTTCTAAATTATTATGGTGCCACTATTTTGTTTGTCTTCTTTGGATGAAACGTTTACTTTCCTTACAGATCATTAGACCTTATACTCGAGCGCATATGCTTTGAGGGTAAACCAAGGCAGGCCAAGTATGCTGTTCATGCCCTGGCATCGATGAACTCGGGAAGAGTGGTCCGAGTTAGTCGCGATTCTATGGTGGTCGGCGATGGTAAGTTTCATACTTTTGTTGAACATAATGATTTTGATGTACTAAATTTTATTTCTTACCATTTTACATCTTATTCTAATAATGTAGATGAGATCAAGTTAGATGATTGATGTTGTTGAAACAAAGATGGTGAAATGCTTGAAGATGGTGAAGTTGATTTTTTTGATGAATTTTAGTAGCTAGTTAGAAAATACTTGTAGCTAGTTAGAAAATACATGGATTGGGAATTTCCTAATATTTTGAATGCTTATGAAATGTGTACCTTGATTTTGATATAAATATTATGAGAAATATTTTATATCTATTTTGGATTATTATTTTTAATTAATGTAAACATGCATTCAAATTATGAAAACAGTATTAAATAAATAATAAAATAACAAAAATATATTATTCAGCTTATAGACCACGGAAATGCGCGTGGTTCATTCAATATAGACCACGATGAAAACCGCGTGGTCTATAATGTCATAGACGACGGGAAAGGCCGTGGTTCACCTTTTCGTGTGGCCCGTTGTCATAACATTATGACCACGCGGTTTTCACCGTGGTCTATAACTGAATAGACCACGGGAATTCTCGCGTGGTCTATAGCCGCACGTAATAGACTACACCTATGTAGACCACGCGAATTTTTGAAATAGACCATGGGCATTCCCCGTGGTCTATTAGCGAAATTCTTGTAGTGTTAACTCGTAGGTCTTTAAGTCATAGTTTTCAATTTTGGATATTTTTAAAAGTCTTTGTCAAACCGTCTGAGAGATCAATATATATTGGACGATGTTCATATTCAAACTCATACACCACTGATATAAAATTTGATCCGAATATCGCTTAACGAATCTTAACCATCACACCATCAAATACAAATTTTATGATGTCTTTTGTTTAATTTCTAGAAACCTTTTGAAGTTCTATTTATATGTCGATGGTTCGAAAACAAAGTATTTCATTTTGTTTCTATTTAATTTGTTTAACCACAAAACAAAGTCCCATATTCGCCATCCGTGCCGCATCTCTGAAATCGCCTAACATGCGGCAGCTTGCTTGGGAGGAATGCCCCTGCTACGTGGATTAGTCCGCCATTGCAGCCCGCTCTTCTCTCGCCCTCTTCTCCTTCGAGAGCTTTCGATCTCGGGATCTAGTAATATTTCGTGAGGTCCCCGAGATCTTGTACGCATAAACCACCCGAGAAAAGAGAGAATTTAGCTCGCAACAATAAATAAATAATATAATATATAACTTGAATTAATAAATCCAAATCGTCAAATTATTCCTATGCAATCTTAACAATCCCTGGCAACGACGCCAAAATTTGATCGCTCCCTTTTTCACACGTAAAAGGTGTATATAGAAGGTAAGACAGTATCGTATCCATGTGGATTGTATCACGAAACATAGAAGCTAGCTCAACGATAATTCATCATTATTCGCTATGTACGAATTAAAGAGAGGTTTAAGGGTTCTAAATTTAATCCAAAGCAAAGGTAACCATGCGAAATATAAAATAAAGCAATAAAATCACGGATGATAAAAATGATAAGGACGACTAACCCTAGGGATGCATTAATCCTATCCACAACGATGTTTATCCTGCTCCTATTAGCCAATTTTAATCCGCATAAGATGGAAGATCACATATATAACCGACAACTCGTTACGATTAATTGCGGTGTAGATTACTAGTTTTCCCTATTCTCATTACGTCTCTAGGTGAAAACAAGTAACTCAAACAGATCACAAAGAATATGCTTCTTACGAATATCCTATCTCACCCACGACTCAAGCGCTTATTCAGATCATGCATTCAAGATCGATCGACAATTAATACAATTACGTAATTAACCGACAACTAGATATGCATCAAGATTGATAAGAAATTAACACATATAAATAAGCACCAAGAATCATGAATCAATGCCCGGAAGGTAAATAGCGATAACAGAATCACAACATATAGGATCGAATCATGCAAACCCTGTGATTAGAAACGTAAAACCAGCTGACATAATAAACTAATAAAATATGATTTAACCATAAAAATAGAAATTATATAAATGAAACCCGATTGAGGCCTCGATGAACAATCGCTGGGCTTGAATCCCAACCTCAAATAAAAGCGGAAATTTAAAAGATTGTCCTGACGAAAACGTCCTTGGATCGTGACAAAACGTAAAACTAATGAAGAACAATGATCAACTAAACTCTAGAATGAAATTGGATGGAAGCTAAAGCTAAAAATATGAAAAGTCGATGAAAACTCAATAAAAGAGGTTCTCGAATCGTGTGCGGTTGGATGCGCGAGAGGGTGTTGCCATATATAGCACACCCCAAACCCTAATTTTCCTTCGCCACTCGGTCTCGCTGATCACTCCTCGCGGTCGCTAGGTCGACCGCGAGGTATGTCCCACGCCACAACAATCTTCGCCATGTCACCTCCTTGCGCCGCATGGTTTCTCATGGTCCGGCTAGCGGTCGCTAGCCATGGCCACGAAATCGTCTGATAACTTTCTCGGCTACTGGTCTCGCCGCAGACACGAGGTCACGGTCGTGGCCTTGCTTGCTCGCTTGCTTGCTTAGCGGCCAGCCTAGCAACCGCTAGGCGGTCGCTAAATGTGAGCCAGTGAGTTTTGGCTCGTGCTTCGCTCCTTGCTTCAATTTTCAACATATGGACCTACACCACACCAAAAGAACACCCAAGAGCAGTATCTTCTAGAAATAGATAAAACATTAAGAATCGATACGTAAACGCACATTAAATGATCTAAACTCATCTTTAATATCAACAATAAACGTGTAAAATGCACATTTATCAAGTAACTGAATTTAAAATAAAATAAAATTACATAACCTTAAATATCATTTATTTTATTAGTATATATATTTGAAAAGTCATAGCGCATCATCGTTCTACCTGAGCAAAAGTTGTGATCGTGTGTATAAACATTAACGCGAAATTCGAGATTTCATACCATTCAATCACAATTTTGATACATTTATAACAATGAGTGTTGCATTAGTGTCTCTAAACTATGACACACTAATTAGATGATGCACAATTGAATTGTCGTAAAAATACAACACTTAATGTCACACTATTTTAAATATGTGGTATAATTATGATATTTTATACAGATGTCACAAATGAATTGTCGTAATTTTGAGACATAAAATGAGTGTCGATTTATGTCACTAAACTACGACACAATATTTAGATAACGATAACCGACGATACATACGACAATAAATGTAACATTATTTTAAATACGTGGTTTAATTATGACATTTTATACATGAGTCGCAAATAAATTATCGCACTTTTGACACATAAAATAAGTGTCGATCTATGTCACCAAAATACATCACAATATTTAGATGATGCACAAACGACATAAATATACAACACTAGAAGCATAGGTGTGGTACTTTTACGACACACGCATATAATGTCGCATGTTCTGTATGTCGCAATAGGTCTGCTTTGTTGTAGTGTTGCCTCGCTCGTCTCCTCGATCACGGCTATCCTCCTCTTGTGGGATTTTCATTGTCGTGGTAGGTTGAGCACACCGCCTTCTGCATTGCTTAGCCGCCTCGCCCAAGTATAACGTTGTATGCGAACGGGCCCCACCACAAAGAATCAGTACTACTTTGGTAGAGCTCATCGGTGCCCTTCCCATCGTGGACGGGCGGGTCGATCACCCGTCTCGGGCGTGTCTCTTCCTGCATTTGAGCTCATGGAGTGGTAGCGGGGCCCACGCAAGGCGCGCCTCTACTCCTAACTTGTCAAAACATTCTTTGAAGAGGATGCCATCGACGTGCCACTATCGATATAAACGCTGCCTTACCAACTTGTTGGCGATCGCTCGATCACCGCCGCTTCTCAAGTGGCACCACCGCAGTGCAGTGGTCGCCCCTGAGAAGGTAATTGCCTCGTCCTCCCGAACCTCTTGTCGATGTGCTCACGGTATGGGGACTTTGGGCCTCGGCCTTGCGAGGACTCAGAACTCCACGGGGAGACCTGTGATGGTGAGATGACCCCGTCGTTGGGGTTCATCATCTCCTCCTCGTCCTCGTAGCGCCTTCTCGTGAGGCACACCCCTTCTCACTGCTTCCTCTTTTTACCGCCTCGACGGAGGGCTCGTGATTGCCGCCTGTCTGGTCCCGCCTTTGTATTTTTCAGACCCCATCTTGTACTAGCATCTCGATATCTTCCATGAGGTCTCGGCACTCCTCAGATCATGTCCATAATCCTCATGGAAAGAACAAGATTTGTCCTTAGTTCGACGTTTTGACCCCCGCCATTGGTCGAGGCTTCAAACTTATCCATGTGTAGTTCAGAGATTTACGCCTCGGCAAACCAAAGGAGTGTATTGAGGTCTTTTCGAGGTGCCGCTGCCCGAGCCTCGACTCTATGGGCGGCGATCCTCTCGAGGCACTTCGGCCTCGGCGCCCGGCCTCCTCGCCCTTCGCCTCTTCTCCCTTTTCGAGGCTCGCCCGCCTCGCGCCTTCTATCGCCCGTCCGCCTTGGCGAACCGGTCACCTATGCGCCATAGTTCCGTCAGCAGACGGGGTTCGTGCTTGATGAACTCTTTATATAAGGCCCCGTGCGATGCCGCTCGAAGGCCGAGATGACGAGGAGATCGCTCACATCTGCGACCTTCGTGCCTCCTTATCGAACCCGGTCATAAAGTCGCTGATGGACTCGCTCGGCCTTGCCTCGGTGGCGAGAGATGTGCGAAGTCATTTTGGACTCGGCTCGGAAGAACCTTCGATGGAAGGCCTTCATTAGATCGCTAGAACCAATGCTCCCGGAGGTAGACCGTCCGAACCATCGGCGCGCTGTTTCGACTAGTAACTCCAGGAAGAGCTTGCACATATGAATTGTGTCGAGGCGCTGGTTGATCATATTGTATTGAACCGCGAGAGGAAGTTCTCATGGGTCCCTTAGTCCGTCGTGAGGGTGATGCTCGGCACCCAATTTATCCGGGAGTGGGGTGTCGAGTATTTCGCTTGAGAACGGGTGACTATCCTCCGCACTGCCGAAACCGCCTCCGGAGAGGGGCGAGTTCGCCGACCGAACTCGCTTTGGTAACCAGACCGGCCTCGCAGTGATCGCGACGCCCTCTTCCGCAGCTGTTCCTTGCGCGATGGGTTGCGGCCTCAACGCTGTAGAGGTATGAGCGCCACGACTTGAATGCCGGGATCCACCTCGCTGCGGTGCCTCGTGTTTAGACGAGGCTTCGACGCCTCTCCTGAAACGGCGGACCTTGTGCGTGGTCGAGGTATTGGAAAAACTCTCCTTGTTTTTCTCAGGAACCCTCGACGGCATCGTTGGTTTATCCGCGAGCCGACGTGCTCTCGTTACTATTGCGATCTCCTTCGCTTTGATATCCTCGCTTCTTCATGCAGATCGATCGCCTGCTCGTCGATCGCTTGACATGACCTTCGTGGGTTAGTTCTCGACGGGTTTTTCCCGAGCCGAGCTCGGCGTGCCGACCATCGTTGTTGCCGGCGAGACTCGATGCGTGACTGGTATGCATTGTCGTGATTGATTCCCCGTAAAACGATGGTTGATCGAAAACACAAAATTTTCGCTCCCACGCATTTGCCCTGATCGATCTTAATTTCGTAGGAAATAAATGCACGAAGAACACCAGGATTTACGTGGTTCGATCTATCAATAAGATCTACGCCCACGGGGAGAGATAGTATTCGTGTATTGAAAATATGAGGAGTGATTACAAGAAGTGTAGCTGACCTTTTTCGTCTAATCTAGCCTCCATTTATACACGATTATAATAACCTAGATCTCGAATCCGGGATCTATTCTAAGAGAAGATTTGAATCCTATCTCCTCTCTAATTAGGATTCTCGTAGATATGACCGAATCTTCTGTGTTCCCATTGGTTTAGGAGCTTTATTGGGCCGGACTCGTTTGGGCCGAGCTTCATGTCGGGCTTATTTATATTGGGCCTGATGCTTGGGCCCGAGTTGGGCGTATCCTATCAATGTATTCCCTATACACAATGATTTAATTTGCTACACTGCATGACTAATTTATTATGTCTGTTTTCGGTCAACCGAAAACACGCTTTCTCGATCGAAAACAGGCATTAGTCGATCGAAAACAAGTAAATATGTGGATAAATTGAAAAAGTAGACTAATTTCATTGTTTTCGGTCGACCGACGACAAGACTTTCTCGACCGGAAACAAGAAAATTAATCTATTTTTTCAATTTATCCATACATTTCTTTGTTTTTGGTCGACTAATGTCTATTTTCGATCGACCGGAGACAAGGTTTCTCGATCGGAAACAAACATTAGTCGATCGAAAACAAGGAAATTTATCTTCTTTTTTTTTTCAATTTATCAACACAGTTCCTTGTTTCCGATCGAGAAATTCTTCTCTTCGGTCGATCGAAAACAGACATTAGTCGATCGAAAACTAGAAAATTAATCTATTTTAATGTAACGGGTATAGGATGTAGGAAATTTTGGAAAAGGTTATAGGTGGTATATATTTTAATAAAAGTGGTTAATTAGGTTTGAGTCTCATAGTTAAATAGATAGGTGGATATTTGCATAGTGTCCACAATGAGTCACCCTAAAGAGGGTGAAACTCCAACTCTGCAACTGTTAGATTCGATCCTTGATCTTTATCCTAAATATACTGACTTTTAACCAACTGAACTAAGTTTACGGGGCTATTATTGGAATAATCTAATTTGGTGAAACTAGCCCATTTTCAAGTAGAATCGGCCGGCCAGTAAACAGTTATGTACGTAATCGTGGACAAATCTTGGCCGCCTTTGTCGCCACTCTTCTTTTTCCTGTACTGATCTTACAGGTAGGGATGTCAATGAGTAGGTTTTACCCGGATTGATCTGGAACCGTTCAAAACCCATTAAATTTTAAAGCAACGGTTCTGCAACGGTTTCGGTTCTAGACCCGCTTTAGACCCGGACCGTTTAGATCCATAGTTTGATGGTCTGGTCCGATCCGGATATGATCCTGGTTCTAGAACCAAAACCAATACTTATTTATTGGTTCTGATCTGAGTAAAACTCGTCTATGGACAAGCCTAAGTTTAAATAGGCTTGTCAATGAGCTAGTTTTATCCATATCGATTCGAAATCACTCATAACCCATTGAATTATAAAGCAACGGTTTCGATTTCGCCTCCGTTTCTTGTTCGCTTATGGTCCACCCTCGTTCCGGATCCGCTCGCATCCGAACCGCTTAAGACCCATAGTTGATGCTCCGGATCCGTCCGATCCGGTGTCAATGGGTTGTTTTAACCGTAACCATTACTTATTTATTGGTTCTGATTCGGGTAAAACCCACCCATTAACATCTCCACTTACAGTTACTCTGCGATTAATTATTTCCTTGTTGTATTTTTGGATTCAGATTGATCAGAAAATTTATGAATACTCGGAATTGCTTCCACTCGTTATGGTTTGACCTGAACTTTTTATAAACATATAATATTTGCTTGGCAGGATTATGCGCTGCGTAAACATATATTCATTTTTGAACATATAGATGTTTAATATTAGTATGAATATGTAGCGGTTGTAATACAGTATAAAAATAAATAAATAAATAATCCCAAGGTTGAAAGACTATATATTGCAGATTGGAATAAGACAGCCACTTGAGAGACTAATGCGGAAAAAGAGAACATATAAAAGTATGATTTTTTTACCAATTTAATCACGAAAAAACATTATGTTTCACATATAAAATTTCAAAGTAATGGTCGTGCCAAGTGTTGATTGACTACTTCTTAGAAAGATGAAGTTATCATAAGAAGTGGAGAAGCGAAGAAATTGCCACAGCGAAGAGGATAATTCGTAGATCAACGTGTAATAAGACAAGGAGGCAAACCACTGAACAATATCCTTGAGAATCCTTTCCAAATAGAAAAAAGCATAAGATAAGAAACTTCCATAAATAACACTGCTGGAAAATATTGTACTTCATGCAATTATATATATACACTAATCATGTAATTATTTTCCATATTCCACGTTTTCCCTATTCATGCATTAGCTTTTACATAGCATTTATTATTAGTAATGTATAAGCATTAGTTAAATTACTTATTCATGTATTTACGTGTGTATATATATATATATAGAGTTTGGTTCAAATGAGAACCATTCTTATCCTAAAAACTAAGAACCAAATGAATTCGTTATGAAAGTTGATGAATCCGTTGAGAAAGTTAATGAATTCAAAAATTTAGAATTTTTCACCCGGGTTCGAATCTCATGAGGGACGAAAATTCTATTTTTTTGGATTCATCAACTTTCCCAGCGGATTCATCAACTTTCACTGTGAATTCATCATTTTTTGGTTCTCACGTTCTCACAATAAAAATGGTTCTCACGTTAACCCTCCCCTATATATATATATATCTATATATATATATATATAAATCTTGCATTTATGTTCAAAATCAAATTTATGTAAAATTATATGTATTTTCATTATTTCCAATTTATGCATACATTCAGTTAGAGATGTCAATAGGTGGATTTTAGCCGGACCAATCCGGAACCGCTCAAAATTCATTAAATTTTAAAGCAGCGGTTCCGGTTCTAAACCCGCTTTAGACCCGGACCGTTTAGATTCATAGTTTGATGGTCTGATCTGGGTTCGAGTCCGATTCTAGAACCAGAACTAATACTTATTTCTTGGTTCTGGTCCGAGTAAAATTCGTCTATTGACAAGCCTAAGTTTAAGTATACTTATCAATGAGACAATTTTATCCATACGGATCCGAAATCACTCAACCCATTAAATTATAAAGCAACGGTTTCGGTTTCAGTTTGGGTTCTGGTCCGATTCTGGTTCCAAATCTGCTCAGATCCGGACCGTTTAAGATCCATAGTTGATAACCCGGATTCGATCTGAATCCAGCATCTAATGGGTCGGTTCCAGAACCAAAATCATTACTTATTTATTGGTTCTGGTTCGAGTAAAATTCACCCATTAACATCCCTATATTCAGTACTTAAAGTTCATATTTGTAATTTAAGGCAATGAGCTAAGGGCTTAACTGTTTAATTGCTGGTTTCAATCAAAGAAAATTAAGATGAAAAAAATTTATGCTTGTGGTTTATGTTATTCTTGTTTTATATGTTTTTATTTTCATATTGATTATGTGATTACATGTTTTTGTTTTCAAGACTACATTATGTTTATGTTGATGGAAAAACTGAATTTACCCGTGTTTCTGAGGATCTATCTTAGATGTTTAATTTATCATATATTGATTATATTCATAAGAGTTTTCTCGTGTTTACCTATGAATTTAAGGTAAATCTGATCAACTGCTGACTCTAGCTTTGATTTTTGGACTGTGTTCCAGATGTCTGATTTTCAATACTAAATGAGAGTAATTTATGAAGAACACTGCAAATTTCACCCCTATGAATGACTTGTGATTTTCGAAAATCACACTGTGAGGAGAGTGGTGATATGTTTTCTCATACCTTGTATTTATAGTGCTCTTACCGTAATCATAATAAGATAGGATTACGACACATCTAATAAGTAAAATAATTATCTTCTTCCCTAACATAATTCATTTCTAAAATAATTATCTCTTGATGTCTAATAATATAAGATAATATCTATCTAGACTAAGAGATGTATTAAATAAATAATACATTAATCAGAATAGAATCTTCTGAGTGGAATTTCATAGGGTGGTCGAAAATTATAGCAACAGTAAGTCTTGATGAGCCAGCCCAGAGATTAAATACAAGGAATAAAGTTGGCCTAAAATAAATAAATTATCTTATATTCATACATAAATTAATTTATAAAAATTTATTCATTCTACTAGAGAATAAATGCTGACTTACCCCTTTCGAAGTTGAGTCGGACTTGTACTTAGACTTACAAATCTCCGTATTTAAGATATCGCATATTCATTAATTATTTATAGCACCCTGACTGCTTAAAATAATTAATTTCTTTAATTCCTTAAGTAGTACCACTCAATCTTATTATTGTACTTGATCTAACTCAATCTATATGGTTTATTACAATAAACATTTTGAGTTCCTTAAGGAACGAATACGGTGACTCGACACAGATAACCAGCATGATATACAAGCACTGCCACCATCCAAAAGTCAAAGTGATGGTCAGCCATACTCACCTGAAACCTTATCGAGGTTTAGATTAACATAAAGTCACCGAGATCTAGGTTCTTCACGATGGTAAGATAGAAAAATTTATCTTAATGTGATCCATCAATACGTCAAGACGTATCAGCATAGACAAGCAACCAAGTCAAGTTACTTTTTATCTATATTGTAGCCTATACCTATAACTCGTCCTGAAGTTGTCTCAGTTGTGATCTTTTTTATATCTCAATCAACTTAACCAATCATATAGACTTCTCTGTGATTTTCTACATATGTATGATCTAAGTTTTTTTATGAGATAATGAGACAACATATACAATCAAGTAAACAATTCAATTATGAGATAAGAATAATGTTAATAGAAAACATTATATACAAGTCCAACCTAATTGTTTTCGAGATACAAATTCAACATATGTTAATATGTATTCTCATGTTATATTTTATATATTATTATTATTATTATATTTAATACCTCACATAATATTAAGGTCTCATATTATTATTATATTTAAGATTTTACAAAATATTAAGGTCCCATGGTATTATTATATTTAAGACTTCAAGGAATATTAAGGTCTCATTGTATAACTATATGTAAGATCTCACAAAATATTAAGGTCTCATGAAATTATTATATGTAAGACTTTATAGAATATTAAGATTTCATAGTATTATTATATTTAAGACCTCACATAATATTAAGGTCTCACAGTTACATATATAATTTCATGGATATTATGCTTGTTTATGTGGCTATGAAATATTAGTTTGTATGTGGAGATTGTATTGTTCATCACTGAGTATATTTATGTTATGTCCACACTTATCTACTTTTCAACTTTACAGTTGAAGAATCGGAGCGATCATAAAAGTTGAGAATGACTAGAGAAAAGAAATCGTTTATTTATTTTATTTCAAGTTATGAGATTTTTTATTTTGGCTAAAGTTTAATTTTTGTTTTGTTTATTATTATTTTGATAAGTAGTCCATGTTTATATATGGAGTTATTCTTTAAATAGAAATTAATTTTCTTATCAATAATGATCTCTAAGTTGTTTTTCAAAGCAAAGTATTTTTTTTTTATCAGTTTAATACATAAATTTAAAGATCGTTTCACGGTGGGCCTCAGATATTAACCACTCTACCCCAAGGCCAACACACACACAAAGCAATATATATATATATATATTTTGTCAAATAATACAGAAATTTTAAAGACCGTGTCATGGTGGACTCGAACTCAAGACCTTTGGCCTCAGGCATTAACCACTAGGCCAACACACGTATATGAAAGTAAAGTTTTTTTTGGATCAATTTAATATAGAAATTTTAAAGTCCGTGTCATGGTGGACTCGAACTTGAAACCTTTGATTTCGGGTATTAACCACTCTACCACTAGATCAACACACACACAAAAAGTAAAATATTTTCTTTTTTTGATCAATTTAATACATAAATTTAAAGGTCGCCTCACAGTAGACTCAAACCCGAGATTTTTGGTCTCGAGCATTAATCACTCTACCACTAGGCCAACACACGCACGCGAACAATATAGTAAATTTTTTTTGGTCAATTAAATACAGAAATTTAAAGACCACGTCACGGTGGACTCGAATCCAAGACTTTTGACCCCGTACATTAACCATTAACCACTAGGTCAATACACGCATACAAAGCTAGAAAACTATACCAATTGAACTACAATTAATTCTTTAAAAGTAAAGTTTTTTTTTGGTCAGTTAAATACATAAAATTATAAAGATCACGTCACGGTGGACTCGAACCCGAGACCTTTTGTCTTGAATATTAACCACTCTATCACTGGGCCAACACATACACAAAAAAGTAAAAATTAAATACAAAAATTTAAAGGCCACGTCACGGTGGACTCGAACCCGAGACCTTTGGCCTCGGACACTAACCACTCCACCACTAAACCAACACACACACACAAAAGTAAAGTATTTTTATTTTATTTTTTTGGATCAATTTAATATTAAAATTTAAAGGTCGCGTTACGGTGGACTCGAATCTGAGACCTTTGATCTCGGGCATTAACCACTCTACCACTAGGCCAACACACACACACAAAGTAAAGTATTTTCTTTTTTGGGTCAATTTAATACAGAAATTTAAAGGCCGCGTCACGGTGGACTCGAACCCAAGACCTTTGGCCTTGGGCATTAATCACTCTACCACTATAGGCCCACGCACGCACACTTAAAGTAAAGTATTTTCTTTTTTTTTGATCAATTTAATACTAAAATTTAAAGGTCGCGTCACGGTGGACTCGAATCTGATACATTTGGTTTCGGACATTAGCCACTCTACCACTAGGCCAACACACGCATACCAAAGTAAAGTATTTTCTTTTTTCTTTTTTTTAGGGTAAATTTAATACAGAAATTTAAAGACCGGCGTCCGGTGGACTCGAACCCAGACCTTGACCCGGACATTAACCACTCTACCACTAGGCCAACACACGTACACAAAGTAAAGTTTTTTTTTGGGTCAATTTAATACATAAATTTAAAGGCCGCATCACGGTGGACTCGAACCCGAGACCTTTGGCATCGGGCATTAACCACTCTACCACTAGGCCAACACACGCACACCCAAGTAAAATATTTTCTTTTTTTGGTCAATTTAATACAGAAATTTTAAAGGTCGCGTCACGGTGAACTCGAACCCGAGACCTTTGGTCTCGGACATTAACCACTAGGCCAACACACGCACATAAAGTAAAGTATTTTTTTTTCTTTTTTTTGGGTCAATTTAATATAAAAATTTAAAGGCCGCGTCACGGTGGACTCGAACCCAGACCTTTGGTTCGAACATTAACTACTCTACCACTAGACCAACACACACACACCAAAGTAAAGTATTTTTTTTTTGGTCAAACGCATGCGAAATAATATAAAACAGAAAACATATTACAAACCGAACTCGGGCATACCCGAGGGGATACAACCAAATTTTCAAGAAACAAGGCGAGGGTGGGGTAAAGACCTATGGCAAAACACATAAAGCTAAAGAATGACTCGCTCAATCCTATGAAAGCGATAAAGAAACAAAAACCTCCTCAACAAACCCCTTTGCGACGCATAAGGCGGGCCTCATTAAAAACCCCATGACCAGTGGGAAAAGAGTTGCCAGTGCAGTGTGATCGCGGGTATAAGGGATGGGAAAGTGAACACATGCAACCACACGAGGTGCACCGCTTTGGTTGAGCCTAGCGCCCTCAACACACACACCCAAAATCCACTAACGTAAACGCAATACATAATATGGCATCCCAAAAGTGGATCCAAAAAAAGACCGAGACATCTCCCTACCACTACAAACCCAACTCAAAGTGCGATACAACCATATCAACAGAATACATCGAATATAAGACAAAGATAAACATCTTCTTTAATACTCTTCACAATGGTCCTCACATCAAAGTGGATGTCCTCGAAGTTAATCTTGTTACGTGCATACGGATGTGATTGACCGTAGTCGCTAACCCGATCCGCTTAGCTCGAAGGATGATGGTGACCCGCCTTTCTTCTCCCTTTAATGTGCTTGATAGCACCGCAATAGTAGTTATACTCCTGAGATGCAGCCACTCTTTGATCTCTTTCCAAACCGCCTCCGCGTTCTTACACTTAAAGAACAAATGATCGTGAGTTTCAAGTGGACATTACACACGGTACATACCGTGAGATATTCAAGTATCTCAATCTATCCACCGCCTTAAGTCTTCCTCGCATGGCAAACCACATGGCGATGGAAAACTTAGGCGGGATGTACTCTTCCAGATCGCCTTGTGCCGATCTTGCCTCTCACCCTTCTCCCGGAGGTAGTGATATGCGGCACTCGATCCTTTGGACCGAAAAACACTCGAAGAAGATCCACAATCTATCATGATCCCTCCCCGAATCACGCAAAAACGATCACGAAGAATGAGTATATTCTTAAGAAGGGGAGATAAACGAACGTGATTAGGAAACTCCCATATGGTGGTGGTCATCAAGTACTGTGCATGGATCTATGAATCCATTGGATTCCTTCTTGGTATGGATATTCCACAATGTCTTTGCTAGAGAGCTTTGTTCCAAGTCGAGATCTCTTGGACCAAGACCTCCTTCATCCTTTGGTAAACAAACGGCTTTCCACGTGATGGACAATGTGTCGAACCCCACAGGAACCTCCTGGCCATCGTATTGATACGATCAATGACGATGGCCGGCAGTGGAAGGACCTGCAACCAGAAGCATTCTACTCCTTGCAGAACCGAGCGAATCAACTCCAACCGTCCTGCAAGAGATAAATTAAAATTAGACCAACGGTGGATACAAGACGCTATCTTCTCCACTAGTCCACTATACTGAGTGACTCCTAGTTTCCTTGAAGATAGAGGGATGCCTAGATATCTTGTCGGGAGTTCTCCCATTGGGAAGCCGAACAAATCCAAGATTGCCTGCTTCTCAAATGGTCGAACTCCCGCCATAAATATCAAGGACTTATGATTATTAATCTTCAATCCTGATGCATTGGCGAAGTCTCCAAGTGCATCTGGAAGCACCTCCATCGATGCAATGTCACCCCTACCAAAAAGTAACAAATCATCAGCGAAGGCAAGATGTGTAATAGTGGAAGAACTACATTTAGGATAAAATTGAAAATCCAACTCCCTTGTTCGTTTCTTCAGTAGCATGGAAAGGTACTCCATACAGCAAAGGAACAGAGTGGGTGACATTGGATCACCCTGCCTAAGCCCTCGCTGTCCAATGATGAACCCATGTGTCCCTCCATTGATGGCCAACGTGTATGTCGCCGAGGTAACGCAAGTCATGATCCAATAAACGAAACAGGGGTGAAAGCCCAGCCCATCCAATGCCCGTCTAAGGAACTCCCAAGAGATCGAGTCATAAGCCTTCTGGAGGTCAATCTTCAGCATGCATCTCGGGGTGATCTGCTTCCTCTCATAGCCTCCGAGTAGCTCCCGAGCCAAAAGATGTTGTCCGAGATGTTCCATCCTCTCACAAATCCAGATCAGGCCGGATCAATGATCTTGCCCATCAAAGACGCCATCCTCTCGGCCGGGATCTTCGTTATGGTCTTGTAGACAACATTGGTGCACGAATGGGTCCGAAATCACCACTGATGGGGTTGTGATGCTTGTGGATGAGAGTCACCACCGAGTGGTTGAACTCCCGCAACATTACCCCTTCTCAAAGAACTCCCGTGCATACCAAGATTGTTGATTTGTATAATCGAAAGCGATTGGTTGAGCTTGTATACAATGTTTCTGTTACCACTATTACAATCTCCTATCTCGAAATGAATACTTGATTGCATATATTCGTGTCCCCTTATCTCATATATAAGTTAGATCATACAAAGGTGTAGAAGATCACGTAGTCCGTATGATTGATCAAGCTTAATGAGATATAAAAGTTTCACACCGAGACAACTTGAGGACGAGTTGTCGGTATAGGGCTGCAGTATAGATAAGTGTGACTTGACTTGGTTGCTTGTCTATGCCGGCACGCCTCTCGGCGTATTGAAGGATCACGGTGAGATGAGTTCTTCTATCCTGACCGTAGTGAAGAACCCAGATCTCGGTGACTTACGATGATCTAAATCTCGATAAGGTATTAGGTGAGTATGAGTTCTTTGACCATCACTGACTTGTTATGGGTGAGGGTTATATGTTCTAACCCAATATTCTCCGCATCTTGGGTGGTGACAAGGCTTGTATGTCATGCTAGTTATCTCAGACGAGTCACCGTATCCGCTTAGGATGATGACGTCCCTTAAGGAGCTCAAAAGGTTTATTGTACTAAACCCCGCAGTTGAGTTAGCTCAAGTACAATAATAAGGTCGAGTGGTACTACTTAAGGAATTAAAGATATTAATTATTTTAAGCGATCATAATGCTATAAATAATTAATGGACGCTCGATATCTTAAATACGGGACTCGTAATGTCTAAGTGCAAGCCCGACTCAACTTCGGTAATAAAGGGGTAAGTCAAGATTTATTCTCTAGTGGCATGAATAAATGTTTATAAATTAATTTATGTTCGGGGTGAACATAAGATAATTAATTTATTTGAGGCCCATCTTTATTCCTCGCATTTGATCCTCGGCCGGTCCATCCTGCCCGTTAGTTGGAAGAAAATCGGTGTCCCACTATGTCTCTATGGCAAGATTTTATTCTCTTTATCCTACAAGGATATTATTATATTTATGGGATATGCATAGATCCTTTCCATATAAGATTATGGTAATAATCCTTTCCATATAGGATTATGGTAATTTTCATATGGGATTATGGTAGTTTCCATAAAGGATTATGGTAATTTTCATACGGGATTATGGTAATTTCCATATGGGATTATGGTAATTTCCATACGGATTATGGTAATGCATTATAAATATGAGGTAAGAGATTAAATCTAAGAGAATGATCATAATTAATCAACACATATTTTCGTGAATCTCATTGTGAGAGTGAGAGGGAATTCTCGAAAATACATAGAGGGTTTGAGGGTGATTTTCCGAAGCATTCTCCATAGATCGCCCTCACTCGACGCTGGAGATTGGGCAACCGGGATACGATCCGTAAGATCAAAGCACGAGTCTCGATCCATTCCGCCGATGCATTCAAAGGTAAACACGAGAAAACACCAACGTGTTGCAATTAATTATATAGGTGCATGCTAGGTATATAATCAATGTATGGTGAATTAAACATCCAAGATAGATCCTCGGGAGAGGATAAACCTAGTTTTCCTTACACTGGTATCGAGCCCGGATCGATTCGCTCGCTGGATTAATTCACGCTGATTATTACGTCGCAATATATTAATTGTTGAATCATCGCTCATCGTGGCTCGTTTTTATTTTGTCGTATTTTGTTTTTCACCACGAAAAATCCGTGGTTAGATTAGATTTTTTCCAGAAATCTTATCCGTAAAGTAAAACAAAGACGAAAGCGGCCGATCGAGACGACGGAAAACGGGTCGCACGGCGTGCGGGCGACGGCACGCAAGGCGTGCACGGCGCTCGCGGATGCGCCGCGTGACGGGGCCGAGCCCTGATCTGCTTTTCCATCGAATCCTGTTTTGACGAGTCCGGTCCGTGCCCGTGCACGTGAGGCCCGTTGAATCAGGTCCGTGCCTGCACGCGAGGCCCGTTTTGAAGATTATAAAGATCTGTACTTTGCAATTCTATGTAATAGATTAGACAGAAAGTGCATTCCACGAAAGGGCCACGATGAACGCTTTTATTTTATTTTTATCGCTCATTGCATGTCGTGGATGTTTAAATTATGCAAGAGTATGTTATGTATGTTTAAATTACGCTGACAAACCTTTAAGTGTTTTCGTAATCAAAGCGATAGTAAGCATGCTAGGTTTATCGCGTTTTCAAGCATATTTTAGAATTACTCATGAGCATGTTTTATATGTTGAGTTCTATAGAAAAGCATGCTAGATTACGTGATCTGCATGGACAAACCTTTTGAACAAAAAGACTAAGCAAGCAAACCGACAAATTAATTTTTAATTAAAATGTCAAGACCTCCACTTTTGATCTCTAAACAAAGTGATACGCACCGTGAGTAAACGCCCACACGCGGCTTGCTTGCTTGCACTTTATCATAAGTTTGTTAGATGAGATTTCTAAATAAAACATTTTAAATCTATTGAGAAGTGGAAGTTTCATGTAAACGCCCACACGCGTGGCTTGCATGTGCGATTTTCATAAGTTCTCTAGGATAGATATAAAATGAGATAACAAAAGAATTTGAATTGGGCGGTATGGTCCTAGTGAATATGCTAATTCTAAGAATTAGTTTCTATTTTTAAAAATGTGGTCATTGCTTAGACATCACCTCAAGTACAACTTCCCACGAAGTCCCTTCTTGTGATAGTGATGTGGTCAAGTAAGGTCCAATCGCTAATTTCATTTGTCATAAGGATAAGTTGACATGGATTGAAATTAAACGACTAAAAGGTATATTTTAGTCCGTCAAGGGTTCATGTAAACGCCCACACGCGCGGCTTGTATGTGGATTCCTTGGGCGATTGGAGGTTTCAATTAATATTGTTTTATCAAAAGGTTACAATATTATTGTTACAATTATGTGCGGTCGTATGCTTATGTGTTTACATTATCGCTTCAGATATGTCTCTTACACCGATTATCAATATGCTCGCACAAAACCGTTATCCGGTCCAAATTTTATCGAGTGGAAAAGAAACATGGAATATGTTCTTATCATTTGAAGAACACATGTTTGTTCTCACTACTCCTAAACCCGATGCCCTTCTCGACGATCGACTAATGAGCAATGATAGTCAAGGCACTTTGGAATAAGTCAAACAATATGGCTAAATGCTATATGATGACTACTATGTCCAAAGGCTTGCAGCTGCAGCATCAGTCGATGGTAGACGCGACTGATATTTGGTCAAGTCTCGAGAGTAAGTTTGGGCAGTCGGATCGGACAGTCCGCTTCCACACAATGAGAGAAATCTTGGCGTGTAAGATGGAAGAAGGAAGTTCGGTCCATGAACATGTCTCCCACATGACTCATCTCATGGATAGTCTTGATCAGTTGGGAGGAGGTATTGACGGCGAAGCCAAGGTCGATATCATCCTCAATACACTGCCCAAGTCTTTTGAGAACTTTCGCGTGAATGCGATCATGAGCAAGACCGAGTATACACTTAGTCAGTTGCTCAATGATCTCGTGGTCATGCGGAAGGAGTTATGGGCAAGGAGCACATGCTCTTGCTAGCACATCTAAGGGCCCAAATTTTCCGCTGCAAAATGGAAAAGAAAAGGGCACCAAAGGTGGTAGAGGCAAGGAAATAGTGGGAGTAATGGAAGCAAGAACATGGTTGCCACCGAGGCTTAAAGAAGCCAAAGGAGAAGGGCAAGTGCTTCAAGTGCGGTAGGGCCCGGGCATTGGAAGGCTAAGTGCCCTATGCTCAAGGCTCAAGGTACGCTTGCTTTAGTAACGAAACATGTTTAGCAACTTGTTCTACCCATTCTCGGGTAGTAGACACGGTGCGATCGATCATGTTTGTTACACCTTGCGTGGGTTCCCGCGACAAGGAGTCAGTAATGGCGAGATAACGATCTCCATGGGCAACGCGCGAAAGTCGAGGCCGTTGTAGTCGGAGATGTTACTTTATGTTTTGAGAGAACTGCTTTAGTTTTAAAAGACATTTTATATGTGCGGATTTTCATGAACCTTGTTTCTGTTTCGAAACTATTTACTCATGGATATTCTGGTTATTTTTGATAGTGGTGTTTCTATCATAAGAAATGACGAAGTTATCTGTGTTGGCACTTTATATAATTCGCTTTATACTATTTCTGCAAAACATAATACCTATAACTATGTTGCATCTTCTTCAAACCCTAGAAAGAGAAAGTTTTCTTCGCAAGATGACACCACATTTCTCTGGCATCTTAGATTAGGTCACATCAATCTAAATAGGATCCAAAGACTGGCTAAGAATGGAGCGTTGGGTAATCTCATAGTTACTCCATTCCATCCGCGAATCTCAGATAAAGGTAAGATGTCGACCGCACCCTTCAAAGCGAAGGGTTATAGAGCCAAGGAAATGTTAGAGTTAGTCCATTTCGACTGTGGACCGATGTCCACACAAGCTCGTGGAGGTACGAGTATTTTGTCACTTTCATCGACGACACTCAAGGTGCAGACACGTATACCGCTTCACCGCAGTCTGAATGCTTTGAGAAATTCAAAGAGTTTAAGGCGGAAGTGGAGACGAAGCTTGGTAAGAGTATCAAGTCATCATGGGTCCGATCGCGGTGGCGAATACCTCAAGAACGAGTTCATGGACTATCTAGTGAAGTATGGGATTACCTCCCAAATAAGACTTCACCCGGCACACCACAAAGAAATGGTGTGTCGATCAAGAAATAGACTCTTTTGGAAATGGTTAGATCAATGACGAGTTATGCAACATTGCCTATTTCGCTTACGGGGTATGCCTTAGAAACGACGACATACTTGCTAAATCTAGTACCATCCAAGTCACCGAAAAGACCCCTTCGAGTTGTGGTTTGGGCGCAAGCCCGCTTTAAGCCACATAAGGATATGGGGCGATCCAAACACACGTCTTTGAACAAGAAGGCGACAAGTTGGAGGCTAGATCCGACGCAAGGCTATTTATCGATATCCTAGAGGAACGAAATGTGGTTTATTCTATAGTTCTAAGGATCGAAGGTCATTATTAGCACTAATGCCCGATTCTTAGAAGAGGATTATATGAAGAATCATAAGTCCAAAGTTGAAATCATTCTTCAAGAATTAGAAGACGATCGTATTCCGCCACCGATTAGGCCAAAGGTACGAGATGTCGAGTCTAGTGGGAGGATCGACATCGATACTTCAAGAAATTGAAGTGGGTCGAGTTCCACCGAGATATCCGACCGTATACGTGGTACCCACCCAAAGAAGTTGTGCAAAATAGAGAACCACAAGTTTCGCACCCACCGCTGCCATAGTGCCCGTAGAACCTCGTCAGAGTGGGAGGTTGTTCGTCAACCCGAGCGATTTATGTTCGTGGGAGAATCTTCGGATTTAGTCCCGTGAAACGAATGTGCAATAATCGACCCATGGACATACAAGGAGGCGATACAAGACATTGATGCAAGATCATGGCACACCGCTATGGACTTAGAAACGGAGTCCATAACGGCTATGGATGTATATGAAAAGACACATCTACCGGATGGCAAGGAAGCCATAGGCGATGGTGGATATACAAAAGGAAGAGAGATTCCGATGGAGAGGTTTCGCTTTTAAAGCCGTGCTTATGGCGAAAGGGCACACTCGCATTGAGGGCATCGATTTCGATAAGACCTTTTCGCTCAGTAGCAATGCTCAAGTCCATCGTAATTCTTCCGCCATAGCAGCCCACTTGAACCTAGAGGTTTGGCAAATGGACGTTAAAACCGCTTTTCTAAACGGTTACCTTGAGGAAGGTAGAGACATCTATATGCAAAGAACCCGAAGGTTATGTGGTAAAGGTGAGAGCGCCTAGTATGGAAGCTTAAGAAGTCCATTTATGGACTTAAGCAGCCTCCCTATCATGGAACTTACGCTGACGAGGTGGTAAAGTCCTATGGATTTACCCAGTTGCCTAGCTAGAGTTGTGTGTATCGGTTAGATGTCAACGGTGATGTGGTATTTCTTGCACTTTATGTAGATGACATTATTCTAGTTGGCAACAATGTGAAGTCATATCGACGTAAAGAGTCATATCCGATCGCTTCAAATGAAAGACTTAGGAGATCACAGACATTCTTGGGATCAAGGTTTACCAAATCGTAAGAAGAAAATGTCGAGCTTATCTCGTGTGTCTTACATCGATATCGTGATTACTGCTTTAGTATGCGCACCGCCAAGAAAGGATTGCTACCTTTCGCACATGGCGTGCCTTTATCTAGACAAGATCACCCATGATCGCGAAGGAGATAGAGGAAATGAGACAAGTTCCTTATGCTTCCGCCGTAGGAAGTCTCATGTACGCAATGCTATGCACGAGGCCCGATATCTCGCTATGCGGTAGGCATAGTAGCTAGATATCAATCTAACCCCGACAAGCTCATTGATCGCGAAGAAGCATATACTCAAGCACCGAAAAGGACTCGAGATTATAGGCTAGTTTACCATGCAGATAGTCTAATGCCTTTGGGTTATACTGCACTGGATTTCCAAGCCGACCGTGATGAGAAAAAGTCTACCTCAAAGCTATGTGTTTACCTTGGGAGGTGGAGCCGATCCTGGCGTGAGTGCAAAGAAAGGAGCGATGCATTGCGGACTCTACCATGGAAGCCGAATATGTAGCCGCCTTGAGGTCTGCTAGAGAGGTCAGATGGTTCAAGAACTACCTAATGGATCTAGATGTGGTACCGGTTTGCCCAAGAGTATCATGGTTTCTTCGTGATAACTCGTGCAATGGAAAACTCAAGGAACCATGGATCCACAAGGCAACCAAACACATAGAGAGAAAGTACCATGTCATACGAGAAATCGTTAGACGAGGGGACGTCTTGATTGCAAAGATTGATACGATGGATAACCTAGCGGATCCATTCACTAAAGCCCGCCAAGAATAAGTCTACGCCGGGACGTTAGAGGACTCAATTATGCTAGATGGCACCCACTTAGAACGGAAACTTTTGTATAAGTGGGAGAAGCAAAGTGATGGTTTTGTTTGTAATAGCTAGTAGAGACACATTATATACTAAAAGTTTGCTTTAGTATAAGTGGGAGATTGTTGATTTGTATACTTGAAAGCGACTTGTATACAATGTTTCGTTACCACTATTACAATCTCCTATCCGAAATGAATACTTGATTGCATATATCTCGTGTCCCCTTATCTCATATATAAGTTAGATCATACAATTGTGTAGAAGATCACGTAAGTCCGTATGATTGGTCAAGCTTAATGAGATATAAAAGTTTCATACCGAGACAACTTGTGGACGAGTTGTCGGTATAAAGTCATGTATAGATAAGAAGTGACTTGACTTGGTTGCTTGTCTATGCCGGCACGCCTCTCGACGTATTGAAGGATCACGGTGAGATGAGTTCTTCTATCCGACCGTAGTGAAGAACCTAGATCTCGTGACTTACGATGATCTAAATCTCGATAAGGTATTAGGTGAGTATGAGTTGTCGACCATCACTTTGACTTGTTATGGGTGATGGTTATATGTTCTAACCCAATATTCTCCGCATCTCGGGTGGTGGCGATGCTTGTATGTCATGCTAGTTATCCAGACGTCACCGTATCCGCTTAGGATGATTACGCCCCTTAAGGAGCTCAAAGGTTTATTGTACTAAACCCCGCAGTTGAGTTAGCTCAAGTACAATAATAAGATCGAGTGGTACTACTTATGAATTAAAGATATTAATTATTTTAAGCAATGTAATGCTATAAATAATTAATGGACGCTCGATATCTTAAATACGGGATTTGTAATGTCTAAGTGCAAGCCCGACTCAACTTCGTAATAAAGGGTAAGTCAAGATTTATTCTCTAGTGGCATGAATAAATGTTTATAAATTAATTTATGTTCGGGTCGAACATAAGATAATTAATTTATTTGAGGCCCATCTTTATTCCTCGCATTTGATCCTGGTGGCCCATCCAGTTCTGTTAGTTGGAGGAAAATCGCGCCCCACTATGTCTCTCTATGGTAAGATTTTATTCTCTTTATCCTACATGGATATTATTATATTTATGGGATATGCATAGATCCTTTCCATATAAGATTATGGTAATAATCCTTTCCATATAGGATTATGGTAATTTCCATATGGGATTATGGTAGTTTCCATAAAGGATTATGGTAATTTCCATATGGGATTATGGTAATTTCCATATGGGATTATGGTAATTTCCATATAGGATTATGGTAATGCATTATAAATATGAGGTAAGAGATTAAATCTAAGAGAATGATCATAATTAATCAACACATATTTTCGTGAATCTCATTGTGAGAGTGAGAGGAATTCTCGAAAATACATAGAGGGTTTTAGGTGATTTTCCAAGCATTCTCCATAGATCGCCCTCACCCGACGCTGAGATCGGGCAACCGGATACATCCAAGATCAAAGCACGAGTCTCGATCCATTCCGCCGACAGATTCAAAGGTAAACACGAGAAAACCCCAACGTGTTGCAATTAATTATATAGGTGCATGCTAGGTATATAATCAATGTATGGTGAATTAAACATCCAAGATAGATCCTCGGGAGAGGGATAAACCTAGTTTTCCCTACAAAGATCACATCCTGACCTACGATTTCCCAGTTCTCTTTGAAGAAGGCTGAAGGGTAGCCATCCGGTCCCGGTGCTTTCTCACTTGCAATGTCGAAGAACGCATTCTTAATCTCGATCTGGGACACCTCCATAACCATGTCCATCTTGTCATACTCATCAAGCCGCGGGCCTTCCTCAAACACAGTGGGATCGAATCCACTCGTGGGAACCTTTACACTGAAGAGATCGGTATAAAAGGTCTCAAAAGCCTTGATTATTTCCTCCATGTCATAAGTCGGGTCCTCCGATTCCCTGCACAAGAAAGATATGGTGTTACGCGTGTGATTTCTTTTCACCATAGAGTGAAAGAATTTAGTGCATCTGTCGGAAAAGTTGATGTGCATGTTCTTCGTTCTTTGCTTGAAGAAACTACGCCATCCTCTTCCAAGAACTTAGTCTTCTTACGAAGACCAAGTTCTTGTTCCAACAGATTCCCATTCCGGGTCATCGTCTGTAGCTAATTGCACGTCGCAATGCAGCCTCTAGAGATACTCGCCCTCTCCGTGAGACGGCTGAACTCCTTGAAATTGAACTCCTTGAAAATGCGCCGCATCCTCTTCACTTTGCACCAAGATCCACCGTGGTTCACCATTCTCTTGTTCACTCCAATTTTCTTCAAGAATCGTTTGAAGTCCGGGTGCTTCATCCACATGTTGAAGAACTTGAACGAACGGTGGTACCGGTGACATCTCCAAAGAGAGTGATCGCGCGATTTAATGATCGTACAAGGTGCCTCTTGGCGTAAAGTTTGCCTCGCAAAAGGTTAGCATCCAACCAAGCATTATTAATTAAGACTCTATCAATCTTAGAATACTTCACCGTATCGGGTCCACGTAAAGTGGCATCTCGTCGAGGTGAATCCTCGAGTCCCACAAGAGCGTAAGTATCAACAAAGTCCTTGTACTGCTCGCTTTAACTCGACCTCCAATCCTCTCCTCCGGTCCAGACACAACAAGTCTCCCGCGACAATAGAAGGCTTAGAAGGTTCTATGTGGATGATCATAGAATCCCATAGCTCCCGCCTATGAATAACCCGCCGAAACCATAGACAATCGAGCAACCAAAAGTGGTATTAGTAATTAAACAAGTGAAATTGGAATGGATCACCTGTTTCTCACGACTGATGACCTCCACTCTAATCCTCTTAGGGTTCCAGATGATCAAAATCCTTCCCCCATTAACCTCGTCGAAATTGTGAACACACTCCCACTGGATGAAGTGCTTTGCCAAGAAATTCTTGAGCTTTAGCTTTGTGAGCTTCGTCTCAATCAATGCAATGGCATCAAGCTTATGCTTGAACACGTGGTCGGCAACAGCAGCTTGTTTTTTAGCCTTTTGGAGGCCTCTGACATTCCATGTCGTAAAGATCATTGACGACGTCTTCTGTTTCTAACTGGACTCCTGGTCTTCTTGGCAGTAGGGCTTTGACGGCTTGTGTTCGATTTGCTCCTTGTGATGCGTGTAGTACGGATTTCTATATCTTCACTTTCATTGGACTCACCTGCAATGTTAGTTGCAGTATGATCATCTAATGAACTAGAGGATGTAGAGTGTACCGTAGATTCCGACACTGTGTTAATAGTCGGAGGTGCTTTCAATCCAAGAATAATCCGAGTACTTTCAGTGTTAGGATTACTTAACTCGGAAAAAAGCTTGCGTTGTCCCCCTGCAATAGGTGGTCGAGAGAGGTGGGAAGTACGTGTAGGGAGTTTTTGGGGCTGGGTTTCCTGTCATTGATTCTCGACAGGTGTTGAGGGTTGTGGGTTTTCAATCAAAATCTGGTTAGAAATCTCGACCGTGTAGTGTGCGGGTGGCTCGGACGGGTCCTGCCGAGAACTCTCGAGATGTGTCTCGACAGGTGAAGATTGGATGTGCGAGTGTGGGCGAGAAGTATCAGCCGAGGAATGAGGTGATGGGTGTGTTCGAGAATTCTCGGCCGAAGGTTCAGGAGTCTCGGCAGACCGAGAGTTCTCGGTCGAGGAAGGCAACTCCTCCGAGGGGTTATTCTCGGTAGGAGGTGGGGGTGACTTGTTCCGAGATTTCTCGGCAGATGGGCTTCGAGTTTTCTCGGCAGGCGTGGAATGTTGCGGCCGAGATTTCTCGGCAGATGTGGTGCGAGATTTCTCGGTAGGCTTGGAATGTTGCAGCCGAGATTTCTCGGCAGATATGGTGCGAGATATCTCGGTAGGTGTGGAGGAAAGAGGCCGAGATTTCTCGGCCGAAGAAAGAGGGTGGTGGGTACTCTCAGCGGTTTGATCAGTTTTAGCATTAGAGGCCGAAGTTTGTCCAATTTCGAAATGTTGTGTATCATTGGAAGATTCGAAATGGATGTGAGTGTTTAAGGCCTCAAATTGGGTTTTAATCTCTATCCCACGTGTGATGGGTTGAGATTGAATTTCTTTATTTTTCTTAGGGCGGGAAACACTTCTTCTCCTCCATTCAGCTCTTGGAACAGGAGTCTTTGATGCTCGGCCACCATTGTGGGCACGAGGTCCGGGATCTCTTCCTCTAGCACGCTGCCAAGCATCATTCCCCCGCATGGTTAGTGTTACCGCGTGGAGGTTCGGCCCCCACGTGGTCTAGCAATATTCGAACAAGATGAAGCTAAATGTCCCATTTTATGACACGTCTTGCACATTTTTGGATAAAAATCAAATTTAATATATTGCAAAAACGTGTTACCATTGTGCAATTGCAAGTTAACATATTCCCTAGGTTCACGCATAGCATCTACTAGCACATGAAATCTAGGTCCGTCTAAGTTGTTCTTAGCAATTGTTCTATAGCCTACCTCAATGGGATCTCCTAACAGTGAAGCAATTTTTCCTATGGCATTGGGATTCCAAAGTTCAAGAGGCAAATTTGGCAACGAGGCCCAAACAGGAAATTTAAAATCCGTGCCGAATCGAACCTAAATTTATAGTATATGACAGAGTATAAGAGGAATACCGAACACCGTGATATGGTCCTCAAGATTTTAACATGTTCCATATCCTCCTACTTCTCGAATCTGAACGCTAGCCAACCATTAGGATGATACGAAATTCTCGTTGTCTTTTTCCAGCTTTGCGTCAATCTTTGGGTTGCTTCTTTACCCGGGAATCGCCCTGCAAAAAATCCAAGGAGACAAAAACCCCATCCTTTCGAAATAGGGGTGTAATCATTAGAATCCAAAGTTAAAACCTCATTTACAATACTTACCTCAAACTTGGCTAAGGCGAGGTCCGTCTTTCTTACGGGGATCGGGTTAGCAAAATGTCCCGCATTTCTTAGCCAAGGTGATGGGTCGTCGGGTGGCCGAGGACTATCTGCCATGGTCTCCGTGTATCTTCCTTGTCGCATAGCCATCGGGTCCTCGTCCGACGGGAGTTGCTCCATATCGGGACTGGTCGGCACTTCGACAATCGGGCGCGGCTGGGTCTTCGCGGGCTGGCGAGGTGATTCGGCTAGCGGGCGTGTTACTTCGGCTGAATCGCTAGGCTCGGCGTCAAGGTGCATGTCTTCGGCAGTTGGCCGAAGTGGCTCGGCATATGTAGCCGCGCGCGATTGGCTTGGTAAAGGCGGGAAGTCCTCGGCCACACTTTGTGGGGGTACCGAGCACTGTGTGGCAATTCTCGGCCGTGGCTCTGGGGTCCGGTCTCGAGTCTTCAGGTCGGACGATGACTCGGCCGGAGGTGTGCGGCCCATGATGTGGGCTCTCATGATTTGGGCTCTATCTTCCAAGTCATTGATGGGCTCCGAATTTTTTAGTCGTCCAAGCCCTCGAACAAAAGGCCCATCAACATCATCAATCTTGGACCCTCTAGTCAATAGGAACGTCCGTAACCCATGGCCCAAAGGCCCACAACAAACGGCTATAACCAAAAAGGCAGGCGACAATAGAATATGGCTATAATATTGTGACCAATTCGGATAGCATGCAATATGGAAATAATCAACAGCCAAGGAAACTTCCCAAACACACGGTTGAGCTCAATAAGGCAAGCGACAATAGTATAAGGCAATTATATTGTTACCAAAATACAATCGCATGCACAAAGGAAATAAAATTCAGCTTTCCAAATCAACTTGCGTGCAATATGGTAATAGAATTCAGCAAGGTATTATTACCAAAATAAGGAACATGCATGCAAGGTAAGATTCCCAAACAACTAAAAAGGAAAGTTAGGACTACACGCACACAAGGAAAGTTCCTTGTGTGCGGTGACTATTATGGGTGGCGCCCAGAGGTCGACGGTAAGTCTTGGACGGTGGTCGGAGCGGATCGCCGGTCGAATTCCGGCCAAAATAGAGGACTCTCAATTTTCGATTTCTCGTGCATTCCACACACGCAAGACGATCTTAAAAATGTTGTGGTATTGCACGGTTCGAATGTCCGGTTGTAGTGCCGGAATTGACTTGGTTGCACACGATGGGAATGTATTTCCGACGAGAATGGTGGTGTAACTCCCAAACACAATCGGTAAAGAAGATGAGGACGTAGGAACACAATGATTCACGGTTGAAAAAGCTTGAGACAATGACCGAAGATCCCCGTGAGGTGGTCGCCGGCGACGAGAATGCACACGGTGCTAGGAAAATTCTTGGGAGAATTTTTCTAGAGAGAAAACTCAAACCGATGCTTTTTCAGCTTTTCAATGTCTCTGGTGTCCCAAAAGTAAAGTAAAGTATTTTTTTTTTTGGTCAATTAATACGTAAATTTTAAAGGTCACACACTTGGACTCGAACCCGAGACCTTTGGCCTCGGCATTAACCACTCTACCACTAGGCCACCACACACACACAAAAGTAAAGTATTTCTTTTTTTTTTGGTCAATTTAATGCAGAAATTTTAAAGGTCAATCACGGTGGACTCGAACCCGAGACCTTTGGCTTCGGGCATTAACCACTCTACCACTAGGCCAACACACACACACCAAAAGTAAAGTATTTCATTACTTAGACATGTCACTTATTTTACTATTTTGCTTAATATTGTTACTTGTAAAGAAAAAGGTCTATCTAAGTCATTCCGCAAGAAAAACCAACTTTTATATTTATTTGATGAGTTTTCAAGTTTTCACTTGATGTTGTCCAAGTCAGAGGTAAATAGTAATATTCTATTCCTTAAGGAACTTGGGGCGTTACAATTTCTATGAATATGTGCCAGTATTAATACCGTATAAAATAAATAAATAATCCCAAGGTTGAAAGACTAAATATTGCAGTCGAGTGGGTTGAAAGACTAAATATTTACTAGCAGAAGCAATGTGCGTTGCACATTTAATAAATATAACTTTTATTTGGTATAAATAGTTTGGCTTATTTGAAATGTATGAAAACCGGTGATTAGGGATGTCAATCGGGCCACCGCCGGGTTCGGCTAATCCACTCGGCCGTCGGGCTATTCGGGTTGACATTTTTTTGTTAGAAAAATTCAACCCTAACCCTAAACTCTCGGGTTTCGGCCAACCCATCGGGTCAATCGCCGAAAGCTTAATAAAATAATATATATATATATATATATTATTGATAATATATATATATATATATCAAATATTTTATATTAAGCGTTGGAGTAAAAACAAATAATTGAAAAATAATATAATACATTCCACAAGTTCTTTTTTAATCTTATTATACTAACTTTGAATAACAAACAATAAAATTAAAAATAGTGCTCATAATTAAATTCTTTTTCTAATATGCTTTAATGTCCGCATTCCATGTAACTAAATGATCTCTAATAATATAATACAATTATAGCGAATTAAAACTTATATCTAGAAAAATTTTAATAAGTTAATTCAATATAATACTATTTAAAATATATTACAATATCAAAAATAGAAAATAATGCTCACAACTAAATTATTTTTTAATATATCTGAATATTCATATTCCATAATAGCTAATTCACTATTTAATATATATTTTATAAGTTAATTCACAATAATACCAATTAAAATTTATAACTTAAAAATTAATAAATTAATTCACTATAAATAACTAAATAAACAATCTATAATAGCTACAAAAATTAAGATAATAACAATGTCTTTTGTATTTTATATTCTTATATCATCTAATATTTCATAGACTAGCATAGTAAATAAGTATGATTGTATAGATTATATAGTATACAATATGTAGAATATAAAATATAGTTATACACTTCAATATAGTAAAGTTCTCTCTCTCTCTATATATATATATATATATAAGATAATAAATAACAATGTCTTTGTATTACTATATTACGATATCATCTAAGATTTCATAGTCTACTATAGTAAATAAATATTATTGTATAGATTATATAATATACAATATGTAGAATATAAAACATAATAGCACACTTCAATATAATAAAATTATATTTATATCTCTACAATTATAATTCTAAAAATTAATTACAAATAACTTACATAACTATTGATTATGAGATAAATATAATAATAATTCATAATTATAATGTAAAGTTCATCTAACTTATATAACTAATTAACTATGAGATAAAACAATTATAATTTGTAACTCATAAGTAGATTTAAAATAAATAAATATAATCGAATGATATTGAATAGTATATTCAGTTTATATATTATATAGTCTACCTTATTATCTCTGTCACAGCCCGACTCCGCTAATCCCGAAGGACTACCCTGTCGGACCACGACTGGGGTTTGATTAAAGAAATGAGAATTTAGTATTTGGTTTCTAACCATATCATTGATAAGGGAAACATGAATAATTACGGAAGCATAAGTGATACGAAGGTCAATTCAGAAAGTCTTACCATACAGTAGTTGATTATGAAATCACTACTAGGATATTCACGAGTTCTACATATAACTAGAATTCAGAATATTTGCAGCGGAATAAGCATGTGAGATATGCATATGAAGATGCATTCTCAAGGTGAACCAAAAATGTTCCATTTTCATTGACAACATTCCTATTGCTCAACACTGCTCCATCGCATCACCAGCTCAATCTGCACATTTAAAAACAATATGCGGTGAGTACACAAATGCACTCAAGGACTCATGCCAAAACATTTTATCATCATTTAATTACATCGCCCCTTCATGATAAGACACAGGGGTTTTACTTGAAAAGGGCCTTGTGCTTATTAAACATTTTCATTATTTTCATAAATCGTCGCTTGGCCAAGTATTTTCTTTGTATGTATGATCCATATCCTTTCATTCCTCATATAACATCATCCTCGAACGCCGTGAGAAGCGAGGCCTCCTCTACGCCGATGTGACCGCCGTGAATTGTACTTACAAAGACACAATACCCTCATGTGTACACGTTAATCCAGGCTATAAAGCACATGATCCGAATTTGATTTTTATCATGAATTGGGAGCGACCCAACAACCTCATTATCATTCATTGTCGGCGAACCAACACATTGATAGGATACATACATAAAAACATAAATATTTTGGGCAGGTAATTTCATAACATCATTTCATCATCATTTCTCAAAAGAGAAAGCGTCACAAATAAATACTTTTCATTTTGAAGAAAACATAATAAATAAAGCATTTTATCCTTGAAGATAAGAAAAGAAAAACCCACCTTAAGAATTGACCTTCTTGACATACATGATAGCGATCCTTTGTCGTTTTCATTTACGTCCACGCTGGACCTTGTCAACGTAATAAATATAATTTAATACGTCATTCATTTCTTTCGAGAAACATCGTTAAGATTTAACGAATTTAATATCCTTTAAAACTTAGTGTTTCTGAGTTTCATGATTTTCGTTATCGATACGACTTAGTTAACAATCTTTACTTCGTCAATTAGGTTCGTCTCGTCATGACGATAGGCGACACTTCGTCGTTGCATTCTTTACTTCCATCAATGTTTCTCCACGTCGTTTCAGATAATATATGAATCCTAAGTTCATAACTAATCTTCGCTGCTTGTTAACGCCAGACGACAAATTTCGAGTTTCAAAAACTCATCCATAAAATCATCCTGCGCCGCGTTTCTCACCTCACACGTCCCATATTCTATCAAAGAAACAATATCGATACTACACGATAAATAAGAATTTCTCTTACTTCAATCATCTCCTAATAAATCTTTCTATAAACTTAAGTTACTTAGAAATAATATTTCTTAAGTATCCACTTGATATAATCAACTCATTAATTAAATCTATGATTTAATTAAGTAAATCCATAATTAAAATTTAATTAAATGGATTAAATAAAATCCAATAATATTTGATTAATCAATCAAATTAATTCAATTCATCTTAAATATCCACTAATTAGGATTTTATTCCAATCACTCCTTACATAAAGTCCATCTCATTACATACATAAATCACTTAAAAAGAATAATTCTCAAATTATTCCTTAACATAATTAATTAATTATGCTATAAAAATATATATATAGACTCAATTAAATCTCATGAGTTTAATTAACTCACTATAATGAATTGGTCTTTAGATTACTCTTTAATTCAAGAGTCCATCCTTCATTTAATCTAGGGCCCAACATTAAAATGAATCTAAGCTCCACCTTAAATTTAAGTATAGCCCATATCAATTAATTCAAGAGCCCATCTCCTATTAATATTATCATCCCATAATCATGGCCCATCAGTAATTACTTTAGTCCCACATAAATTAATTTGAGAGCCCATTTATTCGACCCAATGAATAAATAAGTTTCAGCCCAAAACTTATTAAAATCGGCCCAATACCCTTTTAATTTCGCCCAATGATGAAGCCCATTAAACATAAAATTTAAACCCTAATTTCTACCTTAGCAGCCCCCTTCCTCACATCTCTCTCCCTCCCACTGCACACACACACGCACGCCCAAACTGCCGCCGCTGCCGCCCGGCCCGGCCATAATGGTTAATCGTGCGTGCCCGCCTCCTCTCCTCTCTTCTCTTCTCACTCAACACACACATGTATGCGACACACACACCACACGCCAACTACCTCTCTCTCTTTCCTCCATCTGCCTTCCTCCGCGGACGCCGCCGCCGCCTTCCTCTCCGGCCGGCAAGCCTTCGTCAGAGAAAGCCGACAGATCTGGCGCCGCCGCGTGCAACGTCGCCGTCACCCATATCTTCTCTCCTCTCGGCTCAACTCTCTCACTCAACACACGCACGCCGCGCAAGCACTATGCCGTGACCACCGCGCAGCCTCCGCTCTCGACGAATCGGCCGTCTCGTTTACTCCGACGGAGGCCATCGACGATGAGCGCCGACTTACCCGCCGCCTCCTCCCTCACGCCTCACTCTCTCGCCTCTACACACACGCATGTATCTCACACATATACACACGAGATGCACACGATCTCTCTCTTGCGACACACACACGCCGTCGCTCCGACCACCGCACCGCCTCCGCCCAGACGGTTACAGATGACCACCATCATCGACCACCAGTCGAGGACTAAACAGTTAGGACGTATGTTCGAAATTTGTTTTTCTAAGTTCTATGGCTTCTTAGATTCCATGTACGAAAGAGTATGCAGTACAAAATTTTTATATTTTTGTTGTTCTTGAGTTAGATTAGCCTTAATTTCTGCACTATGAGGAGAAGTCGATCAGATACATGTATGGAAGTTATGACAAAGAATGGTGCTTAAGCAAAGAGTTATCGTTTTATTTTACGCTTCAGCCCACGATTTATATTCTCTACAAGCTTATACATTTATTGAACTAGTGTAAAGTTTAAGGAGATGGATACCTTGTGATTGTCGGATTGAATTTTCACGTATGATGTTGGTATTAATCACGAAATTAAGTTGCATTTAAGTCATAAATATTGCTAGGAATTAAATGTCGAATGTAGAGAACTTGAATGAAAATTACCTCAAGTTGAGAAATGATTTCTCTCCTCCGGACCGATAGAAGGATATGATAGAAGAGTGAACGTGGTTGTTTAATTACATATGAGAGGAAGAAAATTGGAGATGGCATTGTATTTTACATAGGATACTTTGAAGTGTGATGATGAGTTTTGACTGTAATGATGGTATGTAGGGAAAAGTTGAAGATTTTATGGGATTTGAAATGATGTGTTGTGATGTGACAATTTATCCAGTGTAAAACATCTAGTTCGGTTCGTAGAATCAGATTCGCTTAAATTTTCTCGCTCAAAATAAAATCGAACGCCGATTTATTATAAATTTTAATAATCGCCTAATTTCAAAACCCGATTTAG
Source organism: Salvia rosmarinus (assembly GCA_036937905.1). NCBI lineage: Eukaryota > Viridiplantae > Streptophyta > Magnoliopsida > Lamiales > Lamiaceae > Salvia > Salvia rosmarinus. The sequence goes on along the minus strand of CM072818.1, from coordinate 3,337,809 downwards.
CTAAATAAATTACAATAAAGCTATGCGGCCACATTATGGCCGGCCACACACCCTTTTCCTATATATTCTGAAAAATATTAAATTATTAATATTAAATTTTAATTTAAAATTTTCATTCGATAAGTACAAAATTGTAATTCTATAAGATGGTTTTAATGTAAAACCAATTTTTTAATAGATCAAAATTAAATAAATAGTTTTTAATTTAATTGTTGATTATGGTAGCCATATTATGGCCGAATAAAGCATCACCAATAAATTAATAATTCAAAGTTTTAAATTTCTGGTATTACGCTCTATCCCCTTAAGAAAATTTCGTCCTCGAAATTTGTACACTTCAAAGATTTCAGATTATCCTTTCCTTCATCATGCTCTCGAATTTCGATGTTGCATCTTCGAACCCATAATATCTTCATGAAATCTTAACTTCGATATCGACTAATCCTTAGTCTTAAACCTTCCGCCTAAGCTCAATATATTCTCGATTTAGTAGGATCATATGAGTATATGTTATAAACTAACCATATATGCTAATCTATCGATTCTGTTGGTAGTGAGTCCCGTGTTCGACTCAATTGCTCAAACACACGCCCATCGTAATTCTTTCCATTGGTGAAAGAATAATATAATAATCCATTTTCTTCGCAACTCCTTCTAGGTGAAGTTCTAAGAAATCCATATAGGTATTTCTAACAAAGTAGCTTGAAGTTCTTTTCCCGATAATATTATCACCATCTGTAACGACCCGGCTTCCGGATTGACGGCTGACCCCACAGACCAACACGAGTCTTTTCAGTGTGCTTTGTCCTCACTCACACACTCCCTGAGAAAACTTCCCAGGGGTCACCCATCCCACAATTGCTCCAAGCTAAGCACGCTTAACTTTAGAGTTCTTATGAGATTTCTATCTCATAGCCATGCCAGTCATATAGTAATCACAAGTAGTTCGATGATCGCCATCTAGATCCTCACCCTACGAACATGGTATCCGTCATTATCATCCATTCTTAATTCATCATCAATGATTCAGTTTCTTTTCCTCTTTATTGCTCTTAGGAATATATTTCTCATATATTCTTACTTTAAAATATTTTCGTGAGAAATCCTTATTCCGGCATTTAGTGCCTTCATTTGTAATATCCTTTTAGATATACATCATTTGTTATCATTCTTTATCGATCCATCATGCAATTTCGCATAGATAAAATCCTTGGTCCATCGAGGACATATCATACTTTTGCTTTGACGTCAAACATCTTTACCATTTCTACATTCAATGATTAATTCATTTCAATGTCGAGATACTTAATATCTCATTTTATTGATCGTCACAAAAGTACGGGATAATCTTCCCAATTAGATTCACTTTAAGATCCTTCCATGTGAGTCGTTTCATTTGTTCTCTTGGAGATATTCCTTTCCTTAAACATGGTATCGAAAATAATATTACTTTCATTATACTTGGTTCCCACATTCAGATTAGAACCATTATTATTGACATATAGCTTGGCAAGTTAGTACATGTGTATTCCATAACTTAAATTCCAAGCATCTTATTACCATGTCTCGACTTTGGAGATATTTCTCCATACTGATTTACATGCTAGGCTAACCTAGTTGTTCACACTTCTCAATATTTATGATTCATCATTCTCACAATCATCGATTTAACTAAGGTCTCAAATATTCGAAATTACGCACTATGGTAATCTAGTTCGGGATACTTAGTTTTCATTTTGTTTTCGAGTTCCCTGTGGCCTCCTCCATACCGTGATGGTTCCACTTTACTTTGACGAGAACAATTTGTTTGTTTCGTAAAACTTGAACTTTTCTATCCAAAATTTGGACAAGTCTTTCTTCATAACTCAAGTCCTGAGCTAAGACTACTTCATCATGCTTAATTACGTGTTTCGAATTAAACACGTAATTTCTTAATTGCGTAGACATGAAACACATTGTGTACGTCTCCAATGCTTGGTGGCAACTTTCCTATGTATCAAAAGGTCCTATGTATCGGGTCGAACTTTCTCTCGCCAAAACGTATAACTCATTTCGGCGATAAACCTTAAGAAACACTCGATCCCCAACGTTGAACTCTAAATCATATCGACGGTTATTCGCATAAGGCTTTTGTCTATCTTGGCTTCTTTGATTCTTTGCTTGATGTGATTGACCTTTTCAATCATTCGTTGTACTAGATCTGGACCTAGTAACTTTCTTTCACCCCCTTCATCCCAATAAAGTGGTGATCGATATTTCCGACCATGCAAAGCCTCATATATTCGAAATCAATTATGCTCAAGCATAATTCTAAGGGTTGAGGTATAAAGCGAGAGATTTGTTAACTGGGATGATATCATTCCTTAAATATCCATTAAAAAGAGTCTCGTTCATCTCCATATTTTTAGACATGTCCAACCTACTAACGAGGTCTTTAGGACAGTCAATTTTCTTAAAGATAAGTTATAATCTCTCTTGTTATAACATAATAAGATGAGATTATTTTTCAGGAACATTCTATACTTTCCTTTACTTCTACTTTAACATTCAATGTTAAAGACTATCTCATTCATAACTTTATTATCGTAACAATCACAAGATGGTATAACTTTACTGTCATCAGTATCTGAAAAGCCCATCAAGGGTCATCACATCTATGTGCATCGTAGGGGAAAATATATCTCGCCTCATCGGGGACTTGTCTACATCATAACTTGATGTATATCACTTTCTTGACATGAAACTTTGGTGACATGATAAGTCAACCTATATCATACTTATTAATTTCAAGGATTGAAGAAAACTCATCATGACAACTTACAAGTGGTAAGGATTCAAAATTCAAGAAGACCACTTTCAAAATTTGAATCAATATGTTCTTTGAACCGAATAATTGGAATATAGGGTCCAAGACCGTAATGACGACTCGAGATCTCTTTGGTCATATGGGTGGCTGCACTGTCCACAAATACTTCTCACCACACGAGGGTTTGGTTTCGAAAGGACATTTTATAATTTTTCGGTTGTCAACTTCTTTCGAAAAGCGAGAAACTCAAATGATATCTCAATTGAAACTAGATCATAGAGTTAAACTCAATGACGTAACTTGGTTAATGAATAAAATTCAAACTCATATAACGCTAATAGGTCACCATAAATTGTAAGGATTATCAACATACCATACATTTCTAACTCTACTCATACCATCGAGAAACTAAATTCTCCAACTATCATTTAAACTTTCTACCGCACCGTGGTCTCTTATTCATGTAAACCACAATACTAAACTCAATTGATTCTTTCATCATATCTCTATTTCGGTTTTAACGAAAAGTTATAGTCAATTGGAGTTCCGTCAGATTTGAACATCCAAAGAAAAGACTATACTCATGTCATCGTCAGATAGTGACATTCATCATCATTCAATTCTCGCCTTTCAACTCGCATCGCCCTCATTCTCATCCTTGTTTTTCGCTCTCATTTCCATCATCGCTTTTGTTCTCATGATGGAATAAAATAATCATGATTCATCTTTCTATGTTCTTTCGCATAAGGGATCATGTGTCTTGGGCGATCCTATGTTCTTTTGGGATAACATATTCATCGCCATAAACAACTTGAAGTTGTAAAAGTTTTAAACATTAATAACACGACTCATGCATAACCATAAATCTAATCAATTCCACAATTCATAACTCATATATAACCATAAACCCTCATCAATTCCATGAACTCATAACTCATGTATAATCATAAACCTCATCAATTCCATGAATTCATAACTCATGTATAACCATAAACCTCATTGAATTCCATGAATTCATAACTCATGTATAACCATAAACCTCATCAATTCCATGAATTTAAACATTTCACTTTCGACATATCACCGCCAACTCTTTCTCATAAATCTTCTCTTTCATGAAAACCATCAATTCAAACATTTTCCACTTTAAACTTTCATATTCAAAACTGAAAAATCATTTTCCTCATTCGATCGAGCTTGACGTGATGGAGTGTTGAGCGATGTCGATCGATTTCCAAAGTCTAGTGATTCTAACTAGACTTGACTTGAAAGAACATTTCGTGTTCGTGAGCAAACGAATTGCTCGATACCACTGTCACGTACCGACCGCTAATCCCGGGACCGCCTGCCGGGCGGGTTTGGATTAAAGAAATGGAATTTAGTATTCGGTTTCTAACCATATCATTGATAAGTGAAACATGAATAATTGCGGAGCATAAGTGATACTGGTCAATTCGTAAAGTCGACCATACAAGAGTTGATTATGAAATCACTACTAGGATATTCACGAGTTCGATATATAACTAGATTTCAAAAGAGTTTGCAAACTGAATAAGCATGTGAGATATGCATTCTCAAGGTGAACAAAAATGTTCCATTTTCATCGACAACATTCCTATTGCTCAACACCGCCCATCGCATCACTGTACTCAATCGCACATTTAATAACAATATGCGGTGGTGAGTACACAAATGCACTCGGTGGACTCATGCCAAAATATTTTATCATCATTTAATTACATCGCTCTTCATGATAAGACCAAGGGTTTTACTTGAAAAGGCCTCAGGCTTATTAAACATTTTCATTATTTTCATAAATCGTCGCCGCGAGCATTTTCTTTGTATGTATGATCCATATCCTTTCATTCCTCATATAACATCATCCCGAACGCCGTAGAAGGAGGCCTCCCTCGTCGCCGCGGACCGGGCGATGAATTGTACTTACAAAGACACAACACCCTCATGTACACGCTAATCCGTGCTATAAAGCATGTGATTCAAATTGATTTTATCATGAATTGGGAGTGACCCAACAACCTCATTATCATTCATTGTCGTGAACCAACACATTGATAGATACATACATAAAAACATAAACATTTTAAGGCGGTAATTTCATAACATCATTTCATCATCATTTCTCAAAAGAGAAAGTCGTAAATAAATATTTTTCATTTTGAAGAAAGATCATAAATAAAGCATTTTAGCCTTGTGGATAAGAAAAGAAAAGCCCACCTTAAGAATCGACCTTCGACATACATGATAGCGATCCTTTGTCATTTTCATTTACGCCCACGCCGGACCTTGTCAACGTAAGAAATATAATTTAATACGTCATTCATTTCTTTCGAGAAACATCGTTAAGATTTAACTAATTTAATATCCTTTAAAACTTAGTGTTTCGAGTTTCATGATTTTCAAGTATCGATACGACTTAGTTAACAATCTTTACTTCATTAATTAGGTTCGTCTCGTCATGACGATAGGCGACACTTCGTCGTTGCATTCTTTACTTCCATCAATATTTCTTCACGTCGTTTCGTATAATATATGAATCCTAAGTTCATAACTAATCTTCGTCGTTTGTTAACGCGTATCGACAAATTCCGAGTTTCAAAACTCATCCATAAAATCATCCCGCTACGCTTTTCTCACCTCACACGTCCCATATTCTATCAAAGAAACAATATCGATACTACACGATAAATAAGAATTTCTCTTACTTCAATCATCTCCTAATAAATCTTTCTATAAACTTAAGTTACTTAGAAATAATATTTCTTAAGTATCCACTTGACATAATCAACTCATTAATTAAATCTATGATTTAATTAAGTAAATCCATAATTAAAATTTAATTAAATGGATTAAATAAAATCTAATAATATTTGATTAATCAATCAAATTAATTCAATTCATCTTAAATATCCACTAATTAGGATTTTATTTCAATCATTCCTTACATAAAGTCCATCTCATTACATACATAAATCACTTAAAAAGAATAATTCTCAAATTATTCCTTAACATAATTAATTAATTATGCTATAAAAATATATATATAGACTCAGTTAAATCTCATGAGTTTAATTAACTCACTATAATGAATTGGTCTTTAGATTACTCTTTAATTCAAGAGTCCATCCTTCATTTAATCTAGGGCCCAACATTAAAATGAATCTAAGCTCCACCTTAAATTTAAGTATAGCCCATATCAATTAATTCAAGAGCCCATCTCCTATTAATATTATCATCCCATAATCATGGCCCATCAAGAATTACTTTCCCACATAAATTAATTTGAGAGCCCATTTATTTGACCCAATGAATAAATAAGTTTCAGCCCAAAACTTATTAAAATCGCCCAATACCCATTTAATTTCGCCCAATGATAAGCCCATTAAACATAAAATCTAAACCCTAATTTCTACCCTAGCAGCCCCCTTCCTCACATCTCTCTCCTCCCACTGCACACACACACACGCACGCCCAAACCGCCGCCGCCGCCGCCGGCCGGCCATGTGGCTGGTCGGCGTGCTTCCTGCCTCCTCTCCTCTCCTCTCTTCTTCTCACTCAACACACACATGTATCGACACACACACCACACGCCAACTGCCTCTCTCTCTTTCCTCCATCTGTCTTCATCTCCGACGGACGTCGTTGTCGCTGCCTTCCTCTCCGACCGGCAAGCCTTCGTCAGAGAGAGCCGACAGATCTGGCACCGCCACGTGCAACGTCGTCGTCACCCATATCTCCTCTCCTCTCGGCTCAACTCTCTCACTCAACACACGCACGCGCACGCGCACTGTGCCGTGACCACCGCGTAGGCTCTCCGTCTCTCGGTGAATCTGCCATCTCGTTTACTCCGACGGAGGCCATCGACGATGTGCGCCGACTAACCCATCGCGTCTCCTCCCTCACGTATCACTTTCTTATCTCTACACACACGCACAGATCTCACACATATACACACACGAGATGCACACAGATCTCTCTCTTACGACACATACACGTTGCCGTCGCTCCGTCCACCGCACCGCCTCCACTCAGACGGTTACAGATGACCACCATCATCGACCACCAGTCGAGGACTAAACAGTTAGGACGTATGTTCGAAATTTGTTTTTCTAAGTTCTATGGCTTTTTAGATTCCATGTACGAAAGAGTATGCAGTACAAAATTGTTGTATTTCTGTTGTTCTTGAGTTAGATTAGCCTTAATTTCTGCACTATGAGGGAGAAGTTGACTGTATACATGTATGGAAGTTATGACAGCAATGGTGCTTAAGCAGTAGTTATCGTTCTTATTTTACAGTTTCAGTTCCACGCATTTATATTCTCTACAAGCTTATACATTTACTGAACTAGTATAAAGTTTAAGGAGATGGATACCTTGTGATTGTTGGATTGAATTTTCTGTATGATGTTGGTATTAACTGCTGAAATTAAGGTGCATTTAAGTCATAAATATTGCTAGGAATTAAATGTTGAATGTAGAGAACTTGAATGAAAATTACCTGAAGTTGAGAAATGATTTCTCTTCTCCTCTGGACTGATAGAAGGATATGATAGAAGAGTGAATGTGGTTGTTTAATTACATATGAGAGGAAGAAAATTGGAGATGGCATTGTATTTTACATAGGATACTTTGAAGTGTGATGATGAGTTTCGATCAGAATGATGGTATGTAGGAAAAGTTGAAGATTTTATGGGATTTGAAATGATGTGTTGTGATGTGACAATTTATCCATGTAAAACATCCGGTTCGGTTCAGAATCAGATTCGTTTAAATTTTCTCGCTCAAAATAAAATCGAACGTCGATTTATTATAAATTTTAATAATCGCTTCTAATTTCAAAACCCGATTTAGCTAAATAAATTAATAATTCAAAGTTTTAAATTTCTGGTATTACAATCTCATAATGCCAAATACTTATGTTTCACATATAATTTACTATGAGATAAGTATAATAATAATAATTAAGTAAGTAGATGAACGGAATGATATATTTGAATGAGATTAAATATACTTTCTTAAGATATATAATTAAAAGAGGATAAAATGAAAATTAAATATAATTACAACTATATTCCATAATAACTAAACTTGTACAATTTAATTGCTAAAAATATATTTTGTAACTTTTAACACATCAATAGATATTATAAATAATAAAAAAGATATATAAAAATGAATAAAAACAAATAACATAAAAAGAAAATTAAAATCAAGCAAAAAAAATAATTGACCCGACTGGTGACCATGACCGACCGCCCACCCGATTAACCCGCTAACCCGAATGGTTGGCCGAATAGCCCGATTTTATAATCGGGTTATGAAAACTCGACCCTAACCTCTAATTTTATCGGGCTATTCGGGCGGCCCGTGGCTTCTACCATATTGACATCCCTACCGGTGATATTACTATTATTGAATAAACTGAAATTTAAACAAATCATTGTTCATATATATAGAAAAAATCTATTTGAAAAATACATATGAATCTAAATTAATCGTAGATTTTTTCTTGTTTGATCTTGATTGTTTCATGACTTTCATCTTATTCTTTTGGCTTCTTAAGATAATTTTGAGCAATGGTTGGTCGTTATCACTTGAATTTTAATGTAATATTTGAACTTTTTTCCTTGTGACTCTTTTTTTTTTCTTGTCTTGCACTTCCATATGTTGTAATTCTATAATCTATTTTCTTCTTAATTGACTTTGAGTCTTCCACTGATCCAATATTCATGTTGTTCATTTTTGCATCTTTTGAGTTGCATGCACTAATATATTTAGATTTCTCCTACAATAAATTACATACTTGAGCATGGTTATAAAGCTTATTTTAATTTATTCTATGAATGCTCTTACTTTTATAGTATGCAAAATATTTTCACCTTAAAAAATTAACTTGGTAAAATTACATCATGTTCAAATTTATATCAAAGATTTTAGATTAGCAAGTCTAAAAAATAGATATTATAATTTACCTCACTTATTGGCAATAAATCCTCATTTAACGGAGCATTTGACTTATGATGGGATATGGCCCAACCGCTCAGGCCCAATTGAACTGGGCCTGACCTAATTAACGGCCCTACGCGGTTAAGCCTGAAGCCCAACATCTAAACCCTATTCAAGACCAAATCAAAGAAGAGATATTGAAGGAGATATTCAAGGATCAAGATATGGAAGGAGATCGGATCCCACAAGGCAAGGGATCCAGTACAATCTTTCGTATTCCACAACATGTATAAATAGAGGTTAGATTGAAGGTAGAAGGGTTAGCAACTCATTGAATACTCGAGCATTTAGATACACTCATTGTAATCCGTTATAGTGAAAGTATTGAGGATTCACACCTCCGTGGACGTAGATCTTATTCTTGATCGAACCACGTAAAAACTCTTGTGTTCTTTACTGCTTTTCATAAATCTCGCACAAACTAGATTTATCATTGGCGCCGTCTGTGGGAAAATTTGAACAAAAGCTTCGCTTTCTACACATTCAATGGCAAGAACTGCGTGTAAACGCTAGCACCGACGGTGGTGCTGGCAACAACCGCCTCAAGACCCCGATCAAGTGGTCACGCAGTCGGGGAAGGGATTGCGGAGGCCGACAAGAATAATACACCGAGGGTTACATAGAAAACCTTCTTATACACCTCGTGATCGCCCCCATCAAGAGGAAGACGCCGATCTCAACGCCGGTGAACAAACCATTCACCCAACTCACGAGGTCATCGGCCGAGCTGTGTCCGAATTCCTCAACGCCAACATCGGCCGCCTAGAATTTCTCAACCGAGGGCTAATGGAGCGGGCACTCAAGAACGCCTTGATCGGTAGTCACGGGCGCCCGAGGTCGCTCGCCTCCGGAATAGTCGGCCACCCTCGGCGCGATAGCCAAGAGCGCCACCGCACATCGTCCAAGTCGATCACCTCGACGGGACAACCGTAATTATTTACCCCGACATCACCCGCGGAGTCGGTCACCTCGGTACAACTACCGAAGTCGCTCACCTCGGCACACCGTTCCCGAAGCCGAACATGACAGAAGAGAGGAGAGGCGGAATAGATCTCCTTATCAAAGAGACGACAGGCATCGCTACCGGTCTCCCACACCTCCAGAAAGAGATGGCAACGAGCTACCGGGGTTCGACCGGTACGGACGGATTATCTTCCATTTCTCAAGGGAAATCTTGGATACGCCCCTGTCTCAGTGGTATCGGGCACCCAACATCGCCACCTACGATGGCCTCGGAGATCCCTCTGATTTCCTTTTTGCCTACACAACCAACATGGCAAATCAAGGAATGGAAGACTATCACATGTGCAAAATCTTCCCCGAGGTGCTGGTCTCCAACGCCCGACGTTGGTTCACCTCACTTCGCCAGAACAGCATTCACAACTTCAGGGATCTCATGGATCAGTTTAAGTGGTGCTTCTATCAGAAGATGCCACCTCAGCAACCATCTTCCGACCTGCTCACCATCGGCCAAGGACGAGATGAGACGATGTCAAGTTTCGTCTCACGGTTTATCAAGGAGTCCCTCAAGATTGACGAGAGTAACTATCTCTATATCATCAATGCGTTTAAAACGGATCCGACCGGCGATCGAACAAAGAGATCACCAGGGAAAAGCCGAAGACGACGAGTAGCCTCTGGACCCTGGTCGACAACTACGTCAAAGGAGACGAGTCGGATCGCAAGAAGAGAGAGATATGGGATGAGCAGAAGGTCGAGAGGAAGAAGCCTGATGATTGAGGAAGAGGCACTGATCGCCGAAGTGCCTTCGATAGAATTAAGAAAGGCCCAATAGAGTCCAGATTAGGACCTCGACCAAACCCTGGCAATAATACACATCTGCTCAAGTCAAGGGCGGAGATATTTGAGCTTCATGCCGAGCTCTTCCCGAAACCACCTCCCATGAAGGGAGGATCCAAGAAAAAGTCGGACCAGTATTGTGACTACCACCAGGGGTACGGTCACGATACCGACGACTGCAGGAATCTGAGCTTGGAGATGGACGAGCTCGTTAAAAAAGGGGCGCTTAGAAGTACCTCGACCGCACCACGCAGCGTCGGGGAAACAAGAAGCGAAGGAAAGAACGGAGGTGGCAACAATTGTGGGCCGACCTCAAAGACGACGTACCCCGACGATGACGAGGACGACGCTCCCAACGCAATGGAGCAAGTCTACGCCATCACTGGGCTGCCCATAGTACGACGAGGTCGTGTTGAAGAACGGGTCCGGAGACCGACCCCGAGGAGCCAAGAATGCATTTACTTCGGGAAAATGAGAGCATCGTGTTCTCCAATGACGCACCCAAGACCCAAGACGATGCCCCACCAAGACGCTTATTACCATACAAGCCGTGGTAGGCACATAAGAATGTCCATGTGGTCTACATCGACATCGGTGCCTCACAAGATTATCTTCGTAATTGCTTAGACAAACTCGAGGTCGGAGGGATCCAAGTTCATCCCGCACCATCCGCACTCACGGAGCTTCACTCAGAGACGGTCCAACCGTAAGGCGCTATCACCCTTCCGGTCATCGTGGGCGACTCCTGTGTCGGTCACCAAGGCCATTCAGCTCTTCCCGGTCGAGCTCCTCTCCATATAACATCATCCTCGAGAGATTGACTTACGCCACCAAGGCCGCCTGCTTGGTCTACCACCTCACCGCCAAGATACCCATCCCGGTGGAGTATTGAGTATCCAGGATCAAGCAATGAAGAAAGAATGCCTAAAAATATCAGCCCAAGAAGAGGCCCCACCCTGTGCCTAGCAATCACGGAGCCCCGAAGTTGTCACCCCGTAATAACGAAGCCAGAAAGCGAGCGCCTTAATAAATTAGACCCGACATGGGAAGGCCCATACCGCATCCACGAGGACCTCGACAAAGGGGCCTATAAGCTTGCTCACCTAACCGGTGCACTTATCCCCCGAACCTGGCATATAAGTCACCTGAGGAGGTATTTTACATAGCTTTTATTTCAGATCGGCATCATGTTAGCCCTCTGGTTATTTTTCTGAAGTGCGATGTCATTTACTTATCAATAAAACATTTGTTTTTCTAATGAGTGGATTACTTCGTCTCATCTTATGTTTATCCGTTCTCACCTCGGGTGAATCACAACCAACCTTCAAAAGATGACGCCCTTGTAAAGATGACAAAACCTACAAAGTAGGGTACTCAACAAAGCGCGCGCCAGGGGACCACCCCAGCACATACAGACTACTCATTAATTTGAACGTCTACGTACAAAGCATACAGACTACTCATTAATTTGAACGTCTGCATGCAAAGCATACAGATTACTCATTAATTTGAAACATCTACATGCAAACGACATCTAGATCGGATCTCGTACAATTTATACCCCTTTATTTGGGAAGATATACACTTCGGTATACAGTCTAAATACATTTATGACTAAAAACCAAGTCCTAAGCTATATTTGTACCTCTCTAGGGGGAAAATATACACTTCGGTACAAAGTCTAAATATATTTATGACTACAAACCAAGTCCTAAGCTATATACAACTTATTCGGGCTTCCGAGCTCCACTTCGCCAAGACTCGCTGAAGCTGCACCAATTCTGAACAAAATCTCCGGGTCGGCGATGAATACCCGGGATGAACTCCGTGCCTTCAACCCAGTCAATGAGGTTGGCGTCGCCACGACCTACTCCAGGGGCACTTTGAACAGGCGCAGAGGCGCCCCGACCTGAAGGGGACACTCCCGGAATCGAGGTCGAACTCCGGCCCCTTGATCTTTCCGCCCGGCCAGGGTTACGACCCCGCCCCCGACCTGCAGTCCTTCCTTGCCGACCTGGGGTCCTCGCCCGTCTAGCTCCTGATGATGAGGCCCGACCTCGAAAAGACATCTTCGACATGTCGGCTCCCATCAGCCGCAACACCTCGGCGTGGTCAGCATAGCCGCCCCCCACCTCGACTTCTTCAACTCTTACATCAGCTGGGTCGGCTGTAGTCTGGCTACGAGGCTCGGGCATCCGACGCTTGCGGACGATCTCGTAAATCTGGAGGTATTTGACCAGGGAGTCGAGGCAATCTTTGAAATCCTTGCTGTCAGGCCCCTCCTCGTCCCTTAGCACCATTCCCTCGGCAAGCAAACTCTGAACTAGGTCATCGGCTTCGGATATGGTGACACCACCAGATCGGTGGATCACCGCTTCATATTCTGCATTTTCTTCCGAGATCCAAGCCAGCTTCTCTTGTGCAAGCTCGAGCTGTTCTTCGCACTGCATCAAGCGACCCTGAACGACGTCGGCAGAAACATCCGCCCCCTAGACTTCGAGTTGAATAATTCTTAGCTTTAAGGCCTCGTTCTCAGCCAGAAGGTGGGCCACCTCGCGTTTCGCAGCTTGCATTTGCTTCTTCAGCTCGGCCGACGACGCCGTGCTAGCGACCCCCGTGACTTGGCTATCCAGGTTGTGCAAAGTCTGGGTCAGCTCGGAAGATCGGCTCCTCCAAAACACCACCTCCTCGTCCTTCTCAGCTAAAGCACCTCGGACCTCTTTCAACTTGGTCAAGAGATCGTGATCTAGCCTGACGTATTGAGAAGATGAATGCTAAAAACAAGAGACAACATACTCATTTCAAAAAGTTGTATTCTTATTAACAGTGGGAATTTTTACAAAGCTCGGGATCCTAATGACCCCGGCAAATCAACCTATTACAACAGCCCACCGACCACCTTTGGGACTCACCGGCCTCCCCGCCGCCTCCTCTTGCCGCTTCCTCCCGCGGCCGCCGACCTCCTTCAGAAGGGAGACTTGAGCTCGGCCCCGCCTCCAGCCTCAGCCGCACTCGGCCAGAGTTCCCGGCTCGGCGCCTTCATCTTCCAGACCGGGCCACGGCCTCACCCATCGAGGGAGGTGGGGCCGCCAAAGTCTCGAAGGGGAAGGACCCACCGATGATTACTCGGGCGTAGTCCTTCGCATCGCTCGAGGAGCGACTCGACCCAACCATGCTCGACCTGTCGGTCAGCATGGCGGCCGCCAACCTCCGATGGTCTCGACACCACCGCTGATCAAGCACGACGGCCAAGTCGGACGAAGGCGGAGAAGGTCTCCGACTCGATGAGTCTGCTGGTGAAGGCCCTCAAGATCGCCCTCGACCTCCAAGCAGCACCTCTCCTCGCCGAGCTTCTTCCTCGGCCGCCTCCTCCGCCCTCAAGATCGGCCCGAGCCGCCTCCAGGCCCGCCGCTTCTCGAGGGCGGCCTCAACAAGCAGCCTCGCGCATCGCATCCGCCGCACAAAGAATCGTGGCATCAACGTCCGCCTCGCAGCAGCAAGCGCGGCCTCCGTAGCGGCCCGCTCCCTCTCCGATGCCTCAAATCGAGAGACGCCCTCGGCGACGAATCCAGCCATGCGGTGCAGCTCCCCCATCACCGAAGTCGCATCCTGAAATTCAAAACAATCAGAAATGCATCACAGAAGGGGATATTAATGAATACGGAAGAGACCTATACCTGAGGGAAGGACATGGGGGAGCTGGAAGTCGGCACCTCGTACATGATCCGGGTACGAGTGTCCCTCTCCGGGGTCGGACTTGACCTCGGCTGAGGTGCCGTCACCAGCTGGCTCAGGTCGTCCACCACCACAGGCGCCCGAGCAGGCTCGGTCCGCCTCACCTTCTTTTCGGTGGTGCCTGGCTCGGCGATTGTGCAGGGGATGACGAGGCCGCCGCCTTGGCCTTCTTACGTGGATCGAGCTTCACTGCAGGAAGAAAAATTTGTTAACACAACGACATCAGACATATAAGCAATAAGGAAAAAGAGGGTGCCCTCACCCCGATCCGACCCTGATCCTGAAGGCTTCGGCCTATATATGCTCAGTCCGGCATCATTCAGATCGTCCTCGGTGAAATTAACAGAAATTTCACCAAGTGTGTTGAGCTGATCCTCTACGTAACCAAGGGGCTTCACCTTCACATCCTTCATTCTACCCAAATTTCACTGTAGCTCTGATGCCCATCACCAAGAGAAAAAAAACTTATTTTACCATTGCGACACATTCGGTGGCGCCACCCTAAACGATTGCCGAGGTGAAAATAGTATACACCTCCTGCGCCCTCGACGCTAAAAATGCATCAAGACCTCGGGGAGAACTCCTTAGCAAGGCAGTATAAAGTAGCCCCATCCCAACCACCGACCTAATGGAGTTCGGGTAAACCGCATATAGAATTTGAAAATATTCCTAATATTCAAAAGATGGGGGCAACTGAAACCTAAGTCCGGCCTTCATGGCGTCTACATACATCGTTAAAACCCTCCGGACGGGCCATTGCTCGTCACCGATTATGGAAGACACCACCAGGCCTCCGCCGGAATGTGGTATTCCTTCCCTATTCTACACACGTCGGCGACGGTCAGAGACGATTTAACGTCCCTGATCTTATACTCACCCCATACGGAAGATATCTCCGGCACCCTAGCGCTAATACCCATAGACCTACCCCCCAAGGTATGGCACATATAATCTTTAATCTCGATCTCATTATCGGGAAGAGGAGATGATTGGGCAGACCCCGACAAAGAAGAAGATGAAGAAGTCATACTTACTTTTCCAGTGATAGAGATTTTGCTCCTTCAACGAATTCTGAAAGGAATTTCTGGAAAGCTCTGAAAATATTTTCTCTGGAACAAATGAGGAAGAAGAAAGTGAACCAGTTTCCTCATTCGGGCCTATTTATAGTACAAATAGGCGCCCAAACCTGCCGTTTCAACTTCCCACGTGGCTAATCGCGATTTGATGTGAAGTAGACGTGCGCACGTGTTTCGAGCGCCCACCAACCGTCTGGCGCGTATGACGTGTTCCAGGACACGCCGACACGCCGGTCTAATCGCAATCATCACTCGACTCCGGACCTCGCATCGCCCTTCCAACCGACATCGCCATCCAACATCGACGACCCAGTCGACTCGGCACCTCCCGACGGACATATCATCCAACGTCAGCGACTCGGCCGGTCCTCGACAAACCGTATAAGTCCGTAGGCGGATCACCTAACTCGATTCGACCCAAAGTAACCAATCAAACCCTTACATAAAAAAGATGGAAAACCTTCGACAACAACCTCAGTCGAGCAACAACCAGCCTCGGCAAAATACGCTCTTCACCCCACCTCGGCATAGTTGTTACTCGACTAATTGAGGGGGGCTATGATGGGATATGGCCCAACCGCTCAGACCCAATGGCAGACCCAAGTGAACTGGGCCTGACCTAATTAACGGCCCTACGCGGTTAAGCCTGAAGCCCAACATCTAAACCCTATTCAAGACCAAATCAAAGAAGAGATATTGAAGGAGATATTCAAGGATCAAGATATGGAAGAAGATCGGATCCCACAAGGCAAGGGATCCGGTACAATCTTTCGTATTCCACAACATGTATAAATAGAGGTTAGATTGAAGGTAGAAGGGTTAGCAACTCATTGAATACTCGAGCTTTTAAATACACTCATTGTAATCCGTTATAGTGAAAGTATTGAGGATTCACACCTCCGTGGACGTAGATCTTATTCTTGATCGAACCACGTAAAAAATCTTGTGTTCTTTACTGCTTTTCATAAATCTCGCACAAACTAGATTTATCAACATATACTTTTGAAACTTTAGGGTAGAAAGAAACATAAATTAAAAATTGCTTAAAGTTGTATTAATTGTTGTTGGGGGCATAACGTAGTATTATGTATTATCTTCATTGCAGACGATTTTGTTCATGTTATATATCAAATAGGATTTTAATGTATATCTAATGAATTAATATATTTTTGTAGTATATATCTAATGAATTAATATATATTATTTTAAATATATAATATATTATTTTACAGAATTATCCTTAAATAATATATATAATAAGGATATAATAGGAAATCTATATTTTGTAACATTCACACTTTTTCTATTAGTATAGATATAGATATAGATATAGATTTGATGAGTTTTCAAGTTTTCACTTGATGTTGTCCAAGCCAGAGGTAAATAGTGTAATATTTATTCCTTAAGGAATTTGGGGTGTTACAATTTCTATGAATATGTGCCAGTATTAATTGCAGAATCTGCCCTAGAGCTATTGCCAGATTTCATGCCATGTTACAATTCCATCACAGTATAAAATAAATAAATAATCCCAAGGTTGAAAGACTAAATATTGCAGTTGAGTGGGAGGTCTTTTTATATATATGGGAAAATATATTGCAGTTAAGTTAGTGGTCATTTTATATATAGATTGGAATAAGACAACCCTCGTGACAGACTAATACGGAAATTCTTCCAATCAATTGTCACTGCTTTCGCAGAATGTCGTGGCTTTTATAATATTATGATTTCTTTACCAATTTAATCACGAAAAAACATTCTTTATCACATATAAAATTTCAAAGTATTGATTACTTCTAATTCGTATTTGAAGACTAAAAGATTTCATTTGGAGAAGCGAAGAAATTGCCACAGCAAAGAATTTCGTATTTGAAGACTAAAAGATTTCATTTGTTATTAATTTAGATCACATTTTAGATCACATAGAGGCAACCAATAAAACAACCTCTCTATTTTGCCAACAATTTAAGAATTAGTCTTTTTTTTAATTCATATAAATCAATCAAACATGTGATAAAGTATGATTATTTTATCAATCAAACCTAATCACTCAAACCAAACGCCCCTTAAGATCATTCTCTTTTTATTATCTTGCTTTTCTAATTCTCTTCATTAACGTGAAGCCCTTTTCTATCTCTCTCAATCTGGTTCTCTATACTTACAGTGACACCTCTTTATCCTTCTATTATTGTGATCTTCTATACTCATTTTGCAAGGAATTCTTAGGGATTTTCAATTATATTTTATTTCTATTAGTTAAGTCAATAATTATAATTGATTAATTTTTAAATTTTTATGTAGATTTTGTTGATTACTAAATAATAGTTTATTGTGTTATGTATCACTTTAGGAAGAAAAAGTAAGTTAAATTTTTATAATTGTGAGTGGGCCGCTGGTGCCACTAGTCTTATAACAAATTTGAAAGTGGAGGACTTGATGTTTTTCTACACCTGGTCATTGTTTTATTAAAAAATCAAGTCTTTGGGGTAGTTATTTGTTTGATAATAATTTTGTAATGAGGTTATTCCACCCCATTTATTGTTGTAATGGAATTTCGAAGTCTATGTTGTTTGCTCCACTTTTTATTAAAAAAATTAATTTGAAATAACACAAGTCAGGCGTATTGAAAGGATCGTCTGAGCATTTTGTCACATGCCTAAATTTCTTGTCAGTGAGTATTTCTTATAAAATTTGCCAGCAACTTCTAAAGAACATATGTGTTCCCAAATGATACAATTATCTGTATTATTGATTTTTTTTCTTTTTTCCTAAAATAAATATCTCGAGTTTTGTATCACACATAACTTTATATATAAAATATAATTCTCTTTAATCCACATACTTAAATGCTTAAACGTAACGAGCCAAGAATAGTGTGTCGGAGGGAGTAATAGTTTATTGTATTATGTACCACTTTTAGGAAGAAAAAATAAGTTAAATTTTTTAGAATCGTGAGTGCGCCACTTGAGCTACTAGTCTTATAACAAGTTTGAAAGTGGCATAACCCATAATTAGGTTTGTTGCAAGGACTTGATGCATCTTCTACACCCAGTCATTGTTTAATTAAAAAATTAAGTCTTTGGGACACTTATTTGTTTGATAATAATTCTGGATTGAGGTTATTCCACACCCATTCATTGTTTTAATGGAATTTCGAAGTGTCTGCTGTTTGCTTCACTTCTAGTAAAAATAAATTAATTTGAAATAACACAAGTCAGGCGTATTCAATGGATTTGAAGATTTTTTTGCATGCTTAAACTTCTTGTGAGTGATAATATTTCTTATAAAATTTACCTACAACTTCTAAAGAACATATTTTCAACAGAAATTCGTGAATAATCGAAATAGTTAACACACATTCTCTAAGTAGAGATGTGTTTCCCCCAAAAAAAACAAATGATACAATTATATGTATTATTGATTTTTTTTCTTTTTTCTAAAAGAAGTAAGAACCCATATTATTAATGCTCAAATTGGAGTTTACAATACTCAATAACCAACTAGGATCATCGAATTTCAAAACATGCTCTTAATCTAGAGTCAAAGAAAATATGCCTTATTTACAAAAATTGGTTCGCATGTTATATCCATATTATAAATCTAATTTAAAGGCAATAATGTAATATAGTGTATAATATCTATAAGAAATATGAGATGTCTATTAAAATGTTTAATCAAAAAATTTTAGATTTCTAAGAAAACCATAGTTACATATAAAAGATTATATGAAAAATAAAACCTAGAAGAAAAAGGAATTTATAAACATTCTTGAACAAATTTATACACAAATCAAACTTAGCTATGTCTGGCGCTTATGATCATAAGGTTGTTTTCTATTGTTTACATCAATCTTATCTAAGTAATTGAGTTTATTGTGTGATGTATCACTGTAAAGAAAGCGGTGAAATAAAGGTTAAAATTCTATTGTTAGTGGGTCACTTTAGCCACTTTTCTTCTAATGGGTTTCGAAGGACTTAGATGTTTTCCCACACGAAGTCATTGTTTTTATTAAAATTTTGACGTTTTGTGGCACTTTTGTTTTTTTGTATTTATGGGAAACCGACAGCCGCTATCCATGTCTACTTGGTAAAATCCACATTTCAGTGTAATAGCCTGCGAATCATAAATGACGAATAAAACCATATTTGAAAAATCAGGTCTAACATGCTCATAACTATAGAGGAATTAGTTGGATTTTTGTTTGATAATTATCTATTAATGAGGTTATTGAACATCCATTCATTGTTTTAGTGGATTTTGAAGTCTCTTTTATTATTTTGAAATTGCATCAGTCAGGCGTGCTGCAAGGGTCACATGAGTATTTTACAAAGCCTAAAATTCTCAAGGAAATTCGCAAGGGTCCGGCGGACTTGGTTCGGAACGGGAATCGTTGACCAAGATTCCGATTTTAAACCGGCCCGTATGGGTAGGCGACCTGGTTGTTTTCCAAATAACTTGTAGTTTAAATTTTCAAATTGAGGGCCTACAATTCTTTTTAATTCGTGACATTCGAGATTATCTACTTTTTAATTTGTTTTTGGTATTTATGACCCATAGTCGCTATCTCGTGTCACTTGGTAAAATCCACGTGTAATATCCCGCTAACCATAAAGAACTAATAAAATCACATTTGAAAAATCAGATCTAACATGCTTAGATCTAAAGAGGAATTAGCAGGATTTTTTGTTTGATAATAATCTATTAATGAGGTTAAATTTTCAAATTGAGGGTCTATAATCATTCGAGATAATCTACTTTTCCCTCTCTTTCCCCCTAGCTGTTAATACCTAATTTTTTTCCTAACCTTAAAGTAGGCATAAAGCTAAACATAAGAGTAAATATAAATAGTACCATGAGCGAATGTTTACTTTGTATGATTAGCATTTTGAAGGATTAATTATTTGATGGATTAAATATATGATAAGATAATTTTTATCTATCAATCATTTGTTTACTACAATGATTAGTGAATGATTAAAAGTGGGATAAAAATTTCTCTTTATTTGGATGATTATTCAATCCTACCTATATTGGTTGGATTGTACCACGAAGAACAATTCAAAGGATTAAAATAATCCGGGCTTTGGGATATCCTCAAATATTAATCCTTAGTAAACACTTGATTAGGTTGGATTAATTTTACCTATCCAACCTAATCATGCAAAGTAAACACTACCTTAGTATAACAAGTGCTAGAGAAAGTACTATGATTAGTAAGATCAACATATAAAAAAATGATTACCCAATTCAATGATAATACACTTATCCAGATGCGTTGGGAAAAGGATCGGTCCATTATGTTAAGTTGATATAAAAAAAGAAATAACATAGTAACTCTGTTTGTTCACAACCTAATCCCCTAAGGTGGTGTTTACTTTGCATGATTAGGTTGGATAGATAAAATTAATTCAACCTAATCAAGTGTTTACTTTTAAGGATTAATATTTGAGCATATCCCAAAGCCCGGGATTATTCTAATCCTTTGAATTATTCTTCATCAATTTTAATCCAACCAATATAGGTAGATTGAAATAATCCTCCAAATAAAGGGAGAATTATTTATCCCAATTTTAATCCTTCACTAATCCTTTGTAGTAAACAAAGATTAATAGATAAAAATTATCTTATCATATATTTAATCCATCAAAAATCAATACTTCAAAATGTTAATCATGAAAAGTAAACACTCTCTATAAGTGACAAATGAAAATATCTATGCAGCTTCTAAATATATTCATACTTCTAAGATCGAACGTGTGAGTTGCATGACGCTATAAGCAATAGACTCAAAATAAAGCATAGATATCTGTTCTTTGTCATCTTTGATTGTTCCATGGAGAACAAATGAAATACTCACATGTGAGCCATGTGAATATAAGTCTAAAGATTCCTGTTTCTTATGTCCATGTTCACAAGAAGAAGCGTTATCAAGTTAGCAACATTTCCTTTCTTTAACACCAAAGGAGAATACAGATATACAGTTACTTTATGTGAGCCATCTCTTAAGCATCCAAATTCAGGAAAAGAACATCTAAGGAAAAAGGGATTTGCGATGTAGTGAATAGATAAAATGAAGTGTGTGTGTGTGTCACAAAGGAAACAAAGTATTCTATACCCGTAGCTAGGGATGTCAATGGGTGGGTTTTACCTGAACCGATCCAGAACTGTTCATAGCCCATTAAATTTTCAAAATTGAGGATATTTAATGTATTAATTAAAATTGGGATATTTTTCAATCATCAAAGTTTGAGGCATTTTAATGTATTAATTAAAGTTGGAAATATTTTTTAGAATTTCGTCAAAATTGGAAACATAAACTATAGTTATTCCTAAATTTTATTACCAACTTGTTCCCCATCAATTTCGTCACTGATAGGATATGGCCCAACCTCTCGTGCCCAACAAATAGGATATGGCCCAACAAAGAGCCCCAAACGAGCTGAGCCTAACCTAATGTTACCCTACTCGGTTACGCCTAAATGACGATCCCCAAACCCTAATTATGGGTAACGGTAGTGAGGTAACGGTAGTAATCATGGGTAATAATGGTGGAGATCATGGTCATTATTGGAGAATGATGGCCCGCCAATCAAGGGATTCGTGGCAAGGTTTACGCTTGGTATAAATAGGAGTTAGATTGAAGGTAAAAGGGTTAGCAAATTCATCAATACTAGAGCCCTTTGAGATACTTGTCAGAATCAAATTATAGTAAACATCTTGAGGATCATCTCCTCCGTGGACGAGATCTTATTCTTGATCGAACCACGAAAAGTCTCTTATGTTCTTTCTCGCTTTTATAAATCTCGCATACTAGATTTATCATTGGCGCCTGTCTGGGAAATCTTGAACAAAAAGTCGAGTTTTCTACAATCTAATGGCAAGGACACGGCAAACGCTTAGTATCGCCGGCGATGTCGGTAACAACCGCAAGGAGGACGATCGTGGTCACACAACGCCGGGAAAGGGGATTATGGACGCCACCACAAGTCACACACCGAGGGCTACATGGAGAATGCTTCCATACACCCTCGTGATCGCCGTCCCAACGAAGAGAGGACACCGACCTCAAGACGGTGAATGCGAGGTTCACCGCCCCACGAGGTCCTCGGTCGAGCAAAGGTCCGAGTTCCTCAATGCCAACCTCAATCAATTCCGTAGTTTCAACCAGAGGACAAACGGAGCGGCCCCTCAAGAGTGCCCGGCAGGTGATTACAGTGCAATCGAGGTCGCCACCTCTCCAAACAATCAACGCTCACCACGGCATAATGATCGCCCGATACCGTGGTTCATTCGTCCTCATACCCTCCGCGAGCCGCTCTCCACCTCGACGTGATACCCATGTGAATGGACGGGAAAGAAGGGAGGAAAGATGAAGTCGAACTCCCTCAAGAGACGATGACGCGCTATCGATCTCCCACTTCCCGGAGAGGGATGGTAACGAACTCCCTGGATTCGACCGACACCGACGAATTATTTCTCCTTTTCAAGGGAGATTCGATACACCCTTGCCACACGATACCGGGACTCAATATTGCTGCATACGATGGCCTTGAGATCCTTCCGACTTCCTATTTGCCTATACCACCAATATGGCAAACCAAGGGATGAAAGATTTCCATATGTGTAAGGTCTTTCCCGAGGTGCTAATCTCCAACGCCGACGCTGGTTCACCCGCTCGCCGTAACAGATCCATTGCTTCAAAGACCCCATGGATCGCTCAAATGGCGCTTACCGTAAGATGCCGCCAACAACCTTCGTCCGATCTGCTTACAATCCGCCAAGGACGGACGAAACAATGTCGAATTTCGCCTCCGATTCATCATGGAATCCTTTAAAATAGATGAGAGTAACGATCTCTACATCATCAACGATTCAAGAACGGATCCGACCGAGCTCAATAAAGAGATCACCCGTGAACACCAAAGACCGCTAGTCGCCTTGGACCCCGTTGACAACTTTGTCAAAGGGGACGAGTCGGATCGGAAGAAGAGAGAGATCCGACGAGCAATGGATCGAGAGAAGGAAACCGAGGATCGGGTCGAGGTGCCGAACGCAGGTGCGCTCGAAAGAATAAAGAAGGGCCAGAGAATCAAGGCCGGACCTCGGCAAAACCCCGGTAATAACGACGCCTCTATACAAATCCAGTATGGAAATATTTGAGCTTCACACCGAGTTCTTTCCAAACCTCCTCCTATGAAAGGAGGATCCAAAAAGTCAACGGAAAGTATTGTGACTACCACCAAGGGTACGGTCACGATACGAAAGATTGCAAGTCCTTGGCTCACAGATTGACGAGCTCGCTCAAGGAAGGCGCTGAAGAAGTACACCGCCGATCCGGGCCGGTAATAAAAAGCGCAGAGGGAAAAATGGAGGTGGTAACAATCATGGACCGACCTCAACGGCAACCCGACCGAAGATGACGAGGACGAAGGTCCCAATGCAATGGAGCAGTTTACGCTATAACCGGACTGCCAGCTGGTACGACGAGGTCGCCGCTAGAAACGAAGTCGAGGTCGACCTCAAGAGCCGAAAACAAGCGACTCCGGACGGAGAAAATATCGTGTTCTCCAAAGACGACCCAAGATTTAAGATCATGCCCCACCAGTCGCCATTACAATACAAGCCGTGGTGGGTAACAAGAATGTACATCGGGTCTACATCGACATCGGAGCCTCCGTTAGCATCATATTCCGTAGCTGCCTGGATAAACTTGATGTCGGAGGAATTAGTACACCCCGCACCTTCCCGCCATGGAGCTTTACTCAAGAGGCGGTTCAACCCGGCAGTCATTACCCTTCCGGCCATCAGGACGCGCCTCCCCTGTGTCGGTCACCAAAGCCATTCAATTTTTCCCGGTCCGAGCTCCTCTCCATACAACATTATCCTGGAAGAGATTGGTCAGATGCAACAGAGCCGCCGCCTCCGTGTACCACCTCACCATTAAGATACCCACCCCGTGGGAGTGTTAAGCATTCAGGTGACCAAACGGCAGCCTAAAGAATGCCTACGAGTCTCAACCCAAGACGCGGCCTTACCTCGTGCCTAGCAATTACAGTAACCCTCCGGTTGCCACCTCGGATGATCCGACCGAGAATCTTCACTATACGACGACGACCCTTCCAAAGTTGTCAAGGTTGGTACCCAAGGTTCACCAATATTCGCAATGTGTCATGCAGCTTCTAAGGAATATAGAGATGTATTTGCATGGTCTCCATCGATATGACCGGGTCTCGCCCGAGCTCATAACTCATCGCCTTAACATTGATCCGCCACTAAACCAGCTCGCGTAAGAAGAGAAGTTTTGCCATGAGCTAAGCCAGTCATAAGAGACGAGGTAACCCAACCCGTGAGGCTAAAATCTCATGCGAGGTTAAATACCCAACTCGATGGCTAATCCCGCTGTAGTTCGAAAGCTGCGAGGGACGGCGATGTGTGTCGACTATACCGACCTCAATAAACACCGCCTAAAGGATCATACCTCTCCCGACATTGACAAGAAGGTGGAAGCATTGGTGGGACATGAGGTCTTCAGCTGATTTATACAAGGATACCACCAAGTCTTGATGAGCCCGTAAGACGCCCAAAACAAATGCTCATTATCGACTGTGTCTTTGCCACCGAAAGATGCATTTCGTCCGAAAATGCCGGAGCTACCTACCAAAGAATGGTGGACGCGATCTTCAAGGATCACATAGGAGAAATTGTTGAGGTCTATGTCGATGATATAGTAGTCAAAAGCAAAAGCCGAGAATCGCGCCATCGACCAAACTATTCTTCGCCTCCTCAGTCGGCCAACCTCAAGCTCAATCCCCGTAAGGCACATTCGTGGTAAGAACGGGTAAATTTCTGGGTGCTGGGTTTCAAGAAGGCCTGAAGCCAATCCTACCAAGGTGAAAACGGTGCTCGACATGCATCCCAAAACCATCCGTGAAATACACAAACTCACCGGATGCCCGGCCGCCTCACCGATTCCTATCTCGAGCCGCCGAGAAGCCTTCCTTCTTCAAGATCCCGAGGAGAGCTCCAGATTTCACCGGCAGAAGAACACCAGTCGCCCACACACCGAAGGAATATCTTGCCGACCGCCGACACCATCCGCCCCAAAGCAAGGCGAAACTCTATCGTTATATCCGCCACCCTGACGAGGCAATTAGTGCAGATCGGTGCGAGATGAGACGGACGGCAACTCCCCATCTACTTCATTAGCCGTGCCTCAAAGGACCGGAGACGAGGTACACCAACCTCGAGAAGGTAGCTCGCCTTAGTGAACGCCAAACGACGCCCGGCCTTACTTTCAAGCTCATTCAGTCCGTGTACTAACGGACTTACCTCTAAGACAAGTCTTATCAAAACCGAGTCATCTCGACGATAGCCAAGTGGGCACCGGAGCTAGGTGAACACGATATCTCATACTCCCCTGTGCCGCCATAAAAGGACAAGCCCTTGCATTTCCCGGTGGAGGTCAACCACCGAGGTCGCTTCTACCAGCGAGGTCACCCCATCCCCACGCGGAGGAACCCGTCCTTGTATCACCCGCTGATTGTTGGCGATGTATGTGGACGGTGCCTCATGCAAGACGCAGGCATGAGCAGCATCCTCCTCCTCGCCCAGATAGGCAAGAAGTGACATACGCCCGCGGTTTACCTTCCCGACCACCAACAACGGGTGGAATACGAAGCATTGATCTCGACTCCGCCTAGCAAAGGAATTGAAAGTGGACAAAGTCCAGATATTTGAGATTCCTGTGTCGTGGTAAACCAAGTATTAGGTACATACGAGGCTAAGGAGGATCGAATGAAGCAAGACTTGAGAAGGCAAAAGAGATGCCGGCCTCATTCGGACATTTCAAGATAATCAAATCCCACGAGGGAAAACAAATGAGCCGACATCCTTAGTAAATTGGCTTCGCCATCGCAAATCCTCCGAGAGGAAGTTCATTCCGTAAGATTGAGGCGCCTCATATCGCCGTTATCTTAGAGGTCGAACCAAACCGGACGACGCCCTAAAAGCATATCCGGGAGTTGGCACACTACCTCGGATCGATCGAGGCCAAAAAGATGATGGCAAAATCCTGTAAGTATCTCATGCACGAGGGCGCCTTCACCGAAGTCTTACCTTCAACCCTCCCGAGGTGCTCTCGCCGTAAGGTTCGACCACGTGCTAAATGAAATTCACCGAGGGTCTTGTGGAAGCCACATCGGGTCGTGAGCTCTCTCAAAGAAGACGCCGAGGTCGGATATTATCGCCCACCTCGCAAGATTCGCCGAGCTCGCCAAAAGTGCCCGGCGCCGATTCACTCCACGGTCAAAAAGCCGCCTCGATCGATCTAAGAAGCCCGCAGAGTCCATGGCCTTTCATGCAGGGGGATCGACATTGTTGGTCCGCTCGACCGAGCACCGTGTCGCCGATACTTAGTCGTAGCCATAGACTACTTCACAAACGGGTCGAGGCCGAACCACTATCGAGCCTCACGAGCGTGAGAATTCGCACTGTGGAAAATATAGTCCGCCGCTCGCATACCGCACGCTCGGTCTCGACAACGCACCCAATTCAGACAAAACTTCAAGGAGGTGGTGCGAAGAACTTCAGATCGATCAACGTTTCACCTCGGCCGCACACCCACAAGCGAATGGCCGCACCGAGGTCACCGTAGGGAAAACGAATGTTAACCTCGCCCGAGGATCCATCTTGGGTGTTTAATTCACCATACATTGATTATAAACCTAGCATGCGCCTATATAATTAATAGCAACACGCTGGGGTTTTCTCGTGTTTACCTTCGATCCGCCGAGGAACGAACGGACGAACCGATCAACGGTCGAGACTGTGGCTTTGACCTTCCGGATCAGATCCCGATACCCAAACTCCAACGCCGAGTGAGGACGAGCTATGGAGAATGCAATCAAAATCACCGCTTTCTCTCACCCAAACTTTCAAAATTTTCTCTCAATTATGCGAGATGGCCGAAAATTCTCTCAATTTGTGAGCATTAGCCTGCACATTATCTCATACCTTATATTTATAATGCACTACCTTAATCCTATATGGAATATTACCATAATCCTATATGGAATATTACCATAATCCTATATGGAATATTACCATACACTTAGGATTATTTCCATACTCTTAGGATTATTTCCATACTTAGATTATTTCCATACTCTCAAGATTATTACCATAATCTTATATGGAAAGGATCTATGCATATTCCATAAATATAATTATATCCTTGTGGGATAAAGAGAATAAAATCTTGCCTTCGAGAGCTATAGGGCGCCGATTTCCACAAGGTTACGGCCCGGACGGGCCAAATTGTGATCAAATGCAAGGAATAAAGATGGGCCTCAAATAAATTAATTATCTTATGTTCAACCCGAATATAAATTAATTTATAAACATTCGATCATGCCACTAGAGAAAGAATGTCGACTTACCCTTTATTACCAAGTTGAGTCGGCTTGCACTTAGACATTACGAATCCCCGTATTTAAGATATCGAACGTCCACTAATCATTTCTAGCAACTGATCGCTAAACGACATTATCCTTATTTCCTTAAGTAGTACCACTCAACCTTATTATTGTACTTGAGCTAACTCAACCCGCAGGGTTTAGTACAATAAACCTTTTGAGCTCCTTATGGGACGCCATCATCCTAAACGGATACGGTGACTGACATGTATAACTAGCGTGACATAAAGATCGCCACCACCCAAGATGCGAGAATCTGGTTAGAACATATAACCCTCACTCATAACAAGTCAAAGTGATGGTCAAGAACTCATACTCACCTAATACCTTATCGAGGTTTAGATCATCGTAAGTCACCGAGATCTTGGTTCTTCACGACGGTCGAAAGAAGAACTCATCTCATCGTGATCCTTCAATACGCCGAGACGCATCAAAGATAGACAAGCAACTAAGTCAAGTCACTTCTTATCTATATCGCAGCCCTAAACCGACAACTCGCCCTTAAGTCGCCTTAGTCAGGAAACTTTTATATCTCATTGCTTGACCAATCATACGTACTTCGTGATCTTCTACACACCGTATGATCTAACTTATATATGAGATAAGGGGACATGATATATGCAATCAAGTATTCAAATCGATAGAGATTGTAATAGTGGTAACAGAAACATTGTATACAAGCTCAACCAAACCGCTTTCAAGATACAAATCCAACAAATACCAACCGCACGATCGCATAAGGATTAAAGAAGAGGTTGGACCGAGCTAAAGGCGATCGGGCTGAAAATCTCCTCAAGTCCTCCGTCCCACAGACCACACCTGGACGTCGCAGACGGAAACCCCTTCACCGGGTCTACGGTGATCGAGGCCGCCATACCGGCCGAGATCGGTGCGCCAAGCCCGCGACTCTTCACTCGATCAGCCGAACGAGGAAGACCTGAGCAAACCTCGACGCCTCAAGAGAAGCAGAGCTAGCCTTCATAAACGGCCAAGTATAAAGCCCGTGTCGCACGGTACTACAACAAAAGGGTCAAACCTCCGCTCCAAGTAGGCGACCTCGTCCCATTTAAATAATGAAGCCAAGAAAGTTTGCGCCTTAACAAGTCGATCCAACATGGAAGGCCCATACCGTGTTCACGAGAACCTTGGTAAGGGGCTTACAAGCTATCTCACTTATCCGTGCGCTTATCCCTAACCTCGCATATTTCTCATTTAAGGAGGTACTTTACATAGTTTTGATTTCAGATCGCCCTTATGTTAGCCTCCTTACTTGCCTTGTCAAGTGCGATGTCATATATTTGTTGAATAAAATATCTATTTTCTAATGAATATTTCATTTCGCTTCATTTTATTCGTGATGCTAACATCTATTCGATATACCGATTTAACCTTCACGGGGACGCCTCACGAAGATAAAAACCCACTAAGTAGGGTACTCACTAAGCTGCAACCGCACTCAGAGATTACTCATCGAATTGAACGCCTCAAAGGCAACGCATACGGACTACTCACTAGTTTGAAAGTCTACATGCATGCATACAGATTACTCATTGTTGAAAAATCTACATGTATAAGACATCCAAAATCGATCTCACCAAATTATGGCAAGTATACAAGATAAATACATTTACGACCAAACTAAGTCCTAAGCTATGTTTATACCTCTCAAGAGGAAAACGACACTTCAAACGAGTCTAAATACATTTATACCTACATACAAAGTCCTACACTATGTACGCCATTCGGGTTTCCGGCCCGCCGAGACTCATCAAGCCGAGATAATTTTGAACGAATCCCTGTGTCGGCGATGGATACCCGGAATGAACTCGTGCTTCCACCCAATCACGAGGACGGCACCACCTCGGCCCGCCCGGAGTAGTCTCGACTCGACGCGGCGGATTCTCGGCCCGGGAATTAATCCGCACCCGAGGCCACACTCGACCCGTGAACTCGACGCCGGACCGTGACTATGCCCTTGTCCCCGAGTTCTCAGCCCTTCCACGCCGATTTGCTGCCCGCTGCCCCTCCCTCCGAACCGCCGAGCGCCGCCTCTATACGCCCTCCGCCGATGGACCCATTTGACGGAGCACTTGGGCGTGATCAGCCGTAGCCGCCTTCCCTTCGTGCTCTTCAATTACGGGATCGCCGCCCATCGTAGATGCGCTACGGGCGGGCATGCGTCGCTTGTGAACGATTCATACATCCGCATGTATTTCGTGACGTAGTCGAGGCGCCTTTTAAATTCTTGCTATTCGACCCTCCTCATCCTCAATACCATGCCCTCCGCCAACAAGCTCTGAACTCGATCGTCGGCCAGATATAGTAGTTCCCCATCCGCGGATTACCTTTTCAGACTCGCATGCTCTTCCGAGATCCGAGCCGCCTTCTCCGTTATCGCCCAAGTCGCTCGCAGATGCATCACCGTCCGTGGATCACATCTGCAGATAAATCAGCCCCGACTTGAGACGTGAAACTTTAACTTTAACGCCTCATTTTCAGCAGGAGGCGGCCACCGCATGATCGGCTTCATGCAACTTCATTTCGGTCGCCGACGATGCCGAGCCGACGTCCATGCCGGCTAACACCGAGTCACCGCAGACCGACCTCCAAAGGTGACACCTCTTCATCCTTCTCGCTAGAGCACCTCGGACTTCTTTCATTTTGTTAGCAATTCATGATCCATCAAGTATTGAGGTGAAGAATGCTAGAAATAAGACAATACACAAGGCATTTTAACAAGATATTTCTATTATTCAAAATGGAAGTTTGTGCAAGACAGTGGTCCTATCGACCCCAAGAAATCAACCTATTACATTAGGTCCATCGACCTCGTGCTCATTGCCGACTCTCCGACCTCCCATCACACGTCCGCCGCTTCCTCCACTGGTGGCCGATCTCCCGAACGAATGTCCGAGCTCGAACCTGCCGCCTGTTTCGCCTCAACTCAAGAAGGAATGCTTGAAGCTCCAAGTCTCATCTTCCTTGACTGAGTTACGGCCTCCGCCGTCGTGAGGAGGCGTAAGATGCCAAGGCATCCACCACGGAAAAGAGGTCGCCCAATGATTATGCGAGCATAATTTTGCATACCTCCGATGGTCGACTCAACCCAACCGTGTTGGGCCTTGTCAAAATCTGGTCTCGGCCGCCAACTTCTAGGTGGGCACAAATCACCGCGGCCTCATCACGCAGCCTGTGTCGGAGATGAAAGAGGAAAACTCTCCGACTGATAAGCCCGCCGGCGAAGGCCCTCAAGATAGTATTGCCTCACGCCACAGGGGCGCTTGTCTGCTGCCAGCCTCCTCTCCCTCGGCAGCCTCTCTGGGCGCCTCCACTTCTGCACGGGCCACTGCAAGTCCGGGTCCTTCTTCTTGAGGGCACTCACGCCATCTTTGCCACTTGCCCTTCGCCTCGCCTTAGTAGTTCGGGCGTCCGCCCTAGAAGCATCCAACATGATTCACCAAGGCCCCGGCCCGTCCGCAGTGGCTAGCCTTCTCCATGGCCTCATATTGCGAGGCACCTCAACGATAAGCCCGACCATGCGGTGCATCTCACCGCCATCGAGGCCGCATCCCTAATATGGAACAATTAGCAACAAGTAACAACAAACTTATAAGGAGAAGGTAGCGACTTATACCTTGGGAAGGATAAGAAGGCCGGAAGCCGGCATCTCGGCCGAGGTCGGCCATGGACCTCGATCTCCAGCTGCGGGCCCGAGGTCGTTCGAGGACCGGCCATCAAATCTTTCAGGCATCCACCACCACGGGCCGTTGGGTGGACTCGCCTCGTCTCGCCTTCTTCCTCGCGGCCCCTTCGCTCGTAGGAGGCGGCGCGGCGAGATCGGCACATCGACTTCTCCGTCGGGTCAACCTTCACCGCATTGAACATGAGAATTTCATTAGCACCACAAAATCGCATTTAGGGAAATAAAGATAAGAAGGTTGCCTCACCCAAATCGACCACCGACATCGAGCTTCGACCCATGTACACTCAAATTTCAAAGATCGCTCAAGTCATCCTCAGATAGTTGATCGACAGATCTCACCCATATCGCTCAACACCTTCTCCATAGGGCCTGTGGGATTAATTTTCACGCCCTTCATCGCCCGAGGCCCCATTCATACCTCGGATACCCCTCACCGCAAAAGAAGTATCTATTTTGCCAATGGATACCTTTGACGGGAAGCAATTTTAAACTTCGCACGAGGTGATGTGTAATATACTCCTCCTATAGACTTGATGCTAAAAACGCATCAAGACTTCGAAAGAGAACCCTCGCCTATGCCATAACAGCTAACTTAGCCCAACCGCCGACCTAATAGAATTGGAGGTCACTGGCATATAGGATCCGAAAATACTTGAAAGCTAAGGAAAATGGGGCAAAAGGAAATCTAAGCCCAAATTTATTAAGCTATCTACAAAATGGTAATAAATCCTCCCGAGGGCCATCGCCTATCATTGGGTTTCGCAAGCACCACCATGCATCCTCCTCGACGTGGTATTTCAACACCACCGAAGCTCCTCTATCGCCAAAGTTGATTTCGCCCCACCAACTCGAGGCCATCCCATACCGAAGACATCGGTGAAACCCTGAACTAAGTCCTATGGATTTACCTAGGCGGTTATGGCATATATAATCCCTTACATCGATCTCGACGCCGTAACCCAAGCCGAACCGTAGTTATCGAGGCGAGAAGAGGAATGAGAAGGTGAAGAATACATACTTACTTTTTCCGAGCGGATTTCGATTTCTTCAACAAAGTGTGAAAGAGGAATTGGGGATTTCTAAGGTTATACTCTCGGATTCAAACGTCGAAGGAGAAAATGAACATTGCCTTTAGACCTATTTATAGGATAAATGGCGCCTAAAATCTGCTGCTTCGCTTATTACACGTGCCTATTTACGGTTGGATGTGTGACCGACGCCAAGACGCTTTTTGAAGTGCCCAACTACCGCGCGCAGATGACGACTCTCCGGAAAACAGACCGCTAGTCCGATCACGTGATGATTACTACGAGTTCTGACATCGACTACGCCCATGTCCCAATACCGTATATTTCAGCCTGGACCTCGACCTCCTCCCCGACATCGGATCTCGACTTCACTAATGATTTTGAGTTCGGCATCGGGCGGTGCCCCATGTCCACCTCGGACCAGTTGTATATTTCAGTCATACAATGAAAGACAAACCTTCAACGAAAGCTTCACCAAGCAATATCCTCGCCGGCAAAGCACATTCTCCGCTTCACCTCGCAAGGCTATTCTCGACTTTTCTGGGAGGCTATGATAGGATATGGCCCAACCTCTCGTGCCCAACAAATAGGATATGGCCCAACAAACAGCCCCAAACGAGCCGAGCCTAACCTAATGTTGCCACTACTCGGTTACTTAAACGACGATCCCCAAACCCTAATTACGGGTAACGGTGAGCAGGTAACTGTAGTAATCATGGGTAATAATGGTGAGATCATGGTCGGTTATAGGAGAATGATGGCCCGCCAATCAAGGGATTCGTGGCAAGGTTTACGTTTGTGTATAAATAGGAGTTAGATCAAGGTAAAAGGGTTAGCAAATTCATCAATACTAGAGCCCTTCGAGATACTTGTCAGAATCAAATTATAGTAAACATCTTGAGGATCATCTCCTCCGTGGACGAGATCTTATTCTCGATCGAACCACGTAAAAGTCTCTCGTGTTCTTTATTGCTTTTTATAAATATCGCATACTAGATTTATCACCACCGACAGCTCTTCATGTTCTTAAATACCGAGCTCTTAGTTATATTGCGCGCGAGCTCTCACGCTATCTTAATTGATATAGGCATTCTTACAAGTCCTTGATTGTATTGTTAACACATCTTTTTAGTTTGCTTTTTACATTTCAACTCTAATTATCCTACAAAATAACCTTATGGTGCATTCTAATGCCAAGTTTATTGCATATAACTTATAATAGACGAAAGTTACTAAAAAGCTTGCATTACGTAATAGGTATTTGATGTGGTGTTAGTCGAGTTACACAGAGCGCCGCAACCATGAATATGGCAGCTGCGGGTAACTTGAAAAAAAACAAAAAAAACATATGAATATGACGTTGTTGTTCTTGATGATGGTTATTCCATTAATCAGTGCCATGTTTGAAGAACTACCAAGTGTTAGATGAAATGCATATACTGGAAATTGAGATTTTGGCGACTTAAGAAGTTGAAATTTCATGTGATGTACAGCCCGATAAATTTGCGAAATCTGCATATATAAATGATGATGTTCCATTATTGAGGATACCATTCACAAAGAACTTCCAAGTGTTCGATGAAATGTCTTAACCTGAAAATGGAGTCGACAGGAGTAAGGTTTGTTTTGCTGAGAAGTAACCTGTGATGTTCGGAACGAAACCAATCCCACGAAATTAAGAATAACCTGTTCATGGGGATGGAAAACGAGTATGCTATGCTCAAACGAACATCAGTTGTTTGATAAATGCCTAACATAAAAATGAAACTTATTATTGTCCTTGACAGCAAGAGGAAAGGGAGTTTGAATGAGTAGAGTCCAAACATGTTATTTTTTTCTTAACTTTCTAGACCGATTAACCCGATAGTTAATCCAAAAATCGAAAATTTAAGATTTAAGTTGAAACTTTCTTACCTGGAAAGAATGTCAATCCAAATGACCCGAAATCGAATGATCCGACAACCTGAGTAAGTTGGCCCGACCCGAATGGGTTGACCCGATTGACATGTCCATAGTTGTGAGCGCATCCTCGTCAGTAGCAGTTAATATAATTCCTTTCCTTTTTTTATGTTTTATTTGTAATTCTTTGTGTGCTTATCTTTTTCCCTGCCGCTGCCCGATGTTCTTTTCCAAACATTGGCCGTCGCTGTAGCTGCTCTTCTTTCCAAACCTTGGCCATCGCTGTTGTATTTTTAATTATGATTGAGTAGGATTGTTGAATTCTCGGAATTGCTTTCTAATAGTTATGGTTTGACTGGAAATTCTTATAAACATATATTCCCTCGTCTTCCAAATCTTATGCTTGTATTTATAGCAAGCATGCGTAACACATCTATCTGCACTAGCTTCCCTCATTTGTTACAACATAACCTAACAAACTCTAACAATTTGTTAACAGACTAACTGCTAACATAACAAACTAACTGATACAACTGCCATCATAACAAACTAACTGATACATCATTAATACGCTTTTAAGTAGCGCGCCCACTTCGGTAGCGCGCCTTTATTAACGTATATGCATGATGAAATGCATGTTGGGTATGGAAGCAGGGATGATAGGTGTGCTGCTGCACTTTAGATATGTAGAGAGAAAATATGGATATGAATGTATTTGGCTTGCTTGATAAAATGATAGGGATTACAAGGTATTTATAGATACCTTTAAACATGAATCTAGACAATACATGAACCAACATTAAATGAGATACATGACTCTTCATAGAGAACATGAATAGACAAATACATGAATGAGATGACTAAATTGCAAATTACTTCTCAACAATGCAGCCTTCTTCACATCATTATTCAAACATCTTCTTTCTCTTCTTTCTTCACAGTTACACCCATATGCCCTTCGTCCTGCTTTCTCTTTCTCTTTATAATTTCACCTGAAATGGACTCTTGTGAAAGATACAGACCGTAACATGGCCAGAATCATCGGTCTTATTCCAATGCGCCAATAGTGAATAAGAATAATCGAATTTCCACTCGCTCTTCAGGTGAAGTAACAGAGCTTTTTGATCCTTGAGGCATTGGCCGTGCACGGACACGCTACTTATCGCCAAAACTATGGAGAAAAAAGAAAAAGTGGGGAAGTGAAGAAATAGGCATTGCAAATTGAATTTATGTTAGTTTAATCGGACAAGCTTTGCTTGGGATAAATATATCCAAAAAAATATTGGAATAATTATATGCTTATTATAATTTTTTTTTCAACCCTAACATAAATCGGGGCAGTTTGGTATGAATTGAGTTCAAACTGGAAGATTACCAGGCAGGCGCCAACCCATTTGTGCCTTCAAATACGTCTAGTCTCTTCCGATTAAATTTCGTTATTAATTTATTTCAGACTTAATTATAGTTAGAAAATAATTTCTATGTATTTGTAGTAGTCTTTTCAGAGAAAGCTAACTCAAATATCTAAAATGGCTTAAATAATATCTAGAGATGGTGAAATATAGGTAGGCCCAACAAAATTGGAATAGATCAGAACTCTAAATTCAGCCCAACACTAAATTGATAGGAAAAAAAATCGTGTTTCATCATTTCCGAAAATCCCAATATATTATTTCAAATATATAATTCGAATTGGAATACACCCAAATGATGAATTAATTAAAGGTGATTATATTCATAGTCTTCATTTTACTCTCTCTAGCTCCTTATTTAATAAATAATAAAAATATTAATTGACATATTATTTTACCCCTATGTATAACCCCAAAATCAAATTAAAATTCAACAACAGAAAAGCTGCGGACCAAACCTTATAAAAACTTCATATTTATTACAACCCAATATCACATTTATCTATTTATAAAATCGAAAACATTACACAATGATACAACAGACACAGGAAGAGAAACACACATTGCTGAAAGGAAACTTCACACCACACCATATGCTAAACACAAACCAAAATGCCTAATCAGCCTCTCTGATGATGTCTCCTAATAACCTCATTCCTCCTCTCTACTCTTCTTTCATGTCTTCTCTCCGAGCTCTCCGGTAGAATTGTTGAAAATCGCGCGCATATAATATTATATATGTGGTCAAGTTTCCGCGAAGCTACTTTGACCAAGATTTTGAGGACGAACGCTTAATTTTGTGAAATTAAACGCATAGGATCGATCTACGCTCCGAGTAGATGATCGTGGTATATTCACATTCTCAAACCGATTTCCGTGAGTGAGAAATAATGGATCAAAGTTGGTCACTTAAACATGGAGTTATGTGATTAATGGATAAGCATGGATTAATTAATCCTTATCCCACATTGATTAATGTACCTTCATTAATTGTCTATATAAGTGGGTCATTGAACACTTAGTATAATTATGTGCACAAGTGACGGGTCGAAAGCCCACGCCACAGACACGCGCCGCCGCCGCCGCCGCCGCCTGCCCGGGCCCGTGCCCGCCCGCGCCGCCGCCGCCGCCCGCGCCGTGCCGCCCGGTCCGCCCGCCCGGTCCGGTCCGGTTCCCGGCTCCGCCCGGTTCCGTGGTCCGTTCCGGGATCTTGATCTCGCAATCGGTCTGGGCGGTCTTTGGCCGTTTTTGGCTCGCTCGGGCCCGTTCCGTGGCCCATTGTCCTTATATTTTGGATCAACGCTTGATCGAGCCCAAAGATGAAGTTGGTCCGAGGCCCACCTCGTAGCCCAATCCGCTGGGCTCGCTGTCGCGACGGAGTCGGTCCGGTGCCCAACTCGCGGCCCAACCGCTGGGCTCGCTGTGGCACTTCAAGAGACGTCCGATACGCCCAACGAACTGGACGCACGCGCTGTCCGATTCGCCGTAATCGCTTTAACGCCCGACATGATGGTTTCAAGGAAACGTGCCCACGTTGTTCCGTAAACCGCCACACACTCAATAGGGACATAACTCCGTAACACCCGACATCAATGCGGTGTCGACTCCAAGATGCTTCCCATGAGGGGACGACGCCTATAACAGGACATGTCTCCTCAAAGATAAGCCAACCATCGCTAATCTGCATTCCAAAGATTCCAAAGCACTCGCATACATAGCTAGTGTCCAAGCTTTGTCCTCGCCTCATTCCAGTCACGGAGCTCGCTGGTCCGCAGGTCGCCACCCACGAGACGCTGCTTTATCTTTGGAGACGATACGCCGTAACCGAGAGCACTACCGGGCGATCTCGCCTTATGGAAAGAGGCCTCCTCGACCGGCATTAGAATACTGGTTAACTCGTATTTTATTCTCGCTTTCTAGTTTCAAATTCATTGTTAGTTTCGATCTTTCTACCTTCGCTTCACGTTGTAATACGTCCGCAAGTTCTCAGCATCGCTTTTGTACACCTTTTTCCAACAATCGCAAGACGAGATATTACTTGCCACGAAGGAGTTCGCACTTTAATAAACTTAAAACGCTCAAACTAATACCTTTGCTTGAGATGTCGACCGCACCGCCACCGACCGCCTCCGCAGCCGCCGCCGCCGCCGCCGCTGCCGCCACGCCGCCTCCGCCGCCACCCGCACAACGGCTTCGGGTCATGTTTGGTTCGATGCCTTCGGTCAACCATGGGACCCTTTGGTCGATCGTTGGTTCCACTTTAGTGGTTCAACAATTGGTTCCACTTTTAGTGGTTCCTTCGTTCGACGATCGCACTTTTCGCTGGTCGACCGCTGGATCCACGGGATCTAACACCGTGGATCCGGCCACGGATCGATCTCGCGCCTGCTCATACCGCAGGACGATGCCGCCGCCGAGAAGCCGCCAAGTTTGAGGATCCGACTTCAAGAGATGGCAGAAAGATGCCGTTTCACCACGACGCTGGGCTTCGCCAACTTCGGGTAGATGAGCCCGCCTGCCCGGGTCAAGTGACGGACTTTCACGTCCGAAAGCAAAGATATGACAATCAAGACCGCGACTACCTTTGTAAAAATTTTATACTTGGTAGTTTAGAAGATAGCTTGTATAGTGTTTATGCCGCTGTAACGAGATCCAAAAGTATGGATGCTAGAAAAGAAGCACCGTAGTGATGATGCAGTACAAAGAAGTTCATTGTAGCCAAATATTTGACTACAAGATGGTCGATTCTCGACCGATCACGGACCAAGTGCAAGAGTTTCAACTCATTGTGCACGAGGTTCAAGTCAAGGGCACACTGCTTCGGACGGCTTTGTCGCCACAAAGGATTGAGTAGTTACCCCTGGTGGAGAGACTTCTGGTCTACCTTGCCAAGCCGAAAGGATACGACACTGAAGACTGATCGCCGATCGCGATCGAGTCCGACGTGAAGAAGCTAGAACTAAAGGAAAGGCTTGATCGATGCTAGAGCCAACCTGTTGGAGAGGCGGTCCCTCCAACAAACGTGTTCGTCCCAATGTCAAAGATAAAGGCAAAGAAGGTGGTTTCCGTAAGTTTGACGGGATCATATAATTGTGGCAAGCATGGCCACACGAGTGGATCCGCCACCTAAGAAGAAGAAGGCTAAGTTTACCAACGTTGTCGAGAAGGACTTCGACAAATGGGACAAGGATGACTTGCTGCTGTGGTGACCGAAGTCAACCACGCCGAGAATCAAGGTGGACGGTTCATCGACATCGGCGCAATCACGCACGATGCGCCCGAAAAGATGCTTTCTCCACCTACAAGCCTCGCTGAGGGCGAAGCTCAACATGGGGAACCAAGTCGTCCGAGGTTGCCGGAGTTGGTGATGTGGTGCTCAAGATGTCGTCCGCATTGAGATCACTCAAGGATGTGGCCGATGTCCCTGACATTCGCAAGAATTTAGTGTCGGCCTCATTCTAGTTAATAAGGGTTTTAGACTAGTTTTTGAGTCGGACAAGTTTGTCTTGACTAAGTTTGGAAAGTTCCTTGGTAGGGGTTATCTCACCGGGTCTTTTCAAATTGAATGTAATGGTCTGCTACTGTACCCAAGATTGCTATGAATAAAATGCATCTACTTCCTCTTACTGACCGAGTGTTCGATTTATGGCATTGTAGATTAGGACATGTTAATCTAAATGCAATAAAAGATTAGTAAATTTAGATTTACTAAAGTTAAATGAAGTTAATACACAAACGAAATGTGAGGTTTGTGTGAAGCCAAAATGGCTAAGTTACCGCTTCATTCTGTAGAACTGAGCACTAAGCCTCTAGAACTTATTCACACCGATGTGTGTGATTTAAAGTTTGTACAAACTAGAGGTGGTAAAAGTACTTCATCACGCTTATTGATGATTGTACAAGATATTGTTATCTTTACCTTCTAAGAAGTAAAGACGGCGCTATCAAGCTTTTAAAACTTCAAGAACGGCCGAGAATCAATTGTCGTCGAATTAAGACTGCTCAAGTGATAGAGGGGAGAATATGTAGCCCGCTTGAGGCATTATGCAACGAAAGTGGTATAATACATCAAACGACGCCCTTATTCACCTCGCCTAATGGCGCTACGAACGTAAAATCGAACACTTAAGGAGATGATGAATGCTTTGTTGATTAGTCTGTGGTTACCCGTAACTTGTGGGGGAAGTCGCTTGACACCAACTACATACCGAACAAGATTCCACTCAAAGGTAAGGATGTCACTTTACGAGTTGTGGAGCGAAGAAAGCCATCGACAAATATCTCAAAGTGTGGGGTGTTTGGGGAAGGTTGAGGTGCTCTTCCTAAACAAGTTACAATTGACCTAAAACAATGATCAGATCTTTATTGGTATGCAACAATGCAGTCACTTATCGCTTTCGATCCACAGTCGAGGTACCAGATACGATCGTGGGGACGACGATCAATCAAGGAATGCTATATTCTTTGAAAGTGTTTATCCTCAGAAGACAAGGATAAAATGAAGCCGCCTAGCAATAGAGCCGATGGTGAAGCTTCGAGTTCTAAACCTTGGAGAAAGAACCGATATCGCATAAGCGATCGAGGTCTCGATCCGAGGGTCGGAACCGAGACGTGGCAAGAGAGTCGAACGCCAAAGAATTTTGGTCCCGACTATATTATGCTCATGTCGGACGAAGAACCAACTTCGATCAAAGTAGCCTATGCTCGGTCAGACGGATGCTCGCGAGAGGTCGCTCAAAGCGAAATTGATTCCATTCTCGCAAAACCACACTGGGTGTTGGTTGATTTGCCGTAAGGTTGTAAGCCCTTAGGATGCAAATGGATCCTTAAAAGAAAGTACAAGGCGATGGATCAATTGAAAAGTATAAGGCCCGCTTGGTTGTCAAAGGGTTTAAACAAAGAGAGGATACGATTTCTTCGATACCTATTCACCGTGACGAGGATTACGCCTATTAGGGTGCTTCTCGCAATTGCCGCTTGCACAATCTTGAGATTCATCAAATGGACGTTAAGACCCATTTTTGAATGGTGACCTCGAGGATGAGGTATATATAGAGCAACCCAAGGGTTTGTAGTACCGTCAAGAGGGTAAGGTATGCAAACTCGTGAAGTCTCTATATGGTTTCAAACAAGCGCCGCAGAATGGCACTTGAAATTTGACAATGTAATGTCGGCAAATGGTTTCAAAATCAACGAGTGTGACAAATGTGTCTACGTTAAGAACACCGATAATGGTTATGTTATAGTGTGTCCGTATGTAGATGACATGTTGATCACGGGTAGCAATACTCAAGTCATTAATGACACAAAGCGATGTTAAATAGAAATTTCGACATGAAGGACATGGGTTTAGCTGATGTGATTCTGGAATCAAGATTCTAAGAAGATCGACGAATTGTCTCGACACAATCTCACCACGCTGAGAAAGTGCTTAAGAAATTCAACGCGCTTGATAGTTTGGTTCTGCTAAGACCCCATTAGAGCTCAATGTTCACTTGAGTAAGAACAGGGTGAACCCGCTGGGCAAGAAGACTATGCTAAGGTCATCGGGTGTTCGATGTATCTTACAAATTGCACCCGACCCGACATAGCTTGCGCCGTGAACAAATTGAGTCGTTACACGAGCAATCCAAGCAAGGAGCATCGAAGGTTTTAGTGAGAGTTTTGAGGTACTTGAGTATACTCAAAATCATGGGTCGCATTTCACGAGATATCCCCCACTTGAAGCGGCACCGTGATGCCAATCGATATCCGACACGAAAGATTCACTTTCTACAAGTGGGTACGTGTTCACGATCGTGAGGTGCTTCTTTGGAGATCCACGAACAGACGTATAGCCCGATCCACCATGGAATCGTAATTCATAGCTTCGATAAAGTCATGAGGAAGCCGAGTGGTCTGCAATTTTTGGAAGATATTCCATGTCGGTCTAAACCCGCCACCAAAGATGATTCACCGTGATAGCCAAGCAGCCATCGGAAGGGCGAAAAGTGGTTTGTATAATGGTAAGTCTCGACATATACGCCGGCGACATAATACCGTGAGGCATTTGATCTCGCGGGTTATATCAATCGACTATGTCAAGTCAATAGATAATCCGCGCATCCGCTAACCAAAGGGTCGAACCGGATCAAATGATCAAGTTGCTAGAGGAATGGGACTAAACCACATCTTAAGAACAATCATAGTGGTAACCCAACCATGATGACCGGAGATCCCAAGAACTCGTTCAACGGGAGAACTAAGCTATATGAGTTCGTGTATAAACACTCGTTAGTCTGCTCCCTAGAAAGCAAACGAGTGTCAAAAACTCATTTAGTGGGCGAGGTTGAGTCGCCGACTTTAATGATTCCTAAGATACCTCGAGGAGGTTGAGTATGGCAAGATACTCGTAAAGAATCACCTATGTAAGTGCGAAGCTGGGCCGCTTCAAACAAAACACTTATGAATCCAAAGTGATGTCCATGGCCAAAATGGAATCAAACGTGAGAACGGACGAGGTTGAGGTGTTAAAGTGTTAATACCATTGTTTCAGCACGCCGTGGGGAATAGTTCGCGCATCGTGTCCACTAATCCGCCTGTACTGATGGTACTAACTATGGAAGGTTCAAGGCCATAAACCACCGTCCAAATATTTTAACATCTCGAGAGGATCGAGCTGGTCTCGATCATGCATACGGCTATTTCCACCATGGGGATTGTTGAAAATCGCGCATATAATATTATATATGTGGTCAAGTTTCCGTGAAGCTACTTTGACCAAGATTTTGAGGACGTAACGCTTAATTTTGTGAAATTAAACGCATAGGATCGATCTACGCCCGAGTAGATGATCGTGGTATATTCACATTCTCAAACCGATTTCCGTGAGTGAGAAATAATGGATCAAAGTTGGTCACTTAAACATGGAGTTATGTGATTAATGGGATAAGCATGGATTAATTAATCCTTATCCCACATTGATTAATGTACCTTCATTAATTGTCTATATAAGTGGGTCATTGAACACTTAGTATAATTATGTGCACAAGTGACGGGTCGAAAGCCCACGCCAAGACACGCCGCCGCCGCCGCCGCCGCCGCCCGCCCGGCTCGTTCGGCGCTGGCCGGCCCGCCGCGCCGCCGCGCTACGCCACGCCTCCGCGTTCGCCCGTCCGCTTGCTCCGCCCGCCCGGCCCGTTCCGCCCGCCTGCGGTCCGTGGTCCGTGGATCGCGGATCGCGATCTCGGATCTCGATCTTGGATCTTGATCTCGATCTCGCACTGGTTCGGCGGTCTTTGGGCCGTTCTTTGGGCCTGTTCGCGGGCTTGCTTCGGGCCTGGTTCCGCGGCCCATTGTCCTTATATTTTGGATCAACGCTTGATCGAGCCCAAAGATGAAGCTCGGTCCGGTGCCCACCCGTAGCCCAACCGCTGGGCTCGCGCTGCGATGGAGTTGGTCCGAGGCCCAACTCGTGGCCCAACCGCTGGGCTCGCTGTGCACTTGAAGAGACGTCCGATACGCCCAACGAACTGACGCACGCTGTCCAGATTCGTCAGAACCGCTTGTAACGCCCGACATGACGGCTCAAGGGAAACGTGCCCACGTTGTCTCCGTAAACCGCCACAAGACTCAATAGGGGACATAACTCCGAACACCCGACATCAATGCGGGTGTGACTCCAAAGATGCTCCCCCATGAGGGACGACGCCTATAACAGGACATGTCTCCCAAAGATAAGCCAACCACCGCTAACTGCATTCCAAAGATTCCAAAGCACTCGCACACATAGCTAGTGTCCAAGCTTTGTCCTCGCCTCATTCCAGTCACGGAGCTCGTTGGTCCGCGGTGCCGCCACCCACGAGACGCTGCTTTTATCTTTGGAGACGATACGCCGTAACCGAGAGCACTACCGGGCGTATCTCGCCTTATGGAAAGAGGCCTCGACTCGGCATTAGAATACTGTTAATCAGATTTTATTCTGCTTTCTAGTTTCAAATTCATTGTTAGTTTTGATCTTTCTACCTTCTCGCTTCACGCTGTAATACGCCCGCAAGTTCTGCATCGCTTTTGTACACCTTTTTCCAACAAGAATGTCTTGTCAACAACCTCCTCTATTTTCTCAAAGTATCTCTCTCGCAAGCTTCTACACCATAAGAGTGTTCATCCAATGCTTCCTAATCCAACAAAGATAACTACACATCAAACACATATTCCCACTCTATCTCCTCATGTTCGATTCGATGGTGTCGAACCACTCCATGAGTACTTTTGCTGCAACTTCGCCGAGTGGAAACCACATAAACCTGTGTTTCCTTCAAACAAATTTGGCGAAACGCTTGAACCGAGGGCGGTTGGGATCTTTCCGTGAGACGATTGTGGGACACATTCAAGATTGAAAGGAATGTGAGCTGTGTGAGCTCCTCCGTATTCTTCCCGAGCTGGTTTGCGAGAGAGGTCGAGCGAGCCAAGCTCGTCAAGGCACCCAATGATT
Organism: Salvia rosmarinus; assembly: GCA_036937905.1. Lineage (NCBI taxonomy): Eukaryota > Viridiplantae > Streptophyta > Magnoliopsida > Lamiales > Lamiaceae > Salvia > Salvia rosmarinus. The sequence goes on along the minus strand of CM072818.1, from coordinate 3,293,380 downwards.
TAGGGATGGCGCCAAGAGAGCATTGTGGGATAAGTTCAAGACAGAGTAAGGTAAGATTACCAATTGCATGTGGTATTTCTCCTTCAAAATGATTGCAAGACAAATCAATGGATGAATCAGAACGGTTGGGCCTGAGATGTGCAGGACTTTGTAGCATCATTCCTCTCAGACTTGACAAGTTTAGTGGATCCAGAGTGCCACTAAAATTATTTGAAGATATATCCAAAATTTGAAGATTTGGCCAACTTTGATGGCATGTCAAGTCTCCATGGAATCTGTTGAGCGCAACACAAGGATGTGCAAGCTCGACGGCAGCATGCAAGGGAAACTATCATCAAAGTTGTTGTTTCCAACATTCATGACCTTTAAGCCTTTACAATTTGCCAGAGACTTTGGAATCTTCCCGCCTAAGTTGTTGTCACTAACATCAAAGGACATTAGGCCACACTCACTAGAAAATTGATCAGGGATAACACCAGTAATTTTGTTTCCCCTAAGACTTAGCGCTTGAAGCACAAGTGTTTTTTTGAGTAGGCAGGGAGGTATGCTACCACTTAAATTATTGAAAGAAAAGTCGAGAACCCCATAAGATGCATTGCAGATGGAGGTTGGAATTACTCCGGTTAGGCTATTGTTTGCGAGTAAGAAGTAAGAGGAATATTGATTATAGTGGTTAGCTTGTGGTAACTCAGAGCGCAATTGGTTAGAGCTCAAGTCTAGTACATCGAAAGCAAAGAGTAAGGCTTTTGCAGATCTGTCAGAAGATTATGAGAAAGGTTCAAAAATGCAATACCAGTTTCCCAAATCTAGCTAGGGATCTCCCCTCCAATACGATTGATCGAGAGGTCCAAAATTGACAAATGAGATTGATTTCTAAGATCTGGAAAATCGTACAGATCGCAGGATGACAGACCCAACCAAGATAACTGGGGAAATCCATACGAACTTGAATTCATGTTGGCTGTTTCAACTGACAAGTTGTTGTAAGAAAGATCCAGTCGTCCAAGCCTTGGAAGGCCTTGAATCTTTTGCAGTTTAAAAGTGCCATCGAACAAGTTGTTTAAAAGGTAGAGACCGAAAAGTTTTTTAAGTTGGAAGAAGAAGTTAGGAATAGGACCTTCTATCATATTACCACTCAGATCTAGCCAAGAAAGTTCAGAGTGGTTTAAGATGGGAAGTTCAGTGATTCTTCCACTAAATTGGTTTTCGGATAGTAAAAGAACATCAATTGAAGGCAGGGCAAAGAGATTGGAAGGAATGGTGCCGTTCAATGAATTGTAGCTTAAATCTAAATAAGAGAGGTTTGTAAGACCTTCAAAATGCAAGTCAGAAAGTGAGCCCATTAGATTATTATTACTAAGGTCTATAAAATGAAGATTGTTGCATAAATGAAAAGAAGGAATTGAACCAGTGAGGGAGTTAGATGACAAGTCCAGATAAACTAGCTCTGTGAGGTTAGCAAGCGTGGATGGAATTGGTCCTGTGAAACTAGCATTTGACAAATCAAGCCGTCTCAAATTTGTGAGACGATGAATACTCGTTGGGATCTGACTTGTGGTGAAGTCATTGGATGAGAGGTCAAGATCCGACAAGTATGTCAACCGGAAAAGACTTGATGACTCACCAATTCTGCCGGAGATGCCCTCACTAGGGAGGTACAAACTGATGATGTGGCCAGCTTCATCACATTCCACGCTGCCCCATTGGCAACAATCATCATCTGTCTGATTCCACGTCACCACATTTTGTGAAAAAGAAGAATTGAGTTTGAACTCGCTCTTGAGGTCAAGTAACAATTTTTTTTGATCATCGAGGCATTGGCCTTCGACAAATATGATGATGAAGAAGAAGAAGCTGAGGAGGAGGAGAAGCGAAGAAAGTGCCATTGCATGCAAAGTCGATGAGTTTGGTTGAGACAAGAGTTGGGCTTTAAATATGAGAGGAGTTACTACTTTTATCTTTTCTTTTTCTTTTTTGGGAGAAGACCAGAGTCGCGCATTGACGGAGTTTTAAATCAAAATGAAAATCGTACGTAAATTTTTGTAATGATTGAGAGAAAGCCGAGCAACGTGAGTCACACTTTTGTGAATTTCATGGAAGCTGCTATCATGGAGCCTCGTTGGTTCATTTGATGCTTCGTTTTGTAAAATATTCCACAGGTAGGCCAACGCGCCATAGCCTTTTCCTTTGTTCATATTTTTACTTTAAAAAAAAGTTTAACAAATTTTGATTGCCTTTTTTCTACCCCTTTTATACGCAGTCATAAGTCAAAAGTCCACACTTGCTTTTCCTATGTATTAATATCCAAATTTTAACGTTTACGCACTCATAAAGTAAAAAATTCACACTTTGCTTTTCATATATATTAATATCCAAATTTTAACGTTTCAATCAAGATCCAATATTTATCTCGTCAAGACCCAATATTTATCTCGGGTACAAATAAATAGTGAAACTTTTCTATCTAAAAAAAGAAGTCTAACAGTCAATTCTAACCATTCCCCTTCATCCAGTTCAAAATAATAATAATAAAGACTCCATATTTCAATTTAGAGCACATTCGTCATCTCCAAATTTTTTATGATGCCCAAAAATTAACAAGACAAAAGTAATAGAGATCTACGGATTTAGCGAAGAAAAATTAAATAAAAAGTCAATTTAGTGACTCAATAAAAAGTTAATCAAATTGTACCCATGTTGAGTCAAAAAGATATAGAATATTCAGTCTTTGCACTATGGGCTGGCAACTTATTCAAAGGGAAGCTAACTTATATTATTCCTCATTATAATAAAAGATAGGTTGCAGTCGGGTCCGATGTCTAATGCACAGAATTCTGTAAATGAGAATAAGAAAAAAGTATAAAGTTACATAACAATAAAATATAGAGTTTGTTGTCGTATTCTAGCTCAAGTGGTCACATAAGGGATTTTTATTGACTTATAAATGACTTAATAATAAGTCATTTATGACTTATAATGGATCCATTCCACTGAGTAAAGAAATTTTGGGAAATAAGAGAATTTTTTTGGACTTGGAAGAGAAGTTTGGGATTGTTTTGATGAAGAAATTGCCTCTTGTTGCTGTCCCCACTCATCCTAGTTTGTATGAGTGATTCTTGATATTCGGCATTGTAAAATCTATTGTCTTTGGAAAAATTTATACCACTTTCCTAGATATTGTACCAGATATCTTGGATCAGATTGATATATAATGCTACAATCCCTTTTTGAAAATAAATGTTACCCCAAATTTCTCAATTGTGGGGCGCTTATTTGATGCCAAGAGTACTTTTTTTTAGGGAAAAGGAGATTTTATCACTGACATAAGTTTTCGATCTTGTAATAATTCTTGCACGTTCTATTTTTTATTACAACCTGAAATAAATTTAATGGCATGATTTTTACACTGATGATTGAAAGCAAGAGGACTCAAATATTAGTAGCTGATAGGATACGTACCAACCACTGCGCCCAAGATCGCACCCAATACAAGAACCCCGACGCCAAGCTCGGCCGGACAAGTTCGCCCAAGAAGACTTCCATCAACCAAAGGGAACGCAGAGGCTCGCCATATCTAAAAGAATCCTAATTCAAGAAGGATAGATCTCGAATCTCGAATCCTAGTTAGAGAAGACTTTGGATTCGAGATCTCAGTCAATACATTGTGTATAAATAGAGGCTAGATTAGACTAAATAGATCATTCACTCTCCTTGTAATCGCTTCTACACCTCAATACACATCCTCTCTCTCTTGCCCGTGGACGAGATCTTATTCACGATCGAACCACGTAAATCTTGGTGTTCTCACAGATTTATTTCCTTACGAAATTAAGATCGATCATCGGCGCCGCGCTGGGAAACGAAATTTTGTGTTTTCGATCAACCACCGCATGTGGAAATAATCATGACCGTGCACACCGTGGTTATGCATCCAGACCGCCGCAACAACAACGCTGACGGCGAAGAACGCCGAGCTCACTTCGGAAGAGCCCAATCGAGAAGAAACCCCAAGGACATATCCAAAGTCTCGACGAGCACGGACACCCCGCCCGCAGGAGGCAAAGTTACCATAGCGAAGGAAATCGCAGCAATAATCCGTGGGAACATCCGCTCATAGTAAACCTCGACGACGCCGCAAGCGGATTTCTCGAGAAAATAAGGAGAGCTTTTCCAAGACTCAACAAGCATGTGGTCGGCCACGCCCCAAGAACGGAACGCAAGCCTCATCCGTGATACGAGGCATCACAACGAGAGGGGGCCCAAACCGACCGCGCAAGGAACGAGCAACGCGGAGAGGACGCGGATCGCCGCCAAGTCGGCCTCGATCGCCGTAATAAATCCATCCAATAACTCCGCCCGATCTCCGTGGGACGAGCAACAGCAGAAAAGGCATCAAGGCCGCCGTGAAGTCGGTCCGAGTCACCTAAACGAGTTCGATCGCCGAACTCCGCCCCGCCTCCGAGGACGACTTTGATGGATACGGAAGATAGTCACCTCGCTCAAATAGAATACTAACACTTCTCCCTGATAAATACCGGTACCAAGCATCGCCCCTATGACAGTCGAGGGATCCACGTAACTTCCTCTCGCAGCTCCAATACAACATGATCAACCAACGCCTCACCGCTTCATATGTGTAAACTCTTCCCGAGTTACCGTCGACAACGCCCGCAGTGGTTCGACAGACTACCTATGGAAGCATCGGCCCTATCGCGACCGATGGCAGCCTTCCATCGAAGGTTCTTCCAAAAGGTCGAGTCAAAACGCCATCGGACACCTCCTCACCATAAGGCAAAGCCGTAATGAGTCCATCAAACACTTCATGACAAGGTTTAACAAGGAGTGTTTGAAGGTCAAGACGTGAACGACTGCTGGTCATCTCGGCCTTCCAAACGGGCATCTTGCCGGGGCCTTATATCGAGAGATCGCTGGCACGAACCCCGCATCGCAATGTAGTCGGGCGCATAGCCAACCGGTTCGCCAAAGCGGACGAGGCCGACAAGAGAAAGCGCCATGCATAAGGCAGACCTCGAAAAAAAGAAGAGACGGCGAAGGAAGATCGAACCAAGGCCGCGGCGCTGGAAAGATTACATCGCCTGATAAGGTCCAGGCTCGTCCGCGACGCCTGAGCAACCTCAATACACCCCGCTGACAAAGCCGAGGGTAGAAATTCACGCACTCCATATGAACCTGTTCGAGAAGCCTCGACCGATGACATGAGGAAGAGGTGCCACCCATGGATAAATATCGCCATTCCATGAGGATTACGGCACGACATCAAGAGTGCAAAGAGCTCATGGTGAAATAGAGATGCTAGTTCGTGACGGATCCTCAAGAAATACCGAGACAGTCGCCAAGCCGACCGAGTCAAAAGAAGAAAAAGCAGAGGAAGAGGGGAAATTGCGCCCCCTACAATAAAACGAAGCGCAACACCGACGAGGAAGGAGACGACGAACCCCAATATGACGGGGTGATCTCCACTATTACGGGGCTCCCCCGTGGAGTCACGAAGTCCTCCCAAGGCCGATGCCCAAGTCCTAAAACCGCGAACCTACCAACAAGAGGTTCGTAGAACGAGGCGATCACCTTCTCCGAGGACGACCCGCATCATGACAAGATTCCCCACCAGATGCGCTGGCGATCCGTAGTAGTCGCAAATAAGTTGGTAAACGCTACACATCGACAACAAGGCCTATGAGCATTCTCTTCAAGGAATGCTTTGACAAGCTAGAGTAGAAGAAGACACCGCACAGCACCGCCACCCAAGCTTCGCCCGTGAAGAGACGCGCCGAAGGAATAATCGAGCTACCCGTCACGGTGGGAAAGCACCAACGACCTCGACCAAGGTGGTGCGTCAGAAGAAGGCCCACTCGCCGATAACATCATACTAGGCGAGATTGGCTGAACGTAAGGGCTGTATGCTCAACGCACCACCCGACGATAAAAATACCCACCACGGGGGAACAACCGTGATCCGAGGTGATCGTAAGCCAAGGAATGTATGCAAGTTGTTTTACGAGGTGCCGGACCTCGTCCAAAGACCCATGTGCATAGCAATTAAGGAAACCCGAGGAGTTGAGTCGAAGTACATCGCCACTCCCTAACAAATGTGGAAGAGGTCGATTGCACAAAGACGAGCCATCAAGGTCGCCCAGTTGGTTTCACCACGGCACCAAGTGAAGGATCGATCATCCAACTCCTAAGGAATTCCGGACGTGTTTGCTTGGTCTCCCTCGACATGACCGAGTCTCGCCGAGTATCATCACCACCGCTCAACATCGACCAACATAAAGCCGCCTCGATGTACAAAGAATTTTGCAGCCAAACGAATTAAGTCATTCATGACGAGGTAACCACCGTTAAAAGCACGACATCGCTCGAGGTCAAATATCCGACCGATAGCCAACCCGTGATGGTGAAGAAAGGAGGAGGGATGGCGAATGTGTATCGACTACACCGACCTCAATAAACATTGCCCAAAGGATTGCTATCCCTTCCCAACATCGACAAGAAGGTCGACGCTACTGGTCGGATACTTAAGTCTTCGCTTGACTTATACAGGGTATCACCAAGTCCCGATGGACGACGAAGACGCTGCCAAGACAAATTCTTCATTACCGACTTCGAGTCTTTGATATAAAAGATGCCATTCGCCTTAAAATGCAGGGCTACCTATCAAAAGATGGTGGACAAAATATTTCAGCCCTATATAGGTCGGAATGTGGAGGTATACGAGACGACATCGCCTTCAAGAGCAAGGAAGAAGCAAGATGTGGGTCGACCTCGGATCGTCTCTCGGTCTTCTTCGAAAATCAACCTAAAGTCAATCCCCGTAAATGCACGCTTGCAACCGTCCGGAAAGTTCTTAGGGTGTTGGGTTTCAAGAAGGGCTAAAAGCAAACCCGCCCAAGGTCCAAACCATTTTGGAAATGAAGATGCCAAAGACCATCCATGACGACACAAGCTAACAGTGCTACATAGTCAAGACCGAGCCGCTTTCAAAAGCCCTGATAAGCAGCCTACCCTTCTTCAAGATACTCAAAAGCCCCGAAATTCTCATGGACGATGTACATAAGTCCGCTTTGAAGACCTCAAGAGCTACCTCGCTAAGCTCCCCACTCTATCCGTCCCGAAGAGGAGAGGTCCTTTTCTCTACCTCACCGCCTGACAAATCCATAAGTGCGCCCCGGCACGAGAAGAAGGACGCTACCCCGGTATATTTCATCACCGAGCACTAAAAGGCCCTAAACGAGGTATCGCCCTTGGAAGCTTGCCTTAAGATTAATAAACGCCACGAGAGACTACGCCCATACTTCCATGCACATCCCATACAAGTCCTCACCGACTACCCACTTCGCAAGTATTGACGGCCCCGCGTCGTGAGAATCGCAAACGGGCAATCGAATCGGGCGAGCACGATATATCCTTCGCGCCCGCCAGCCATCAAAGGTCAAGCCCTAGCGGATTTCCTTGCCGAGGCTAACTTCATCGAAAACCAAGCCCACCGAGTCCGTGACGTACGATGTCGGCCGAACCCATGGTTGAAACACCGAGGAAGGCCGGCAACTCTACGCTGACGGGCTTCGAAAAAGGTAGCGGCGCAGTATCTTACCCTAGGCCCGACAACCAAGAGATCGCCACTCACTTCGATTCACATTCAAAAATACGAACAACGGTGGAGTACGAGGCATCGATCGCAGGACTTCACCTCGCTCAAAGTCTCCAGACACGAGCCGCAAGTTCACAATGACTCTCAAGTCGTCAGAAGCCAAATGTTGGGAAAATACGAGGCAAAAGCGACAGAATGAAGAAGTATCTTGAAAGCAAAAGCCCGCAACGGACTTTCTCACACTTCCAGATAGTTCGCATCCCAAGGGAGCAAAATAGCCGAGCCGACATCTTATAAATTGGCCTCGCCATCAACGAGCCCGCCAAGAGATAAGTCCAAAGCGTAAGATAGACGATGCCAAGACGGAGCCGAGGTCAACGTAGTCTCGGATGAAGAACCCAATTGACGACTCCCATTCGAGAGTACCGGAGAAGGGCGAACCGCCCCATGACAAGTTTGGAGGCTAGGAGGATCCTCGAATGTCTCTCGCGATATACAATCGAGCAGGGTCCTATACGTAAAGTCATATCTCCAACCTCTCTTAAGGTGCTTGGGTCCGAACCGAGCTAATTACGCTCATGAAATACACGGGGTTCGTATGGAAGTCACATCGGACCCCGAGCCTTGTCAAAGAAAGTCATGCGATGGGGATACTATCACAACGATGTTCCAAGACTCAATGGACTCGTAAAAAGTGTCCAAGTGTCAAATCCATGGAACATACCAAGGCTACCGCAGCACCGACCTCACCTCCATACAGAGCCCTTAGCCGCTTATGCAATGGGGATCGACATTGTGGGCCCTTTTGTAAAGCACCGTGACAGCTCCAATTCTTAATTGTTGCGATCGACTACTTCACAAGTGGGTGGAAGGAGCCCTCGCTAAAATCACAAACAAGAACGCCTCAACTTCGTCTGAAGAACATAGTGTGTCGCTCAGCATCCCCATATCCTCCTTTCGGATAACGGAACACACCACGGATAAGACATTCAAAGATTGTGTCAAGAGCTTGATCCAACAAAGTTCACCCGGTGGCCCATCCTCAAGCAAATGGTCGACCGGTTACCAACAGACCATCGTAAAGGGTCTAAAACTCGCCTCGACCGAGCTAAGGGCCTCCGGTGGAAAATTTACCACAGTCTTATGGTCGCATCGAACAACACCTCTGACCTCGAACGGAGAAACACCCTACGCTTTGGTGTATGGAACCAAGCGTTGATCCCCGCAGATCGGAGCCGAGTCCCCACCATCGACTTCTCTCAATAAACAAATGGGAAAATCTACGAGCTGATCTGACCTACTCGAAGAAAGAGACCTCGCCACATCAAGGAAGCTCGGCACAAGCAACAAGTAGCTCGGTATTACAACCAGCAGTTAAAACCCGACACCCAAGTAGGTGACCTCGCATCTCGAATAATGAAGTCAAGAAAGCCGCAACTCGGCAAGCCGGAAGCCATACGGAAGGACCTTACCGGTCGATTTAAGTCCTCGGCAAAGGAGCCTATAAGCTCGCTCAATTGTCCGTGAGCAATTACCCAACGATGGCACATCATTCATCCAAGAGATATTATGCATAAGTGTCAAGGGTCGGGTCTTGTTCGGTCGTGTCTTTAAAGTCCTGCTTAGAGTCCGAGTCTTATTTGGTGGTCGCGTTATCTTTTATCAATAAAATATTTTTTTGCAAGTTCTACTCGCCACTAATGCATAATTAATCTTCACATTATTATTTACCCCACGGAGGACAAATTCCTCGACGGAGGTCGACATATCTGCTTCATACGAATGTAAATTTAACGCCGCATGCCTACATACGAGATCGACACCTTCGCTTATTTCAAGCAGCCTTCTATGTAGACGAAGGGACCACCCTCCCGATAACCTCGCAAAAACAGAACCATTCCTACATACGAGATCGATTTCCTTCGCTTATTTCGCAGCTTCTATGTAGATGAAGGGACCCTCCCGATAACCTCGCAAAAACAGAACCATTCCTACATACGAGATAAGATTTCCTTCGCTTATTTCAAGCGCTTCTATGTAGATGAAGGGACCACCCTCCCGATATCCTCGGCAAAAAACAGAACCATTCCTACATACGAGATCGATTTTCGCTTATTTCAAGCGCTTCTATGTATGAAGGGGACCACCCTCCCGATATCCTCGGCAAAAGCAGAACCATTCCTACATACGAGATCGATTTCTTCGCTTATTTCAAGCGAGCTTCTATGTGGACGAAGGACCACCCTCCCGACGACCTCGGCAAAAACAGAACCATTCCTACATACGAGATCGAGATCACCCCGACTATTTCAAGCCGTTCTCTCTATGTAGATGAAGGGGACCACCCCTCCCGACGACCTCGGCAAAAAATAGGAACCCCTACCTTCGTACAGGAACGATTTCCTTCGTTTATTTCGAAGCAAAATTTTCTACGAGGACTAACTACCTTCGTGATATTACTTTTGTTCAATACAAAGTCAAAAGAAATCATTCTTATTAAATAAAAGATGTACAGGTTACATTTTACTTAGGACGGAGCGGATCGGGAAAAGTCGAGCCAATCCCTAGAAAAATTGGAATTCAAGACTCATCTATACTAATCCTACCTCTACCTCGCCCTCGGTCTACATTACGGGCCCGCCATGCGACCGGTCACTGAAGATGTCTCCGAACCCCGACCTGGACACCGAGGGGCCTGCTCGACGCCTTGAGGATCCACGCTCGAGGGCAATAGCACGCCTCTTGAGGGCGCCACTCCGGATCGCCATAATTGGTTCATTTATTCTAGACCGAGAAGCTCGTGAGAGAAGAGGCCTCCTGCATCCCGTCAAGCATTTCGTCGAGCTGTGGTTGTCGGCGATGACGCTTTGTATAAGCTCCCGAGCCTTTTTAATTCAGCAGATCGCCCATGAATTGCCGTGAGGTCCGACCATATTCGCGCGGTACCTCGACAACCAAGCGGCATTTCGACAACCTCGCTTCAACTTCCGGATCGCTATCCCACCATTTCGGTGGATAACCTCCTCGACTGCATGCTCCTCGCCTATCACCTGGCCTTCTCCTTGGCGACCTCGAACGCCTCCTCCAATTCCAAAAGGCGAGCCTCGAGCTCACACAGCCTCCCGAGCGGCTTATGCTTGACATCGACTCACCAGACGTGACCAAGCCGCCTTTATATGGAGGAGTTCGACCTCTTTCAACTCAAGAGCCCGCGACGGGTCTTTGATTCGATTCAACCAAGGAGAAGCATCAAGCATTTCAGCGACAAATCGAATAAAAGATAAGTGTTTTCATATAAACTTGTGGTTCTATTAATATGCCCTTAGGCGTAAAAGTGTACATTTACATTCAAAAAAAAAAAAAAAATAATAGGGATCAACCACCCCTCCGAAAGCTTCCGATGTCCACATCCGCCTCCAAGCTCGGATAGCCTCGGCCTCTTCCGCCCTATTTTCGCCCGCTCGGCTTGGCCTCTTCTGGAACCACCGAGTCTCGACGCCTTCAAGCATCGGCCTCCCCGACCCCTTTGCATGATCGACACAAAAGCGTTGGTCGGGGATCCCGATCCACGGACAGCACGAATGACTCCGCGACAAAAGAACCGGAGGAGGCAAGGTTCTCGCAGAAGACGGAAGCTCCTTCGCATCATGGACAAGCACATCAAAATAGGCCTGCCTCAGACATCATCCCGCCTCCTCGCATCCATACTTGGCTTTGTCCAGTGCCGTAGTCCTCGCGACCTCTTGACAGATCCGAGACGGCGCGCTTATTAAGCACTTCACCGGTCCGAAACCATCCCGAGAAGCTCGCCGACATGAACAGCCTCTCCGCAAAGGCACGGCGTTTCTCCTCATGAGCTCGCCATGTTCGCCTCCCGGCGAACCTGCTCCACCTCGCCTTCATCAAGGCAACCTCGGCCTCGCCGCCTTGACCCTGCCGCCTCCGCCACACCGCCTCCGCCGACCGCCCTTGCCCGCCGCTTCAATGGCTGCCGATCCCGCCTCGCTTGACGAGGTCCCTGATCTTAGCCTCGGCCTCGAAAGTTCTTGAACGAGGAGGATCTTCTCCTCCATCTCCCGAGCATACCGGCCACCCCATCAAATCGCATAACGGCGCTTTTCAAGTAATCCGATATAAGATCGGATACTTTAGACACCTCACCGCCACGCCCTCGACCCCTATACAATATATACATCGGTCAAGAACACAATTTTTATACTACTACCAAGTATAAGGACAAGTACAAAACCTCGGAAAGAGACGAGTACCGATTGAACCAATGATCTCGATTCACCGGCGGCAATCGAGGACTCGGGATTACATGCTTCCGCCTCTTCAAGCGCTTGAGTGGTCATGAAGGGATCTCAAGGCTCCACACTCATTTCTGCACGTCCTCGACATCCTTCAAGGTCGAGACGACGGCTCGGCCGCAGAGATCGGCTTGGTCGCAGAGATCGGCTCGGCCACAGAGATCGGCTCCTTCCTTTTCTTCCTTTCTCTTAGAAGGTTCACTACCAGAAATACATAGGTCAAGATCAACACGTATAATCATGAAATAAAGAGAAAGAGAAGAAGGGCCTCACCCTTCACCGACTCCACCCCGGAGGTAGGATCATAAGTGGCTAAGCCCGCCGCAAGCTCGGCCTCGAGAAGACCTCGTCAACAAGGTCAATTTTGTCCAGGCCTCCAGTCACCAAGCCCTTGTCGACAAACACATCGCGATCTTATCGATCGCCATGGAAACTCCATATGTCCTCGAAACCGATGTAAGAACTTCTTCGCCAGCTTGGAGATCTTCGATTAATCTTTGCTTTGAATTTCCTACGGGTGATAGATAATACCACCCCGAGCCGCCTTTCGCTTCTGGCGAAGGACAAGCCCCAAGGTCAAAGGAAAATTATGCCTATAGCATAGACACCTAGGCGCATCATATGCGGAATGAGTTCGGCGAGAGTCAAAAGAGATATGCCAAACATCTCTTGGAACTCAACGATACATAAGGGTAAGGAAGACGAAGACCACCTTGAGGCCGCCCTCATACACGGCAATAAAACCATCCGAGGGGCACAAGCCTATCCTCCGGACGGGGCAACGAACTCAATATTAGAAGGAATACTATATTGAAAACAGATATCCCTAATATCGTAAATACCTAAGATTGAAGAAAAGAAGACACTTTACGCAATCCCCAATCGAGGGAATCGCAGACTACACTCGAGAGAGGCATATGAATACGGGTAAAAAAAGTGAGACACTAACGAATCGACGGGGAATAGACACGATTTGACGCCTCGCGACTCGTTATTATAAGAAGTAGCTATTACTTACTTTTGTTTATCGATGAAGAAGACAAGAAGCTTCAAGTCGTCAATGGCGCAGTAATAATCAAGCCGCAGAAGGCAAGGAGTTTTGAAAATCGTAGAAATGTAGAAGGCAAAGTGATAAGAGATATTGCGTGTCAAGGAAGACATTCCCTATTATGCACTTTATCGAATCCAACCGCCGCCAATTTAATGCGCATTAAATGCGTATCCGCGCCCAAGACTCAAAGAACGGCAGAAAATCCCGCCTTGACCTGGCTTAACGACTCGTCGTCAGCGGTTACCAAGACCTCGACAAACGCCTCGACAGTGAGATCGAGAAGACTTCGCTTAACGCCTCGACGTGTCAAGCCACCCAAAGACATCAACTTAACGCCGCCAAGTGAAGTCACCAAAGACTTGACTAACGCCTCCGTCGGGTTAAGCCGATCGGAAGACTCGGCTAACGCCCGTCGGGTGAAACCATAACGCCTCGGCGGATGAAGCCCGTCGAAGACCTCGTCAACGCCTCATCGTTGCGGTCAAGACCTCGCCCAACGCCCGCCGTGAAGCGGTCGAGAAGACCTCGCCCAACGCCGTCGGGTTAAGCCGTAGAAGACCTCGCCTAACGCCGTCGCCGTGAAACCATAACGCCGACGGATGAAGCCCGTCAAGACCACGAACGCCTCCTTAGCGAAACCAGCGGAAGACCTCGGTTTGAACGCCTCGACGGGTGAAGCCGCAGAAGACATCGCCTAACACCTTGTCGCGTGAAGCCATAACACCTCGGCAAGAGACACGCTAAACACACGTGTCTTCGGCGACGCCCGCCAACACAAAGATTTTATATACGACATATGAGGAATTGACGACGCCAAGTCGTGCCTAGAAGCATGTCCACATATCGCTTCAACCCCACTACGTCATAAACAACCCCAAATCAGCACGACCTCGCCTGCGTCTTTTTGGGGGTTAGGATAGGATACGCCCAACTACTGTGCCCAAGCATCGTGCCCAATACAAGTAACCCCGACGCCAAGCTCGGCTGGACAAGTTCGCCCAAGAAGACTTCCATCAACCGGTGGGAACGCAGGCTCTCGGCCATATCTAAAAGAATCCTAATTCAAGAAGGATAGATCTCGAATCTCAATCCTAGTTAGAGAAGACTTTGATTCGAGATCTCAGTCAATACATTGTGTATAACAGAGGCTAGATTAGACGAAATAGATCATTCACCTCCTTGTAATCGCTTCTTACACTCTCAATACACATCCTCTCTCTCTTGCCCGTGGACGAGATCTTATTCACAGATCGAACCACGAAATCTTTAATGTTCTTACGCATTTATTTCCCTTACGAAATTAAGATCGATCAGTAGCATAACCAAATTTTACTAGATTACACTTCGTACGAGGCAACAAACATTATTTAATTTCTTGTTGCAGGGTTAGGCCTAAGGAGAATTAAACAATTGGTTATTTGTAATCAACCTTACTGACAAAATCTCCTCTAAATATATCTTGTGCTTTGTAAAGCTTGTGGAACCAAGAATCTTATCCTAAACAATATTAGACGAGTTGGATAATGAAATGCGATAGATATTCTCTTTGGGTAACGGACAACACAAATGAAGCTTAGCCAATGCCACACTTCGTCGTAACTCAATATCAAGATTCCCATCCGATTATTTATATCATTTTACTCGAGATTAAGAATGCGATGTATTATTGACAATCTTTATAAATCAATACAGATTAACTATATTTGTTCTTGGGATGGCTGGGGATCTTGGATCCGGACTAGATCCATTTTGTAGGATCTGAATCTTAAAAAATTGAACCCCGAAAGGAATTTGTATCTTTCTTTGATTTTCGGGTATGAGACCGAATCCATATTTTTAAGATCCTGATCGACGCATTGATCCATTTACTTTATAATAAATACTCTTTTATTTCTCAAAATTTGTTCATAGTTTTTCTTTTTGACTTACTAATATTAATTGGTTTCTATTAACTTATAAATGACTTTATTTATTTTTTTATTTTGGGAGAAGACTAGACTCGCTCATTGACGGAGAAAGGCATCAGAGATTTCGGATTTACTATTTTTTCTTACCCATATCTCATTGATCAAAACAAACGTACGCGATAAGTATTTTGATTTTTATATCCCCAAATTTTTATTGCACCTTTCTTTTCTTTATCTCAACTAATTTTCAAATTTACTATAAACTTAAGTTAGTTGTTATTTTTTATATGATTTCAGATATTTTGCCTTTTAATTTCCTCCAAGTACAGTCCTGGATATTAATTTTGTTTTTTTTCTTTCTTCTATTGGATAGTTTAGATTCTAACTCACATAACAAACAAGATTTTAGAATTTTTAAGAGAAATTCTTTGAATTTATGTTAGTTTAATCGGACAATCTTTACTTGGGATAAATATATCAAAAAAATATTGGAATAATTATATGCTTATTATATATTCCCTCCGTCCACCAAAATCGTACATTGATTTTGGTGGCACGAGTTTTAATAAATTGTAATAAGTGTAAAGTAAGTGTGTATAAAAAGGTGTGCCATAGAGATAATAAATGAATATATTAATGGATATTGAGTATAAAAATGTGTGCAATATGGATAATAAATGAATATATTAATGGATATTAAGTATAAAAAGGTGGGCCATAGGTGTTTTTTTTAAAATTATTTTATCACACATTTAATCCATCAAATAATCAATCCTTCTAAATTTTAATCATGAAAAATAAACCGATCCTATTCCTAATATCATTATCTGCAGCTCATTATAAAAAGTTGGTTATAAGACTAACTCTACTGTCTTCCTCAATTCAAAGAAAGGGATAAGTTGTCTGTGTATAACGACGGCCAAGACTTAACAAAGACCAACTACATTATGATGCAATTAATGCAAATTGTGTAGAGAAAGAAATTTATCTCTCCCCAGCAAATTAATGCTATATAAATACATTGTGTTATGTATAACTTTTAGAAGAAAAAGTAAGTTAAATTTTTATAATTTTTTTTTTTTTGAAAGGGAAAGTTAAATTTTTATAATTGTGAGTGGGCCACTAGTCTTATAACAAATTTGAGTTTGTTGCAAGGACTTGATGTTTTTCTACACATGGTCATTGTTTTATTACTTTACACCTTGGCATAACCCATAAGTAGGTTTGTTGCAAGGACTTGATGTTTTCTACGCATGGTCATTGTTTTATTAAAAAATCAAGTGTTTGGGGCAGTTATTTGTTTGATAATAATTTTGTAACGAGGTTATTCCACCCCATTTATTGTTGTAATGGAATTTCGAAGTATCTGCTGTTTGCTTCACTTTTGATTAAAAATCAATTTGAAATAACACAAGTCAAGCGTATTGAAATGGTCGTCTGAGCATTTTGTCGATGTTTAGAGGGAGTATTGAGCTTATAAACTCCACAAAACAGCTTATAAGTTGTTTTTGGGAGCTTATAAGCTCAGCCAAACACCTCTAAATTTCTTATAAAATTTGCCAACAACTTCTAAAGAACATGTGTTCCCAAATGATACAATTATCTGTATTATTGATTTTTTTTCTTTTCCCTAAAAGAAATAATAACCATATTATTAATGCTCAAACTAGAGTTTTTTCTTTTTCCTAAAAGAAATATCTCGAGTTTTGTGCCACATACTATTTTACATACAAAATATAATTCTCCTTAATCCACATGTTTAAACGTAACGAGCCAAGAATAGCGTGTCGAGGGAGTAATATTTTATTGTATTATGTACCACTTTTAGGAAGAAAAAATAAGTTAAAAGTTTTATAATCGTGGGTGCGCAACTTGAGTTACTAGTCTTTTAACAAGTTTGAAAGTGGCATAACCCATATGTAGGTTTGTTGCAAGGACTTGATGCATCTTCTACACCCAGTCATTGTTTAATTAAAACATTAAGTCTTTGGGACACTTATTTGTTTGATAATAATTTTGTATTGAGGTTATTCCACACCCATTCATTGTTTTAATGGAATTTCGAAGTCTCTGCTGTTTGCTCAACTTTTAATAAAAAAATTAATTTGAAATAACACAAGTCAGACGTATTCAATGGATCTGAAGATGTTTTCACATGCCTAAACTTCTTGTGAGTGATAATATTTCTTATAAAATTTAACTATAACTTCTAAAGAACATATTTTCAACAGAAATTCGTGAATAATCGAAACAGTTAACACATATTCTCTAAGTAGAGATGTTTTCCCCAAAAAAACAAATGATACAATTATATGTATTATTGTTTTTTTTTTCTTTTTTCTAAAAGAAATAAGAACCATATTAGTAATGCTCAAACTGGAGTTTACAATACTCAATAACCAACTAGGATCATCTTATTTCAAAACATGTGTGATGTCACTATTACGAAAGCGGCGAAAGAAAGGTTAAAATTCTATTGTTAGTGGGTCACTTTAGCCACTTTTCTTCTAACAGGTTTCAAAGGACTTAGATGTTTTCCACACGAAGTCATTGTTTTTATTAAAATTTTGACGTTTCGTGGCACTTTTGTTTTTGGTATTTATGGGATACCCGCAGCTGCTATATGTGTCTACTTGGTAAAATATATGTTTCAGTACAATAGTCTGCGAACCATAAAGGATGAATAAAATCACATTTGAAAAATCAGGTCTAACATGCTCATATCTACAGAGGAATTAGTTGGATTTTTTGTTTGATAATTAGCTATTAATGAGGTTATTCAACATCCATTCATTGTTTTAGTGGATTTTGAAGTCTCTTTTATTATTTTGAAATAGCATCAGTCAGGCATGCTGCAAGGGTCACATGAGTATTTTACAAAGCCTAAAATCCTCAAGGAAATTCGCAAGGGTCCGGTGGTCTTGGTTCGGAACGGGAATCGTTGACCATGATTCTGATTTTAAACTGGCCCATATGGATAGGCGCGATCTGGTTGTTTTTCAAAGGGTTATTGACATATAAATACACAAACTTTGATGTAATTTTAGTTTTCAACACAAATTTTAAAAGTAGTATATAAATACACGAACTTTGATTGATATAAGTTTTGCACACGAACTTTAAAAGGAGTATATAAATACATGAACTTATTAATTGTAGTAATTTTATCACAATTTATTTTTTCGGTCAAATTGAAACTGACATACATTAGATATGATGAGTTGACAATGATATAGAAATCTTAAAGTTCATGTGTGAAGAAGAAGAAGATATTTGTAGTAGCCTACTTATTCGTCATTTTCTCCATTTTTAAATGACGGGTTTAAGATTTAAAGTGCTCCCTTAGTTTTGTGTGTTTGTGTTATATTCCTTTATTTCTTTCTTTCTTTCTCATGAATTGTATTTGATAGGATACGGCCCTTACTACCAGGCCCAAGCATCATGCCCAATACAAGTGAGCCTGACATCAAGCTCGGCCCAGGCAAGTTCGGCCCAAGAAGACTCCAAAACCAGTGGGAACGCAGAAGATTCGGCCATATCTAACAAAATCCTAATTGGAGAAGAGATAGGATTGTGATCATATTTTAAAGGAGAACTTGGATATCGAGATCTAGGTCATTATAATTGTGTATAAATAGAGGATAGGTGATACGACAAAGCCATCTACACTTTTTGTAAGCACTCCTCATATTATCAATACACGAATACTCTCTCTCCCGGTGGACGAGATCTTATTCATAGATCGAACCACGAAATCCTTGGTGTTCTTGTGCATTTATTTCCTTACGAAATTAAGATCGATCATTTGGCGCCGTCTGGGGAACCGAATTCTTGTTTTCGATCAACCATTGTTCAAGGAATTAATCGCGATAATGCGTACCAGAAGCCATACATCCAGAGTCGCCGCCGGCAACAATGACAATGATGGCGGCAAGGACCGCCGAGCTTTGCTCGAAAGAGCCCGGTCGAGAACCGACCCCGAAGAAGGGTACGTCCAAAATCTCGATGAGCACGGCCATCCCATACTACGGGGCGGGATATCAAAGCGATGGAGATCGCTACAAGAATCAAGGAGGACCTCTGACTCGCAGATGAACCTCAACACGCCGCTGTCAAGGGGTTTCGAGAAGAATAAGAGCTTTCTCCAATACCTCGGCAGCACAAGGTCGGCCGCGATCCCGATCGAGCTAAAACACACTCAAATTACTCGCAATCGCATTTGAGATAATTGTAGCGTGATAAGTTAACACGAGTCGTCTCTCAAGGAAAACTTAACAGGGCCATTGTTTGTGTCGTGCACAGAAAGCGATTAAATCCTAAACATACTAATACCAACAAGGGTTTTTGATCATAATGGAATTGAAATACGGAAAATTAAACAGCATCCTAAGCTAGGGGTTGTCAATCCCGAGCTAAACTAATAAAGCAATAAATCTAAACTATGGTTGTCAATCCATAGTTGAACTATGAAAGCGATAAATCAAAGTCAGAATAAAAGCATATGCAATCATATTATTCATAGGGTTTGTCAATCCTAATCTAAATCTAATTGCAAATAAAAACATAATCATCAATCCATCACCAAGAACAGGAATAAAACGAAAGCAAAGAAATCATTAAGCAATATAAATCAACGAACATGAAAATCCAATCCATCATCACTATGAATTGAATTGACAAAAATCATCAAATAATAAACTATGAAATTGATTCCACAAGAACTGATAATCCAAAGCATAAATTGATAACAAGATTATTCAATCGAAACAATAAAACAGAAATTAAAACTAAATTGTATCTTATATGTTGCCTGAAGAAATCCACAGGAAAAGCTGGAGAGCGCCGCGGCGGAGCCACGAAAAAACAGAACTGGAGCGGATAGAATTCTTTTGACCTAGCGCTTATATATATATAAAATGAGAACGAGCGCCGGTTTAGAATGAGCGAGCGCTCACAAAACGTTCTGTATTAGAAATGAACTCCGGCTCAGGTTGAACGCCGGTTCAGAAAACATTCTGACTCATTTGTGAGCGCCAGCTCAAAGTGAACGTCGAGGAAATTGGTGAAAAGTGCTTGGCGAGATGGGCGCTTGATGCGCGCGGTTGAAGTGGCATGGGCGCAGGGAGAAGGGCGCTGGCAAGGCCCAACGCCGGACGAGCGCGAAGCGAGGCGGGCAGACGACGGGCGGGCATGCGGCGTCTGGGAAGCGGCCTGGCGGCGAAGCGCGCGCGCGTGAGCTGGCGGCGGCTCTAGCGCCGGTGTGCGAGGCGTGGGCGGGCGCTGGGTGCGGAGCGGGAGACGAAGCAGGTGCTACGGTTGGCGCGGGGCCGAGGCACGCTGGGGAGCGCGCGCGCTGGAGGTGGCGGGCGAGGCGAGGCGGGCGCGGCGCGCGTTCGAGCGCTGGCGCCGAGATGGTGGCGCGCGAGAAATTGCCGCGACGCCGGAGTGAGGCGCGCGGGCGTGGCGGTGGCGCGCGGCGGGCGGCGGGCGTGGCGGCGTGGCGCGCGGCCACGCGACGGGTGCCGTGTGCGACTTTGGTCGTTCACCCGCTTCTCCTTCGTCTCGAACTCCGATTTATGCACGGTTTTTGTCTCACGAACTCGTCGAAATGCTCTTCAATATATTTGATTCTTGGTGGATCCAATTCATCCTATTTTCGCCGCTTTCCTACAAAACATCAAAACGAACGGTAAGTCCGAATCGATAAATATTAATCAACCAAAGGCATAAATAGGACAAACCATAGAAAATGACATGTAAAACAATTCCAAGAATCATCACAAAATCATGCTAAACAACTCCCCACACTTATCCATTTGCTTGTCCTCAAGAAAGTCTATGCTAATAAGAGTCGAAAGATAACTCATGCAACTTTACTCTTATTCTAATCAATCAAACCTTATTGCATTTCCTCACACTAGGTGTTTACGTAATTCAAAGATAATGTGAAATAAATCAAGAACGACAATTGATTTCCAATAAATAAAAGGTAATCTCGCTCGACTCAACTCTCCGTTAGGGTGAACTAACTAATGTGGTCACCTTTAGCAACAAGTTTCTTTTATAAAGCACAAAGAATGTTTTAATGATTTTGAATAATATTCGAAGGTGCACTCGATGAACTCGAGTCTCCTAACGTGGTTTTCCATGTCCATTTCTCAAATTCCGAGAAAGAGGACATAATCCCATCCTCCATTTCAACAATCTCAACAAGATAATCGGAGCTTTCATTCTCCTCATTTTCTTCTTCTTTTCACATTTTTTTATATATATAAATGAAACAAGTATATAGGCAACCACAATGTTAACACTACCCCTAACATTAGCTGGACAAATCACATCAATTTCCCCCTATTCATTTTCTATCAATCACAGTCTCGTCAATTCACATTATACTCAAATCATATATCACCAAAAGTTTCGGAAATTCAAAATCAGTTTGACCAATACCACAGAGTTCAGTTGCACAAATCAAGATCCTAACTTACTCGCATAGACAAAGCTTACATCCAAACCATCAAAATAAGCACAAGGGCACGCTATTACATACGAAAATATATAAGAAACGAACAAAACTAAGTAAACATCCCCATTTTTAAATCGAAACCTTCGTCCCCTGCTCAAAACATTAAAAGCTCAAATGACTATAGAGGATGATACTTCCTCGATAATCGACTTAATGCGCTATAGAGTTGGAACATCACGGCTTCATCTCGTCACGACAACTTTCCAGATCTGAGCTAAACAAACTCAACGACAACAGATAGATCAAAGAAAAACGAAACAAGCAAAAAGAGAAAGAAAGAAAAAGCAATAAAAACCGTGGTAACTCCCACGAAGTACTTCGCTTAACGTCGTGAGCCCGACGTGTTCCGGTCAACAATGACTATCCATAGTCCTTCACTTGCGTGAATACCATCTCGCCAAAGCATCAAGATGAACCATATAAGAACAGAGGATGAAAGAAAACAAGTAAGGTACACTTAAGCTCAAGTCGAACATCCTATTCTCCAAAATAAAATAAATAATTTCAATTCCCAAAGTACAAGATTTTGGTGAATTAGGATGTTGACAAATAATTGATGTTACCTCAACCTTCGCCTTCGATTTGTCCTCCTCTCGATCCCGTATCCAATTGTTGAGGCAAGGCAATCACTTCCAGGCGGGTTTGGCATTCGAGTATCTTCGTGCCCACTCTTTCTCCATCCTCTCTTCATCCTCCTCCAAGTGTTGGGATTGTTCTTTCATCTCCAGAGTGGGCGCTGGCACGCTATTCACTTCATTTGTCCACTCTTCCTCGTTTTCACCTCCTCTAGTTGCAAAGATCATCAGAGTCTCTCCCACCCCATTCTCAACAATCGGGTCACTTTCAAGAAAAGTGACCGCTCGAAGTCTCGATCCGTTGGTGTGGGAGGGCATGACTTCACCACTTTCATTTTCCACCTCATATGGCTGCAACGGCTCTTCCGTGTCTCTTCCACCCAATGCTCAATAATTGGGTCACTTTCTAGAACAAAGGACCGCTCGACCTGATCGGATTGATTGGGGGTTCCTCCATTGTCGCAATGACTCTTTAAGCGTCCGTGAACATGCCCCGCTTATGCCTCCAAACGCCGAGACGAGGTGTTTGCAAGATCCATTTTGTTAAGCAATGATCCATTCGTGGGGTGAACGAATCCTCAAATGATGACCTCCGAGGTGGTGATGCGTGTGGTGGTGAATAATACCCCGCCGCGGGTCGCACTCATCGTTGTTTGTGGAGGTCGTGGCTGTGGATCACACCATTCATAACCGTGTTGTGGATTCCAATATTCGGGTCGGGTTGTGGTTCCCACCATTCCGAATCGGACCGAGGGGTTGTTGCCGCCGCCGCTGGTATGAATATTGAGGTGGAGGTGGTTGCCCGAGTATGAATATTGCGGTGGTGGTTGCTCCCAAAGATGGATTGTAGGCTTGATCTTCATACACCGGAGGAGGTGGTTGGTCCCGATAGGGATCATAGGTTTGTTGCTCATGCCCCGACGGATATCCTCGATCGGTCGAACCGGCCCTTCTTCATAAGAAGAATTTGCCCAAAACGATGAACTTTCCTCCCCACCGCTGACCATACTCATATTGTCGGTAACCCCGCATTAATGCACTCCAACAACAAAACAAGATCACACGCACCGGGGAAGAAAATAACTAAACAGTAACAAAAAGAAATACAGAAACAAACAACACAAACAATACGCTTAAAGTTTTCCCGAAGCGCGCCAAAATTGATCGAGCTAAAAACACACTCAAATTACTCGCAATCGTACGAGATAATTGTAGCGTGATAAGTTAACACGAGTCGTCTCTCAAGGAAAACTTAACAGGGCCATTGTGTGTCGTGCACAGAAAGCGATTAAATCCTAAACATACTAATACCAACAAGGGTTTTTGATCATACTGGAATTGAAATACGGAAAATTAAACAGCATTCTAAGCTAGGGGTTGTCAATCCCGAGCTAAACTAATAAAGCAATAAATCTAAACCAAGGGTTGTCAATCCCTAGTTGAACTATGAAAGCGATAAATCAAAGCTGTATATAAAAGCATATGCAATCATATTATTCATAGGGTTTGTCAATCCCTAATCTAAATCTAATTGCAAATAAAAACATAATCATCAATCCATCACCAAGAACAGGAATTAAATGAAAGCAGTAAATCATTAAGCAATATAAATCAACGGAACATGAAAATCCAATCCACTGTCACTATAAATTGAATTGAAAAAAATCATCAAATAATAAACAATGAAATTGATTCCACAAGAACTGATAATCCAAAGCATAAATTGATAACAAGATTATTCAATCAAACAATAAATGTAAATTAAAACTAAATTGTATCTTATATGTTGCTCAAGAAATCCACAGGAAAAGCTGAGAATACGCCACAATGAGCCACCTAAAAAATGTAATCGAGAGCGATGACTTTTGTGACCTAGCGCCAGATATATATAAAATGAGAACGAAGGCGGTTTAGAATGAGCGAGCCACAAAACATTCTCAGATTAGAAATGAACCCGGCTCAGTTGAACGCCGTTCAAAACATTCGACTCATTTATGGCCTTGACTCAAAGTGAACGCACGAGGGAAATAGGTGAAAAGTGCGTTGAGATGGGCGCTGATGCGCGCGGTTGAAGTGGCATGGGTGTACGGAAAAGGAGCTGGATAAGGCCCGCCACGGACGGCGCGCGAGCGGCGGGCGAGACGACGGGCGGGCATGCAGCGACGCTGAGAAGCGGCCTTCGGGGCGGGGCGCGGCGGCGGCGTGAGCTTCGTGAGCGCTGGGCTCCCAGCCGGCCGGTGTGCTGCGGTTGGGTGAGCCGGGGCCGAGGCGCAGGCCGGGGAGGCGCGCGCCGGAGGTGGCGGGGCGGCGCGGTGGGCGTCTTGCGGCTCGAGCGCCGGGCGCCGGAGTTGCGTGCGCGCGCTACTCGAGCACGCTGAGGGAAATGGCCGCGGCGCCGGAGTGAGCCGGCACTGGCGGGCGTGCGCGGCGGCGCGCTGGCGCAGGCGCGTCGCGCGCCACGCGACGGGGCCGGCGCGACTTTGATCGTCAATTCGCTCTCCTTCGTTCGAACTCCAATTTACGCACGGTTTTCGCCTATGAACTCCTGTCGAAATGTTTTAAATATATTTGATTCTTGACGGATCCAATTCATCCTATTTTCACCGCTTTCCTACAAAACATCGAAACGAACGGTAAGTCCGAATCGATAAATATTAATCGAACCAAAGGCATAAATAGGACAAACCATAGAAAATGACATGTAAAACAATACCAAGAATCATCACAAAATCATGCTAAACACATCCCGAAGAAAGGAACGCCGAAGCCTCGTCTAAACACGAGGCACCGCAGCGAGGTGGATCCCCTAGCATCCAGGTAATGGGCGCTCATACCTCGGCACGGGTTGGGGCCCAAACCAACCGCGCAAGGGATGAACAACGCGGGAAAGTACGTCATGACCGACGTGAAGTCGGTCCTAAAATCAAAATGAGTTCGGTCGATGAACTCCGCCTCACTCTCCGGAAGGTGGCTTCGACGGGTACAGGAATATAGTCACCCTGTTCTCAAACGAAATACTTGACACCCCGCTCCCTGACAAATACCGGGTGCCGAGCATCGCCCCCTACGACGGACTAAGGGACCCGCAGAACTTCCTCTCACAGCCCAATACAATATGATCAACCAACGCCAAGACATCCATATGTGCAAGCTATTCCTGAGTTGTTAGTCGATAACGCCTGCTTGGTTCGATAGCCTACCTCCCGGGAGCATTGGATCCTATCGCGACCTGATGGTAGTCTTCCATCGAAGGTTCTTTCAGAAGGCGGAGTCAAAGACGTCTTCGGCACACCTCCTCACCGTGAGGCAAAGCCGAGACGAGTCCGTGAGTGACTTTATGACCAGGTTCAACAAGGAGTGCCTGAAAGTCGAAGATGTGAATGACCTTCTCATCATCTCGGCCTTCCAAAACGGCATCCTGCCGGGGGCCCTGTACAAAGAAATCGTCAAGTACGAGCCCCGTACTGCGATGGAGCTATGGTGCATAGCCGATCGGTTCGCCAAGGCGGACGAGGCTGATAGAAAGAAGACGAGGCGTAAAAAGCGAGAGCCTCAAAAGGAAGAAGAGATGAAAGACAAGGAGATCAAGCCAAGGCCGGGCGAATGCTTGGAGATGATACGCCCATAGAGTCCGTGCTCGATCGCGCGGCACCCTGAGCGACCTCAATACACTCCTTTGACGAAGCCAAGTACGTAAATCTACTGAACTCCACATGGGCGAGTACGAGAAGCCTCGACCAATGACAGGGGGGTCAAAACGTCGAACCAAGGATAAATACTACTCTTTTCATGAAGACTACGGGCATGACATAGAGGAATGCCGAGATCTCATGGGAGATATCGAGATGCTAGTACAAACGGGGTCTCGAAAAAATACAAAGGGCAAGGCCGACAAGCTGGCCAGTACGAGGCCCCCCACCGAGGTCAGAAAAAGAGGAAACAAAAGAGAAGGGGGAATTGTGCCCCTCACAAGAAGACGAAGCGCGGTGAAGACGACGAGGGAGATGATGAACCCCAGTACGACGGGGTCATCTCCACCATCACGAGTCTCCCACGCGGAGTTACGAGGTCCTCCCTCAAAGCTGAAGCCCGAAGTCCCCATATCTTCGAACCTGTCAACAAGAGGTTCAAAAGGGATGAGGCGATCACTTTCTCCGAGGACCCACCCCATACCGGCCGAGTGCCCCACCAGACGCCGACTGTGATCCAAAGCGGTGGTCGCAAATAAATTGGTGAAGCGCATATACATCGACAGTGGTGCGTTGGTGAGCATCCTCTTCAAAGAATGCTTTGACGTTAGGAGTAGAGGCAAGGCTTCACAGCAGCACCACCGCCATTCCAAGCTTCAGACAGAAGAGACACGCCCATACGGGGTGATCGACCCACCCGTCCAAGAGAGGAAGGCACCAACGAGCTCTACCAAAGTAGTACAGTTCTTCATGGTCAGTGCCCACTCGCCATACAACATCATACTTGGGCGAGATCGGCAACGCAGAAGGGCGCGTGCTCAACCTACCACCTAACGATAAAAATCCCCACAAGAGGAGGGGTAGCCGTGATTCGGGGAGACCAGAAGCAAGCTAAGGAATGCATGCAGGTCGACCTGAGAGGTGCATGGACTTCGGTCCAGCATTCGCAAGCATAGCAACCAAAGAAACCCGAGGAGTTGGAACCGGGGAAGACGTCACCGGCCCCAGAAAACTCGGTAGAGGAGGTCACATTGTATGAAGACGAGCACATTTTCTCATCCTTAGACACATAAGGGTTTCACAAAATTATTTTCATCAAGGAAATCAACCAAACAATCACATCACAATACTTCAATCTATTCCATTCATGTTATTTTTCTCACAATGGCCAAAATACGAACAATAACTCATACCCAACAAAAGATATCCCCGATAGACATATGACTCCAAAAATCCCCCCACACTTAAACTACACAATGTCCTCATTGTGTTAAAACCTCAAGATGAGAAAAAAAACAAAAGCAAAAAAAGACTTCCCTGAAGTGCTCAATGCTCAATCGAAGGTGGTGGGTGAGGGTGGTCAGAGCGTTGTTCCATCTGTGTGAGGCGGCGATCCAGAGCGATATGGTCTTCCTTTTCCAGCAATAAACGGATGCACCCCTATTCTTGCAAAACCTGCCAAAAGAAACCCAAATCAACAACTTTTTTTTCGATTTTTTATTTTATTATTTTTTTAAATTTTATTTAACAAACTGAAAAATAAAAACAAACACGAAATAAAGAATAAGGTGAGAAAAGAAATCTTGGGTAAGCTCCCAAGCAGCGGCTTTGTTTAAGGTCTAAGGCCAGACACCATGGGGTACGATCACGAGTTGACTGCGGAAGTAGCAAAGTTCATCTCTTGAAACTCGACTATCTTTATCTCTTCAATTGCAAAATGTTGTCTATCTGGGGGAACGTGCGGTATGGGCATACCATCTGGCTCATTCTGCAGTCTGTTGAGATGATCAGCAACTAAATTCTCGGCTCCCTTCTTATCCTTGATTTTCAAGTCAAATTCCTCTTGTTCTTCACGAAGGTCTTTGCTTATTATGACCGGCAGTGTGTCGTGTTCCCCCAAGAACACATACTTCAAATGCTTAGGTAACACCTTCAACTCCAACTTGGGTGGATTCTCAACAGATGGAAAAATCCGTTCTGTACTGGTCGGGATGGGCATCCTGCTCGACAGGTGCCGAATTAGAACTTCTTCCGCAGAGTACATCAGCTTGATAATCTCTTTAATGGCGTCATTCTCCTCTGTTTTTCCATCTTCTTCACTCAATGCACTAACAAGAACGTGCTCTAGTTCATCATCCTTGAAATTCTCAACAAAGTTATCAACCAGTGGTCAATAATATCAATCATGAAAATGATTCATGATCTTCAACATGCTTCATAGCTTCAAATACATTAAAAGTGACTATATCTCCATCAAATTCGAGGCTCAAAAGACCCTTATCTACATCAATTTTTGCTCTAGCGCTTTTCATGAATGGTCTTCCTAATAAAATCAAAGATCTTCTTAGAGAAGCGTAATCATCCATGTCAACAACATAAAAATCTGTAGGAAAATACATATCATTTACTTTCACAAGAATATTCTCAACAACACCTTCAGGATATGCATTAGACCTATATGCTAATTGAATGACAACACCAGTTTGTTTCAAAGGCCCTAAATTTAAGTCTTTATACACAGAGTATGGCATGATATTTATTGATGTGCATAGATCTAACACGACTTTCTCGATCATCCGATCGCCAATTATGCATGGAATAGTAAACATACCGGATCCTTACACTTTGCGGCAATTTTCTTTGAATAACAAGCAGACACATTCTCACTTACTCTAATTTTTGATCATTCCCAAACTTCATTTTTTAGAGCAAAGCTCCTTCAAGAATTTTATGACTGGAACTTGTTTAATTGCATCAATCGAGGCAAGTTTATTTCTACCTTCTTGAAAACTTCCAAAATGTCTTTGTCATCCTCATCTTTCTTGTTTCGTACCAACCGAAGGAAATGGAGGTGTAATCAATGATTGAGAATTTGAAACTTTAGGTTCTCCACTTACCTGGAGTGAGTTGATATCCGTGGGAAGTCTGCAGCCCTCATGACTTTGGGTTTTCTCGACTTCTTCCTTTTCGCTTCCTCATCTTTCTTTTAGGCTCCGGTTCAACTAACATCTTCCCACCCTTAGAATAACAATGACACGTTTCTCCTCGGGATTCAACTCCGCTTGAGATGGAAGTCATTTCGTTATTTTGTATCCGATTCATTTGAGTGGCAGCTGAGTGATCCGTGTTCCCATACTTCCCAATGCGGCTTGCGTCTCTTGCTGGAATGCCTGCTGACTTTGTACCAAGTTCTTAATAATCTCACCGCTCTGGCTTAGACTCTTCATGATATCACTCATATTTGGTTCTGGACAGACGGGATGGGCATACTGACCAACTTGGACAGGTTTCTCAAGATAAATTCCGTGCTCTTGCCGATTCCATCCGAATTTGGGTGGTTTCTCCACCGGATTATATGTGTTGGAGAAAGGATCGTTTCTTCTATATCTTTGTGCATTCATATGTTGCTCATCTCCGCATCCCATGCATGCTTGCTCAACGCGATTTTCTTGCAAAGTAGGACAAACATCAGTATAATGAGTATTTTCAAGACAAATCTCACATTTTATCTTCTGAGTTTGAGCTACGACAAAGCCTCTAACTAAGAAAGTTAGAGCATCAATTTTCTCGCTCACTCGAAGTTTTCGCCATGTGAACCGGTGCAGAACGGTCATCATCCTCATCTTCATATTGTTGTCCATCGAAACCATATCGCAATAAGTTGTGTGGCTTCCTCCAATGTTTTGTTGGTTAAACTTCCCCGCAAGCAAGATCAACAATCTTCCTATCAAGAGCGTATATACCACGGTAAAAGTAGTTAGTAAGCAATTGATACTCGTAAAATCCATGATCGTGGCATTTTCACACAATTGTCAAACCTCTCCCAATAGTCGACAAGCTCTGCTTTCTTTTGCTTAATGCTACCGATAGCCATTCTCAAATTTGCACTCTTGATTCTGTGGAAGAATTTTCTCAAAATTGCTCTTCCAATCATCCCAAGTTCGAATCGAACTAGGAGGAAGATCAAAAGCCAATCTCGAGCTTTGCCTCGCAATGTGTGAGAAAAGTTAGCAATTTCAAATTATCTTGTAAAACCATTAGGACGAAAGTCGCGCAAACTAAATCAAACTCAACAAGGTGCTTGTGCACTCTCTCCGTAAATCCCCAAACTTAGGTAGCACTTGAATGAAACCAGTCGATTTCAGATTTCCATTGATAGTTGGCGTAACAATGCACAACGGGCGATTGTTCCTATGGCGGCCTAATTCCTTTATCACTGAGCTCTTGGCGGATTAGATTCACAATGTGCCTCGTCACCCATTGGAACTTCAACTATATGTTCAACTTCGAGTCTAGTGAATTTGATCTAACACCGCTTTAACTCCTTGGTTCGTTTTTCAATCTCCGCGCTGCCTTCTCGATCTCCGGATTAAAAATTAATTCACCCGCACGAGTAGAACGAGGCATAAACTAAAAGAAAAAACATAAATAAAAATGGCAAACCGAAATTAGATAGAATCACTGCTTAAACCGATCCCCGCAACGGCGCCAAAATTTGGTGCGTCGCTTTTCAAAAATAATCGACTGACAGACAGTCGGTATGCCCAAACCGTACAGACAGCAGTAGGTAAAATATTCGACTGACAGACAGTCGGTATGCCCAAACTGCGCAGACAGCAGTAAGCAAAATCGTCTCCCAAGGGATCGGCGAGAATTCTCCTAAACTTTCGACCGCAACGTAACCACGAAGAAATTGGGATTACTAGAACTAGGCATAATTAAATAAACAATAAATAGAATGAGGAATTGAATTATGATTAAAGAGAATAATATCGAGAAAGGTAACAAATGCGTGAAGATATTCTGGCAACCAATTAATTCCACCCTAGCTTGATCTTTTGTTCATCGATGCAAAGATAACTTTAATTCATGCAAATAAATCAGTTATGACCACCAAGATGCTTCTAACGCGATCTTATCTCTCCTTAGCTTCGACAATTAGAAGACGCTCACTAACTATTTCTCTAATCGATCGACAACCGTAAGCAGACGCTCTATAGGTTTAATGAGCCAACAGCATTAAGAACTAGAGAAACCCGATTCAAAACCGATAAACTCGACGCAGATTACCGAATTAAGATTGTTATTCCTCGACCAAGGTCAATTTACCACTAATCAAACCTAAACCACGATTACGTACGGCCGATTTAATTGGCTATTAATTAATTCCAACTAACTAAATATTCGCGACTACCTAGCGGATTGAAACAATTAAATCACAGAGAAAATAGAGAACAACAAATACTTGCATATGAATTAAAGGATAAATAACAAATTAGATCTCACATAGAATCATGTTAGGCTTCCTTAATCGCATGCTAATAAATAGATTAGCTAGAACTCATAATAGAATAAAAGCAAAAGAATAAATAAAGAATAAAGGAAAAGTCACGGAATGATAAAGAACGAAAAAGAAAAATGGTTGATTGCCAAAACCAATCCTCAATTCACGTAAGCTCCTATGTATCAAATTGTTGGCGAGAAATTGTGTAGGTGTTGGATATGCGTTGAATAAGTTATATATTCCAATCAACTAACTAATAATATAAAACTAACCTAATCACTATGGGCGAAACAAGGCCAACGAAAAAAGTTAATAAAAATAAAATCCAATAAAAATAAAAGCTTCCATAATAAATAAAATCCTATATTAAATCTTCCTTCACTTCCTTGACTTTAAAATCCTTCCAAAATCATACTTTTTTCTTCCAAAATAATATGAACACCTACAAAATCCATAAAATATGCAATTAGCTTCATAAAATATGATTAAGTAGATATTAAGCATTTAAACTCATCAAAAATCATCCAAAATATGCGTATAAAATACGTCTAATCACCACCTAACGATAAAAATCCCCACAAGAGGAGGGGTAGCCGTGATTCGGGGACACCAGAAGCAAGCTAAGGAATGCATGCAGGTCGCCCTGAGAGGTGCAGGGACTTCGGTCTAGCATTCGCAAGCATAGCAACCAAAGAAACCCGAGGAGTTGGAACCGGGGAAGACGTCGCCGGCCCCAGAAAACTCAGTAGAGGAGGTCACATTGTATGAAGACGAACCATTCAAGGTCGTCAAAATTGGCTCTACCGGTGTACCTCAGCTAAAGAAACAGATCATCCAACTCCGGAGGGAATTCAGAGACGTGTTCGCTGGTCGCCCTCGACATGACCAAGGTCTCACTAACTATCATCACACACCGCCTCAACATCGACAACAAGAAACCGCCCGGCAAAAGCGGTGGATTTTGTAGCCGAACGGAATCAAGTCATCCATGACGAGGTGAAGCAATTATTAAAGGCACGCATCGCTCAAGTCAAGTATCCGACCTGGATAGTCAACCCGGTAATGGTGAAGAAAGGTGGAGGAGGGTGGTGAATGTGCATCGATTACACCGACCTCAACAAACATTGCCCTAAGGACTGTTACCCCCTCCCCAATATCGACAAAAAGGTCGACGCTTTGGTCGGGTACGAAGTCTTCAGTTTTCTGGACCTATACAAGGGATATCACCAAGTCTTGATGGACGACGAAGACGCGGCCAAAACAGCCTTCATTACAGACTTCGGAGTCTTCGCATATAAGAAGATGCCATTTGGACTTAAGAATGCAGGAGCCACCTATCAAAGAATGGTGGAAAAAATATTCCAACCCTACATAGGGCGGAATGTAGAAGTGTACGTAGACGACATCGTCGTCAAAAGTATGGAAGAAGCCGCAAGTGTTGCCGACCTCAGGATCATCCTCGGCTTGCTCAGAAAGGTTAATCTAAAACTAAACCCCCATAAATGCACATTCGCAGTTCGATCTGGAAAATTTCTGGGGTGTTGGGTTTCACAAGGAGGATTAAAAGCCAACCCGTCCAAGGTTCAAGCCATCATGGAAATGAAGATGCCGAAGATAATCCACGACGTACACAAACTGATGGGCTGCATAGTCGCACTAAGCCGCTTCTTTCAAAAGCATGGATAAGCAATGCCTTCTTCAAAATACTCAAAAGGCTCCTGAGTTCTCCCGAGCGACTCACACAAGTCCGTCAAGATCTCAAAGGATACCGCCAAGCTCCCCACTGTCTGCTCCGAAGAAGGAGAGTCCTTTCCTATACCTCGCCGCCGGACGGCCATAAGTGCGTCTTGATACGAGAGGAAGGACATCGCTCCCAAGATACTTCATCACCGAGCTCTAAAAGGCCCGGAATAAGGTATCGCCTTTGCAAAGCTCGCCTAGCATTGGTAAACACGGCGAGGAGACTACGTCCATATTTCCATGCACATCCCATACAAGTTCTCACCGATCAT
The DNA here is from genome assembly GCA_036937905.1 of Salvia rosmarinus. Lineage (NCBI taxonomy): Eukaryota > Viridiplantae > Streptophyta > Magnoliopsida > Lamiales > Lamiaceae > Salvia > Salvia rosmarinus. The sequence continues at coordinate 3,260,417 of CM072818.1, read as the reverse complement.
CCACTTCGCAAGTGTTGACGGCCGTAAGCTTCAGGAAGAATTACAAGTGGGCAATCGAACTAGAGAACACGACATATCTTTTGCCCCGCTGCCATCAAGGGCAAGCCTTAGCGTACTTCCTTATCGAGGCCAACTTCACGAGAAACCTAAGCCCACCGAGTCCAGACGACAATGCCGGCCGAGCCAATAGATAAAACCTGAGGATTGTCGGCAAGTCTACGCTGACGGGCTTCGAGAAAACAGCAATGAGTCGAATCCTACTTTTAGGCCGATGGCCAAGAGATCACCTATGCACTTCGGTTCGCATTCAAAATACGAACAACGTGGGAATACAACCTTAATTACGGACTTCGCCAGCTCAAAGCCTTCTGCACGAGCCGCAAGTTCACAAAGGATGCCAAGTCATAGTGAGTCACATGTTGGGAAAGTACGAGGCAAAAGGCAACAGGATGAAGAAATACCTTGAAAAAGCCAAAAGCCTACAACAAGCTTTCTCACACTTCCAGTTAGTTCGCATCCCAAGGGAGCAAAATAGTCGAGCTGACGTCTTAAGCAAACTAGCCTCGTCGTCGACGAACTCGCCAGTAGAAGAAGTCCGAAACAGAAGCATAAACGATGACGACACTGGAGCCGAGGTCAACATAGTCTCTGACGACGAACCCAATTGGATGACTCCCATTCAAGAATACCTGGAAAAGGGCGAGCTACCCCACGACAAGCTCGAGGCTAGGAAGATAGTGAGCAAATCTCGCGATATAAGCTCAACAGGAATTCAGATAGAAAATCATACCTCCAACCTCCTAAGGTGCCCGGGTCCGAACCGAGCTAACTACGTACTACGAGAAGTACATGAAGGATCATGTGGAAGTCATATCGGACCCCGCGCCCTATCGAAGAAAGTCATGCGATGGGGATACTATTGGCCGACGATGTTCCAGGACTCAATCGATCTCGTGAAGAAATGTACGAAGTGCCAAATCTATGGAAACGTGCCGAGGCTACCTCAAACCGACCTCGCCAGCATGCAAAGCCCTTGGCCATTTATGCAATGGGGGATCGATATCATAGGTCCTTTCTGTAAGGCTCCAGGGCAGTTTCAATTCTTGATTGTCGCGATTGATTACTTCATGAAGTGGGTGGAAGCCGAACCTTTGGTGAGAATTACGAGCAAAAACGCCCTCAACTTCGTCTGGAAGAACATCGTGTGTCGATTCGGCATCCCTCATATCCTTATTTCAGATAATGGGACACAATTCACGGATAAAGTGTTCAAAGAATGGTGCCAAGAGCTTCAGATCCAGCAAAAATTCACCTCGGTGGCTCATCCTCAAGCAAATGGTCAAACCGAAGTCACCAACAGGACAATCGTGAAAGGGCTCAAGACTCGCCTCGATCGAGTAAAGGGGGATTGGGTGGAAAATTTACCGCAAGTCCTATGGTCGCACCGAACTACACCTCGGACATCGAATGGAGAAACACCCTATAGTTTGGCGTACGGAACCGAAGCAGTAATCCCTGTAGAGATCGGTATGCCGAGCCTCCGTACAATTCACTTCTCGGCTGAAGCAAACGAGGAAAATCTACGAACTAATCTAGATCTGCTCGAAGAAAAGAGAGACCTCGCCTACATCAAGGAAGCTCGGTATAAGCATCAAGTAGCCCGGTATTACAACCAGCGCATCAAGTCCCGACAATTCCAAGTAGGCGACCTGCTTTCAAATAATGAAATCGGTAAAGCCGCAAAGCTCGTAAACTGAAGCCACATGGGAAGGACCGTACTGTGTCATCAAGTCCTCGGAAAAGGGTCATACAAGCTCGCTCATATATCCGGGCAGCAAATACCCAGTACGTGTGACATCATTCATCTGAAGAAATATTTTGCATAAGTGTCAAAAGTTGTGTCTGTCCGGCCGTGTCATCGAGTCTGTTCAGTTGTGTCCTTGAGTCGTGTTTTGTTATTTCGTCGGTCTCTATAATAAAATCTTTTTCTTGCATGTTTTGTTTGTCACTTAAGCATACTATCTCTTCTCTATACCCTCTTCGGAGGATAAACTATACCCTCGACGGAGGACAGACTACCTTCGTTTAAATACGAGGACGAACTCAAATGCGCGTGAGGAGACTACCCCTAGCGATAAAACTTGCCAAATAAGGAACCAATACCTCGCTTATTTCGGGAAGAGGACCACCCCGAGCGATAAAACTTGCCAAAAGGAACCTATACCTCCGCTCACTTGGGAAGAGGGACCACCCTAGCAATACTTCTTGCAAAACAGAACCCCTATCTTCGCCTATTTCGAGGATGAAATACCTTCATCGAAGACGAACTACCTTCGCTTATTTCGAGGATCTAACTACCTTCGTCGAAGATCTAACTACCTTCGCTTATTTCGAGGACGGCCTACCTTCGTACGAAGATGAACTACCTTCGTTTATTTCGAGGACGGACTACCTACCTTCATTTATTTCGAGGATGAATACCTTCGTACGAAGACGAACTACCTTCATTTATTTCGAGGACGGACTACCTTCATCTATTTCGAGGACGAAATACCTTCGTCGAAGATGAACTACCTTCGTATATTTCGAGGACGAACTACCTTCGTACGAAGACGAACTACCTTTTATTTCGAGGACGGACTACCTTCGCAGACGAACTAACCTCCGTCTGAAGACGATCTACCTTCGCTTATTTCGAGGATCTAAATACCTTCGCATCAAGACTAACCACCTTCATTTATTTCGAGGACTAACCACCTTCGCATTTGAGGACCTAACCACCGTTTATTTCGAGGATGAATACCTTCGCACGCGAAGACGGACTACCTGCATACGACGAGCCACCTTCGTGAAAACAAGGACGCCTACCTTCTTATTGGTTACGGTAATAAAAAGACAATGTTCTTGAAGAGTCAACACGAAGCAAAGAAAAAATTCTTATTTCAAAGTATACAAAAAGTACATTACAAAGAGGGCCCAGGAGATCGGGAAAAGTTGAGCCAGTCCCTAAAAAAATCGAGATTTAACAGCTCGTCTATACTAACCCTGCCTCTTCCTCGTCCTCGGTCTACACTAGAAGACCAGACAGCTCGACCTCTACGACCTCTGGGGCCCACGAGATGACCTCGGCCGCCCGATGACACCCGACCTCGACTCCTTGAGAGCCCACGCCTCTTGGGCAATGAAGCGCCTCTTGAGCTTGCCAATCCGAGAAAAAGATCCGGACTAAAGCGAGTTCTAGCGAGACAAAGAAGCGAACGAAGCACACGCTCGAGGAATGATGAGCCACGACGATCTTGTACAGGCAGCCGACCTTCTTAAGGTCAGCATATTGCTCTTGATATTGCCAAGAATCGAGCCGCACTGCCCTATACCTCCAACAATGGCTACGAGCTCTTTGACTTTGCTTCACCTCGGAGATGGTCATCCCTCCACCTCGGCGTGCAATTTCTTCAGACTCTGATGTTCCTCAACCCGTTTAGCTTAGCCGCCTCGGCGATCTCGAGCTTATCCTCCGATTCCAAAAGGCGAGCTGAAGCTCGTCACAACTCTCTGGGCAGCCTAAAGCTTAACTTCGGCCTCCTCCCGCACATGACCGAGCTCGTCCTCCAAGCGAAGGATTTTGACCTCCTTAATTTTGAGAGCCCGCGTCAAAACTTCGATCTGACCCAACCAAGGGAAAACATCAGGCATATAAGGAGAAGACTGAATACAAAAGACAGGATTTCCAAGTTAAACAACAGATTTTATTAAAGCCTTAGAGGCAAGTCCAGAGCGACATCCTAAGGATGACGTATTTACAAGTTGATCTACAAAAAAAAAAAAAGGGGGATCAACTGACCCCTCCAGAAACTCCGCCACCGGCCCCGGTTAGCTCAGCCGCATCTTGGGGAGCGTCGACCTCCTCTTCCTCGACCTCGACTTCGGTGGCCACCTCCAGCACCCGGGCTGCTTCAGCCTCCTCCTGAGTTCGAGAAGCTTCAGCTTCCTCGGGGATTCCAGGAGCCTCGGTGCCCTCCGCCGCTTTAGCTGCCGCCTCCCCAGATCCCTTTGTAAGGTCGGCCATCAAAGCTTCAATCAGGGGATCACGGTCCACCAGGCAAGCACGGATGGACTGTGCGGACAGCAGGGTCGGAGACGACGTCAGGCACTGAAGCAAAGGCAAGTTCCTCAAGCCACGAGCGAGGACCTCGGCATAGGCTCGCAGCAAGGCGCCATCCTCCGTGGCCTCATACCCATACTTGGACTTATCCAACTCTGGGTAGTCCTCGGCAACCTCATCAATGACGTCCGAGACTGCGCGCTTATTCAAAACCTCGGCCACGCCGGTGGCCACCCCAGAAAAGCCACCGGACAGGAATAGCCTCTCCGTAAAGGCGCGGAGCATATCCCCCTGCGAGGTAGCCACCTCGGCCTCCCGGCGCCGAGCTCCCTCCACTTCGGCCATCAGACGACCGACTTCGGCCTCCGCCGCCTTAGCCCTTGCCGCCTCCGCTGCCTCGGCTGCCCTTGCCACCTCTACAGCCGCCACGGCCACCGCCTCCCTCCTGGCCAGATCCCGAGCCTTGGCCTCGGCCTCGAATATCTTCTGAACGAGGAGGGTTTTCTCCTCCTCCATCTCCCGAGCGTAGACGGCCACCCCGTTGAACTGGGCCACGGCACTTTTCAAATAATCCGTCACGAGGATGGACACTTTGGCGAGCTCGGCCGACACGCCGTCAGACAGTTTGGCCAGCTCGGCCGACACACTATCAGCTCCCTGTACAAAAACAGATCAGGTCAGAAGAACACAATAATACACACATTTGAAATCTCATAATGCAACTAGATACACTACCTCGGGAAAAACACGAGGAGCTGGTTGAGAGCCAACGATCTCGTACTCCGGATCGGCAGCAACCGTGGTCTCAGGGATCGCGCGCGTTAGCCTCTTCAGGCGTTTCAAAGGCTGAGGCGAGGGCGACTTCTCGACGTCTCCACCCCTCTCAGAGGTTTCCTCGACGACTTCCTTCAACGCCAAGGTGGGCATCCCAGCATCAGAACTGGATCCCTTCCTCTTCTTCTTATCAGCAAGCAAGTTCACTACAAGGAAACAAATAACAAATCAGCACATCAACGGAAAAACATCCAAGCAACAAAAGAGAGAAGAGAAAGAGGGGCCTCACCCCTCGCTGACTCTACTGCAGCAGTAGGGTCATAAGGGCTCAGCCCCGCAGCCGCAAACTCGGCCTCGGAAAAGACTTCGTCTACCAGGCCGATCCTGTCTAAGGATTGCTCCAAGCTGCCGAAGTCATAATCCGTGGCCATATCCGACAGCTTCACATGGTTCCAGGCAAACTGGAGTGACCCAGGAAAACGATAGAAGAAAATTTTCTGGTGCCAGTTGGAAATTTTCGACTTCGTCTTTAATTTAAAATTGCGACGAGGTGTCAAATAATACCACCCCGCGCTGGATTTGAACTGAAAAAACCTAAGGACAAGTCCTAAGGTCAGAGGGAAATTATGACGATGAGCAAAGACACCTAGGTCCGTCAGATGCCGGAAGGAGTTCGGCGTCAATTGGGCTAAAGGAATGGCAAACAATTGCTGCAATTCAACATATATGGAAGGGTAAGGAAGACGAAGGCCATTTTTCAGGCTATCCTCATACACCGTGACAAAACCGTCCGGAGGAGAGCTAGCCCTATCCTCCGGCCGGGGAGCAATAAACCCAAAGGATTTCGGAATATGAAAATTAGAGGAAAGCTCTAGTCTAATGGAGGCTTCTAAAATCGAAGGAATCGAAGAGACCCTACCAGCATCAATAACAGAAGGAAAGCAAACTCTACGTGTGAAAGGAGGGAGAGCATCAAAAGTGTACACTTCCATATCCACAGAATCATGCTAAAAATACTCAGTTAAAACGCGGCCACATGGGCTGTGAGATTCATCAGAGGAGGAAGAAGCAGTGGAAGCCATAACTTACTGGTTTTAGAATCGAGGAAGATGGCGTTGGATCTTGCAAGAACGATAATGGCAACAATTGAACTTTTCAGACGACAAAGAGTTTCTGAAGATTTGAATTTAGGAATAAGCAAAAGTGATAGGCGAAAAGGCGTATCATGGAAGTTATTCCCCCAATATGCGCTTTATCGGGAATCCAACCGCTGCCACATTAAATGCGCATTAAATGCGTATCTCATATCCCGTGTTTGACATCGGTAGAGAATCCCGTGTTCGACTTCGGCATAACGCCTCGCCAGGTGATGCCAACTAATAGACCTCGGCACAATGCCTCGTCATATGAAGCCAACAAGAAGACTTCGGCATAACGCCTCGCCAGGTGATGCCAACTAATAGACCTCGACACAACGCCTCGTCATATGAAGCCGACAAGAAGACTTCAAAGATAACACCGCCAGTGATGCTAACTAATAGACTCGCACAACGCCCGTCATATGAAGTCGACAAGAAGACTTCAAAGATAACGCCGCCAGTGATGCCAACTAATAGACCTCGGCACAACGCCTCGTCATATGAAGCCGACAAGAAGACTTCGGCATAACACCTCGCCAGATGATGCCAACTAAAAGACTTCGGCATAACGCCTCGCCAGGTGATGCCAACTATAAGACTTCGACATAACGCCTCGCCGGGTGATGCCAACTAAAAGACCTCGGCATAACGCCTCGCCAGATGACGCCAACAACAAGACTTCGGCAAACAGGCAGACGAAGACAAACACTAAGAGTTCGTCAAAAAGCCTCGAGAGGTGAAGCCAGCTAATTCGAGATAAGGACAACAACAGATCGCTTGCGACCCAGCTCGTCATAGACGACCTCTGGTAAAACACAAATCCCAAGCCCCTCACGACCTCGCTTCTGCGTCTTTTTGGGGGGGATATGATAGGATACGGCCCTTACTACCAGGCCCAAGCATCAGGCCCAATACAAGTAAGCCTGACGTCAAGCTCGGCCCAGGCAAGTTCGGCCCAAGAAGACTCCAAAACCAGTGGGAACGCAGAAGATTCGGCCATATCTAACAAAATCCTAATTGGAGAAGAGATAGGATTGTGATCCTATTTTAAAGGAGAACTTGGATATCGAGATCTAGGTCATTATAATTATGTATAAATAGAGGATAGGTGATACGACAAAGCCATCTACACTTTTTGTAAGCACTCCTCATATTATCAATACACGAATACTCTCTCTCTCTCCCCGTGGACGTAGATCTTATTCATAGATCGAACCACGTAAATCCTTGGTGTTCTTGCGTATTTATTTCCCTTACGAAATTAAGATCGATCAGTATTTGTGTTTTGTATGTGTTAATGAGTCAATGTGCATGTTTTACTAAATGTAAATGTGTCTTTTATATTTTATTTGTTTATTTATTTCCACATCGTTATCAATTCATCATATCTAATGCCATGTCAGTTTCAATTTGGTTAAAAAAATAAATTGTGATAAAATTACTAAAATTAATAAATTCGTGTATTTATATACTTCTCTTAAAGTTTTGTACAAAACCAAAATTACATCAAAATTCATGTATTTATATACTCCTTTTAAAGTTAGTGTGCAAAACCAAAGTCACATCAAAGTTTGTGTATTTATATGCCAATAACCATTTTCCAAATAACTTGTAGTTTAAATTTTCAAATTGAGGGCCTACAATTCTTTTTAATTCGTGACATTCGCGATTATATACCTTTTCCCACTCTTTCCCCTAGCTGTTAATACCTAATCTTTTTATCTAACCTTAAAGTAATGCATAAAGCTAAACATAAGAGTAAATATATATATAAGTAGTACCATTAGTGTAACAAGTGCTAGAGAAAGTACTAAGATTTGTAAGAACAACACATAAAAAATGATTACACAGATAATACACTTATCCAGATGCTTTGGGAAAAGGATCCATTATGTTAATTTGAGATAAAAAAAAAAAAAGAACTAACTCAATAAGTCTCCACCTTCCCAAAACTTCACCCGTGCAGTGGATTGTTGCAAGTATGTCCTCGACACACAACCTAGACATGAACTCTGTTTGTTCACAACCTAATCCCCTAAGGGGACGGTTGGTATGCAGGAATGGAATGGGAATGGAATGATGATTCTGCGCCCATTCTTATTCGATGGTTGGTAAGACTTTTACGTCAGAATCACCATTCCGAAGGAATGCTTATTACCATGAACATGGATTAGTCATTCCTCCTCCCCATGGTATTAGCTATTACCATGAATATGGATTAGCTAAATTTATTTATTTATTCGAAAAATTATTTTTATTTATTTTTAATCTAGTAAAATTAATAATAATAAAATAATAATAATAATAATAATAATAATAATAATAATATTTATGATAATAAATAAATAGTAGTTATTAATAATAAATAATTTAATATAATAATAGTGATAAAAATATAGTTATCAATAATATTAACATAATAAATAATAATAAATACAATAAATAATTATATTAAAATAATAATATTATTGATAAACATAAACATAATAATAATAATAATAAATACTATTAGAAATTAATAATAATATACAAAATAATATTAATACCAATAAAGATTATATTAAAATATTATTATTAATTAATTAATTATGATAATAAATAAATAGTAGTTATTAATAATAAATAATTATAATATAATAATAGTGATAAAAATTATAGTAATTAATAATATTAACATAATAAATAATAATTAATACAATAAATAATTATATTAAAATAATATATATATATATATATAATAATAATAGTGATAATAATAAATACTAGTAAGAATAATATTAATAATATTCCTAAGTAAGAAATTAATAATAATATAAAATAATAATTAATACCAATAAAGATTATATTAAAATATTATTATTAATTAATTAATTATGATAATAAATAAATAGTAGTTATTAATAATAAATAATTATAATATAATAATAGTGATAAAAATTATAGTAATTAATAATATTAACATAATAAATAATAATTAATACAATAAATAATTATATTAAAATAATATATATATATATAATAATAATAATAATAATAATAATAATAATAATAATAATAATAATAATAATAATAATAATAATAATAATGAATACTAGTAAGTAATAATATTAAAATAATATTCCTAAGTAATTATATTAGAATATTATTATTATTATTATTAATTAATTAATAATAAAGTAATAATATTCCTAACTAATAATGATTATTATTAATTAGTAATAATAATTAATTAATATTATTATTATTATTATTATTAATTAGTATTAATAATATTCCTAAATATTAATACTAATTATTATTATTATTATTATTATTATTACGATAATAATAACATAAATTATAAAATCATAATTATTTTATTTCATTCCTATTCGCTCATTCCTCAGACATACCAAACCATAGAATCACATATTTCATTCCATTCCATTCCTATCATCATTCCATTCCAAAGTTCATTCCATTCCTATCCAATTTCATTCCTGCACATCACCACACCTAAAGAGTATGAAAGACTCTTTACAAGTGACAAATGAAGTCGATCTAAGCAATAAAAAAATCAATAAAGCTATGCGGCCACATTATGGCTGGCCACACACCCTTTTTATACCTATTTTAAAAAATATTAAATTATTAAATTAAATTTAAATTTAAATTTTTCATTCGATAGGTGCAAAATTATAATCCCATAAGATGGTTTTAATGTAAAACCAATTTTTTAATAGATCAAATATTAAATAAATGGTTTTTTCATTCAATAAAGTTGATTATGGCAGGCCACATTATGGCCGAATAGCATCACTCTAAAAAAATAAATATCTATGCAGCTTCTAACTATATTCATACTTATAAGATCGAAATACTCTTTGTAATCTTTGATTGTTCCATGGATAACAAATGAAATACTCACATGCGTATAAGTCTAAAGATTCCTGTTTCTTATGTCCATTTTCACAGAAGAAGTGATATCAAGTGTTACCTCTGATTAGCAACATTTCCTTTCTTCAACACCAAAGGAGAATACAGATATACAGTTACTTTATGTGAGCCACCTTAAGCATCCAAATTCGGGAAAAGAACATCTAAGGAAAAAAGGATTTGCGATGTAGTGAATAGATCAAATGAAGTGTGTGTGTGTCACAAAGGAACCAAAGTATTCTATACCCGCAGCTAGGGATGTCAATGGGTGGATTTTACTCGAACCGATCCAAAATCGTTCATAGCCATTAAATTTCTAGTTCTGGTTCCGGTTCTATACCCGCTTTAGACTCAGACCATTTAGACCCATAGTTTGATGGTTCGGGTCTAGTTCTAGAACCAGAACTGATACTTATTTATTGGTTCTGGTCCGATTAAAACGAACCAGAATCAGAATCGATACTTATTGTCCGATTAAAACTTATTTATTGACAAGTCTAAGCTTAAGTAGGTTTGTCAATGAATCGGTTTCACCCATATCAATATGGAATCGCATATAGCCATTAAATTCTAAAGCAACGGTTTGGTTTCAATTTTGATTTTGGTTCCAGACCCCACAAATCCGGACGGTTTTGGACCCATAGTTAATGGTCCGGGTCCGGTCCGGATTCAGTATCTAATGGGCAGATTCCAGAACCAAAATCGATATTTATTTATTAGTTCTGGCTCGAAAAAAAATCTGCATATTGACATCCCTACCCGCATCAGTTTCCTGTAGACTTTAGAATTTTTGTATTAATTGACAAAGAAAAAGTGTGATCCTCAACTTTGGAAACCCAACTTAAGTCTAGCCTATTCTCTTAGCATTAGTCAAGTAGCCAAAGCAACTTAAGATTATTCTAACATGAAATAGCAACACATATCGTAATAGAACAGTTATTGTTCTATAGCACACAAAGTTAGTACGGAATAATAAGCATACTTGAAATCCGAAACAGAAATTCAATTGGGGAAGGAAAATTATAAGCATATAGTAAATTTTAGGGATAACTACGGTTTGTGTCCCCAATTTTGACGAAATTTTAAAAATGTACCCAACTTTAGTTAACACGTAAAAATGTTATCAATTTTGACGAGATTTTGAAAAATATCCTCAATTTCAAATAATATATTAAACATCCCAAACTTAGATGATATTTTAAAAAATGTCTCGATTCAGAGTTTTCCGACAACAGACTGAGTAATTTGAGCTATAACCCACATGAGTCGGAATGTTGGGTCACTTGAGCTATAATCTGCACGAGAATCCTATGAATTGGCTCAGCATTCCATTGTCGGAAAACTCTTAATCGAAATATTTTTCAAATTATCGTCAAAATTGAGGATATTTAATGTATTAATTAAAATTGGGATATTTTTCAATCGTCAAAATTGGAGATATTTTAATGTATTAATTAAAGTTGGAGATATTTTTTAAAATTTCTTCAAAGTTGGGAACACAAACTATAGTTATTCCTAAATTTTATTACCAACTTGTTTCCCATCAATTTCGTCACCGACTTGTGGCTAAGCCAATGCCAGAGCCACTAGAATGCAAGTAGCTCTTCATGTTCTTAATACCGGCTCTTGGTTATATTGTGCGCGGGCTCTCACGGCTATCTTAATTGCTCAATGATTTTCTACAAGCCCAAAAAATAATTACCTATAGACATTAAAATGAAATTAACTCCTCCTAAAACAAAGTCAATTTTATTTAAAAATGTTTTCATACCCAATAAACTTGCTGAAACATTTATATATTTAAAATCATACTAGTAGCTGCATTATCCTAGCAAAAAGCCTTTGAACCGGACCACGCCTCTTGTTTTATACAGAATAAGCGTGCTGGCATTTTTCTGTTGATCTTTATGTTTGGGATATTGATGCTACATTTTACAGAATAGATGAAATGCCTGTTTCCCATTTTATTCTAAAAAGTAGTACAAAATATAAATACCAACAGACAGAATCTCATTTATAGCTTAAAAAAAAAAAGACAAGAAAAACATCCTTCACACTCTGATGTAGTGCAATTCGCTGAACCTGTCGCAGCTTAGTATTTAAGTCATAACTTTCTCTACAAGGATCGGATTCATTTACCGTTTGCGGCATTGAACGGACATCTCAATTATCTTTCCATCCATATATTATGGACCTTCAGATTCAACGTATTGGAAGAGTTATGGCCATTTAAAGTCACGACCAAAAGTTTGGGTCTCTTTAATTTGGAAGTTTGAAAGTTGTTTCTTTTATCAAGTCTTTTTACTATTTTTCCTATTTATACTAGTGGTATTGAGGAGCTTAAGGAGAGTTGAATATTGTATTGATCATTTATCAAGATTGAGAATCAAGTTCTCACTTTCTCGTTCATCCCAACTTGGAAATCGAATTTAGCATTCCATTTTGTTTCACTCCCTCTTTCCATTGAAGCCATCCCTTATCATTTGGTATCAGAACCAGCGTACGCTCTTGGCATTCTCATCTTTTTGCAATGGCAGCAAGAAGAGGAAGAGGCGGACGTGGTAGGGGCAACATGGAAAATCCCGGAGATGAACGAGATGCTGTAATTCAGGCACTTCAGAGGCAAGTCGAGGAGTTAACCATACGTCTTGAGCGTCAGGAAGCCAGAAGCGAACGTGGTTCAGGCCATGGTTATGGTTATTCCAGTGATGACTCAGAGTATGTGAATCCTTTTGCCAACAGAGGAGCTAACAACTTCTCAAGGTTCATTCATTCTACAGATTTTGTGAAGATGGATATACCCTAGTTTCATGGTCGCCTTCGACCGGATGAATTTCTCGATTGGCTTAGTGCCGTAGAGAAATTATTTGAGTACAAGGATATCACAGATTATCAAAAAGTTAAGCTCGTGGCTACTCGGCTTCGAGGTTATGCATCACTTTGGTGGGATAATACGCAAGAGATGAGGTTGCGTAAAGGAAAACAAAAATTAATTCTTGGGAGAAAATGAAAGCTAGGCTTCGTGAGAATTTCCTTCCGGCAGACTTTGCTCAAAATATTTTTGTGCAATTCATTACTTTGCAACAAGCCGGCAAAAGTGTGACGGATTATACTGAATAGTTTTACAAATTAATGGCAAGAGTTAGCAGCCAAGAATCCGAAGATCAACTCGTGGCGAGATATGTCAACAGGCTCAAAGCTTCGATCAAGGACGAAGTGGAAATGCAGCAACTGTGGAGACTTAATGATATGTATCAGCTTGCATTAAAAGTTGAATCCAAATTGCAAAGGCGAGGGGCAAAGAGATATGTTGATGTGTAAAGTCTCTATCCTCAAACAGGTGGATCAAGTAAGAATGTTCCGAAGAAGGGTGCAAACAAAGAAGGTGATGTCTCAGTTTCTAAAAACAAATCAAAGTCATGTTTCAAGTGTGGCCAAGCTGGTCACTACATGAGTGAATGTCCCAATCAAAAATTTGATGCTCGAACCGGAATGGTAGCCGAAGAAAATGGAGAGCCACAACTTGAAGATGGTGGTCCAATTTATGACGAAGATGGTGAGCAAGAACGTGAAGAGATTGAACCCGAAGATGGAGAATGTTTGGTAATACGAAGAGTTCTTGCAGCCTCAAAACAGGTCAATAATCAATCTTGGTTAAGGCATAACATCTTTTGAACGAAGTGTAAATCATATGGGAAGATATGCTCATTAGTGATTGATGAATGGAGCTTTGAGAACTTTGTTTCTCAAGAAATGGTGGACAAACTCAACCTTACAACAACTGCACATGCTCATCTATATTCGGTTTCATGGATAAAGAAGGATAATGAGGTACGAATCGATAAGAAATGTCTTGTTTCTTTTTCGATGGGTAAAAATTATCATGATAAAGTCTGGTGTGATGTGGTGCCTATGGACATTGGCCATATACTTTTGGGAAGGCCATGGAAATATGATAGGAGTGCTATACATGATGGGAGGAAAAATACTTATACATTCTTTATGGGAAAAATTGAAATTGTACTTTTACCCTGTAAAAATATGCCTCACCCCAAGTCTTCAAACGAAGAGGAGGGAACTACTTTGCTTACCTTGTCACAGTTTGAAAGAGAGACACAAAATGATGGTGTTGTGTATCTATTGGTGGCTAAAGAGATGGAGAAAACTTTGCCAATACCGAGTAACATCAAGGGTCTTTTGAAGGAATTTGAGGACCTTACTCCAGATGACTTACCTCATGGGCTTCCATCGCTTCGGGAAATTCAACACCAAATTGATTTAATTCTAGGAGCTGTTCTTCCTAACAAGTCGCATTATCGAATGAGCCCAAGCGAGCATGCAGAGCTGAACCGGCAAGTGTTGGACTTGCTGAACAAAGGCTTCATAAGAGAGAGCTTGAGTCCTTGTGCCGTCCCTACATTCCTAACTCCAAAAAAAGATGGTTCGTGGAGAATGTGTGTTGATAGCCGAGCACTCAACCGAATCACCATCAAATACAGGTTTCCCATACCTAGGATTGATGACATGTTCGATATGCTAGCTGGTGCACAAATATTTTCTAAAATTGATCTACGCAACGGCTACCATCAAATTCGAATCAAGCCGGGAGATGAATGGAAGACGGCCTTCAAAACTCGTGAAGGCTTATTGAATGGCTTGTCATGCCATTTGGCTTATCAAATGCTCCAAGCACCTTCATGCGGATAATAAATCAAGCACTTCGCAATTTCATTGGTAAATTTGTTGTGGTATACTTTGATGACATCCTTGTTTATAGCAAGAATCCGTCGGATCACGTCAATCACTTGAGGGAAGTTTTATTGACTTTGAGGAAAGAGGAGCTTTATGTGAACCTCAAGAAATGCTCTTTCATGACTGATCGTCTAGTTTTTCTTGGTTTCATCCTTACTCCTACTGGCATCATGGTAGATGAGGAAAAGGTTGAAGCAATACGAGAGTGGCCTACTCCTAAGAGCCTACATGAAGTTCGAAGCTTTCATGGATTAGCTTCATTTTATCGGAGGTTTATCAAAAATTTCAGCACCATTGCAGCCCCTCTAACAGACTGCTTGAAGAAGAGGGAGTTTAATTGGACTCAAGAGGCCGAGGAGAGTTTCAAGGTTGTCAAAGAAAGGTTATCCAGTGCACCTGTTCTTGCGCTTCCTAATCTTGATAAGATCTTTGAAGTTGATTGTGATGCATCTCACGTCGGTATCAGCGGTGTGCTTAGTCAAGAAGGTCATCCACTTGCTTTCTTTAGTGAGAAATTGAATGAAACAAGGAAGAAGTATTCGACGTACGACGTAGAGCTTTATGCCATAGTTCAAGCTCTTCGACATTGGCGTCCATACCTGATCCAGAGAGAGTTCATCCTTAATTCTGATCATGAAGCTCTCAAGCATATTAACTGTCAATCAAATTTGAATCGGAGGCATGCTGGTTGGGTAACATTCCTGCAAGAATACACTTTTGTTTTGAGGCATAAGAGTGGGAAGCTTAACAAAGTTGCTGATGCACTTAGCCGGAGGATCACCTTGCTAAATTCAGTGAATTGCCAACCAGAAGGATTTGACAGCATGAGAGAATCATATGCAGATGACCCTGATTTCATGGGAGTTTATCAAAAATGCAAGCAACGTAATTGTAGTGAATTTCAGTTGCTTGATGATTTTCTTTTCAAGGGAACGAGCTTGTGCATTCCTAAATGTTCTCTTAGGGAATATATCATCAAAGAACTTCATGGTGGTGGTCTTGGTGGGCATTTTGGACGAGACAAAACTTTGTTGTTAATTAAGGAAAAATATTTTTGGCCTGCTCTTTATCGAGATGTTGCAAGGTTTGTGAAGAGGTGTCTCATTTGCCAAACATGCAAAGGAAGAAGTCAGAACTCTTATACACTCCGTTGCCTATTCTCGATGCTCCTTGGGAAGCTGTTAGCATGGATTTCATTGTGGGGCTACCGAAGACATAAAGGGGTTTTGATTCAATTTTTGTTGTAGTTGACCGTTTCTCTAAGATGGCTCACTTCATACCATGCAGGAAGACCATGGATGCTTCTTACATTGCCAAACTTTATTTAGAGAAGTTGTCAAACTTTGCGGTTTTTCGAAGAGTATCGTATCTGACCACGATACTAAGTTTCTTAGTCACTTTTGGAGGAGCTTGTGGAAGAAGTTGGGGACTAACTTACTCTACAGCAGTGCATATCACCCAGAAACAGACGGCCAAACCGAAGTTGTCAATCGCACTTTGGGAAATCTGCTCTGAAGTCTCACTTCCAAAAAGGCCGAAGCAATGAGATGCTATCCTATCAAGAGATGAGTTTGCTTACAATTCTGCTGTAAGTCGTTCTACGGGAAGGAGTCCATTTGAAGTTGTCTATGGGAAGAATCCAACCATTATCTTGACCTTTCTGGAGTTCCTAGTTCTTGCAAGAAGGTTGAAGAATTTGCTATGTCAATGGAGTGGATCCGGGAAGAAGTGAAAAAGAAGCTTGAGTAGAGTTATGAATCCTACAAAGATGCTGCAAATATTCATCGACGAGCTCAAGTCTTCAACGTGGGTGATCTTGTTTGGGTTTACTTGAAGAAAGAGAGGTTTCCTACTGGAACATACAATAAGCTCAAAGAAAAGAAAATTGGTCCTTGCCAAGTGTTGAAGAAGATAAATGACAATGCTTACGAAATTGAGTTGTCGGCACATTTGCACACTCATTCGACTTTTAATGTCCATGATTTGAACCCATATCATGGAGAAAACGAGCTGAACTCTAAGACGAGTTCTTTCCCACCTGGAGAGGATGATGTAGTGCAATTCGATGAACCTGTCGTAGCTTAGTATTTAAGTCATAACTTTCTCTACAAGGATCGGATTCATGCACCGTTTGCGGTATTGAACAGACATCTCAATTATCTTTCCATCCATATATTATGGACCGTCAGATTCAATGTATTGGAAGATTTATGGCCATTTAAAGTCACGACCAGAAGTTTGGAAGTCTCTTTAATTTGGAAGTTTGAAAGTTGTTTCTTTTATCAAGTCTTTTTACTATTTTTCCTATTTATACTAGTGGTATTGAGGAGTTTAAGGAGAGTTGAATATTGTATTGATCATTTATCAAGATTGAGAATCAAGTTCTCACTTTCTCGTTCATCCCAACTTGGAATTCGAATTTAGCATTCCATTTTGTTTCACTCCCTCTTTCCATTGAAGCCATCCCTTATCACACTCACACCAGACACTAAACAACCTTGTTTATTAAAGTACCCAAATTGCATATCATCAACTTCGCTGCTGTCTCCTAACCTCATTCCTCATCTCTACTCTTCTTTTTCTTCTTCTTCTTCTTCTTTTTTCATGTCTTCTTCTCCTGGCTCTCTGGTAGAATAACTTGTCAACATCTTCCTCGATTTTCTCGAAGTATCTGTCCCTGAAGCTTCTGCAGCATAAAAGTGTCCATGCAATGCTTTCTAATCCTACAGCATAACCAAGCACAGCAAACACATATTCCCACTCTATCTCCTCACCTTTAGAATTTGATGGCGTTATACCAGTTCCTTCAGGAGGGCTGCTGCAACTTCTGTTGAGTGGGAAGCCGCCTAAATCTTCGTTCCCTTCAAAGGAATCTGCAGAAAATGTTTGGAATTGACGGCCATTTGGGATCATTCCGACCAACTCATTGTGGGACAGATTCAAGAATGAAAGGAATGTGAGCCGTGCGAGCTCCTCCGGTATTCTTCCTCTTAGCCGGTTCATGGAGAGGTCGATGGATTCGAGCTGTGCCAGGACCGATTACCGATTGCATCTGGTATTTCTCGTTGGAAATTATTGAAAGAGAAATCAATGCATGTGAAGTTGGGCAAAATCTTGAAAACTTTAAGCTCAAGCCCTTTCATGGTTAATGTCACCTCATCCCAGTATAAACCGCTTGCAGATTGTAGAAAATTATTATCTGGATGGTGAGGCCTTAAATGTTCTATCTCCATTCCGCTCCAACTTGAGAAGTTTAAAGGATGAGGAAGTAAAACATGAAGAAGCCGAGAAAATCCAAGGCCATGAGGAGCTACTGACTTCCACGAGATCAACTCCTCAAAGGTAAGTGGAGAACCTAAAGTTTCAAATTCTCAATCATTGATTACACCTCCATTTCCTTCCGGTTGGCACGAAACAAGAAAGAGGGGGATGACAAAGACATTTTAGACGTTTTCAAGAAGGTAGAGATAAACTTGCCTCTGATTGATGCAATTAAACAAGTTCTCAGGTACGTAAAATTCTTGAAGGAGCTTTGCTCTAAAAAAATGAAGTTTGGGAATGATGCAAAAATTACCGCAAAATGTAAGGATCCCAGTATGTTTACTATTCCATGCATAATTGGCAATCAGATGATCGAGAAAGCCATGTTAGATCTAGGCGCATCAAAAAATGTCATGCCATACTCTGTGTATAAGGACTTAAATTTAGGGCCTTTGAAGCGAACTGGTGTTGTCATTCAATTAGCAGATAGATCTAATGCATATCCTGAAGGTGTAGTTGAGAATATTCTTGTGAAAGTAAATGATATGTATTTTCCTACAGATTTTTATGTTGTTGACATGAATGATTCTATTTCTCTAAAGAGATCTTTGATTTTATTAGGAAGACCATTCATGAAAACTGCTAGAGAAAAAATTGATGTAGATAAGGGTCTTTTGAGCCTCGAATTTGATGGAGACATAGTCACATTTAATGTATTTGAAGCTATGAAGATGTCAAGATCCCAATTTGTTTTCATGATTGATATTATTGACCATTTGGTTGAGAACTTTATTGAGAATTTCAGGGATGATGAGCTAGAGTACGTTCTTGTTAGTGCATTAAGTGAAGATGGAAAAACAGAGGAAAATGACGCCATTAAAGAGATTATCAAGCTGATGTACTCTGCAAAAGAAGTTCCAATTCGGCACCAGTCGAGCAGGATGCCCATCCCGACCAATATAGAACGGATTTTTCCATATGTTGAGAAACAACCCAAGCTGGAGTTGAAGGTGTTACCTCAGCATTTGAAGTATGTTTTCTTGGGGGAGCACGACACACTGCCGGTCATAATAAGCAAAGACCTTTGTGAAGAGCAAGAGGTAAGATTGGTTAAATTTTTGAAGATGCACAAAACTGCCATTGGTTGGACTTTAGCCGACCTAAAAGGTACAAGTCCCTCTACTTGCATGCATAGAATCTTACTTGAGCCTAACAGTAAACCTTCTAGAGATCCTCAAAGAAAATTAAACCCTGCCATGAAAGAAGTTGTGCTTAAATATATTCTTAAATTGCTTGATTTGGGGATTATTTATCCAATTTCTGATAGTGCATGGGTCAGTCCTGTTCATGTGGTACCTAAGAAGTCTGGTTTTCAGTTAGTAAAAAATGAGAAGAATGAATTGATTCCCATGAGGCTTCAAACTGGTTGGCGTATGTGCATAGATTTTAGGAAGTTGAACAATGTCACTAGGAAAGATCATTTTCCTTTACCATTTATTGATGAGATGCTTGATAGGTTGGCTGGAAAAGAGTTCTTTTGTTTTCTTGATGGCTATTAAGGTTATTTCCAAATTTTTGTAGCTCAAGAAGATCAAGAAAAAACTACTTTTACTTGTCCGTTTGGCACGTTTGCATGTCGTCGTATGCCGTTTGGATTATGTAACGCTCCGGGTACTTTTCAACGGTGTATGATGAGCATTTTTTTTTTTATATGATTGAGAATTGCATTGAAATTTTTATGGATGATTTTACAGTTCATGGAGATTCTTTTGATACTTGTTTGACTAATCTTGATCAAGTTTTGCAGAGGTGCATTGACACTAATCTTGTGTTAAACTTTAAAAAGTGTCATTTTATGGTCAAGGAGGGAATTGTGCTT
Source organism: Salvia rosmarinus (assembly GCA_036937905.1). NCBI lineage: Eukaryota > Viridiplantae > Streptophyta > Magnoliopsida > Lamiales > Lamiaceae > Salvia > Salvia rosmarinus. Next base: position 3,240,595 of record CM072818.1, on the reverse strand, counting down.
GGTCATGTGATTTCTGAAAGAGGTGTAGAAGTAGATAAGGCAAAAATTAATATGATTGTCAAGTTACCTTATCCATCTACTGTGAAAGAGATTCGTGCTTTCTTAGGCCATGCAAGTTTTTATAGGTGTTTCATAAAAGACTTCTTGAAGACTGCTCAACCTCTCACAAGGTTGCTTCATCAAGATGTGACTTTTATGTTCGATAAAAAATGCAAGGAAGCTTTCGATCTTTTGAAACACAAGCTGACCTCAACCCCCATCATTCAGCCACCAATCTGGGGAGAGCTATTCAAGATCATGTGTGATGCCAGTGACTTCAACGTTGGAGTTGTTCTCGGGCAAAGAGTTGGGAAAGAAAGTCATGTTATCTATTATGCTTCCAAGACTCTCAACCCCACTCAATGCAACTACACAATAACGGAAAATGAGCTTTTGGCCATTGTTTTTTCTTGTGAAAAATTTAGATCATATTTGATTAGTTCTAAAGTTGTTGTATATTCTGATCATGCAGCTCTCAAGTATTTGCTTTCCAAAAAAGAATCGAAACCTCGTTTAATCCATTGGATACTTTTGCTGCTGGAATTTGACTTGAAAATCAAAGATAAGAAGAGAGCCGAGAATTTAGTTGTTGATCATCTCAGTAGACTGCAGTTGAAGTCAGATGGTATGCCCATACCGGACGACTTTCCAGATGAACAGCTGCTGATTGTTGAAGGTAAGACTCCATGGTATACTGATTTGGTTAATTATTTAACGGCTAAAGTTTTTCCTAAGGGAATGGAAACAACACGTAAGAACAAATTGAGGAGCCAAGCAAAGTATTTCATATGGGACGACCCTTATTTGTGGAAAACATGCTCCGGTCAAATCATTCGATATTGCATTCCTAATAATGAGATTCATTCCATTTTGGAGTTTTTTCATGCCCACGCATGTGGAGGTCATTTTGGTCCGAAACGGATAGCTCATAAAATTCTTGATAGTGGTTTCTATTGGGAAACAATTTTTAAGGATGCCTACAATTTTTTGTAAGAGCTGTGACCGCTGCCAACGAACAGGTAATATTTATTCTCGTAATGAGATGCCTCAAGTTCCTATCTTAGTATGTGAGATTTTTGATGTTTGGGGTATGGATTTTATGGGTCCATTTCCTAGTTCATTTGGAAATTCTTACATTTTATTAGCTGTCGACTATGTTTCGAAGTGGGTGGAAGTCAAGGCCATCCGAACTAACAATTCCAAAGTGGTCCTTAGGACTAACATTTTTAACAGGTATGGTGTACCAAGTGCCATCATAAGTGATCAAGGATCCCATTTTTGCAACCAAACTTTGGAGGCGTTGTTCAAGAAATATGGAGTTCATCATAGGGTTGCCACTGCCTACCATCCGCAATCAAATGGACAGGCTGAAGTTTCCAATCGGGAGGTGAAAAGTATACTTGAGAAGACAGTGAATCCGAAAGAAGATTGAGTTCATGATTGATGATGCGGTATGGGCATACCGCACAACATTCAAGTCACCAATTGGCATGTCTCCCTACCGGCTGATTTTTGGGAAGCAATGCCACTTACCTGTCGAGCTAGCTCATAAAGCTTTCTGGGCTATGAAGAATTGCTGCCTAGAAGAGAATTTAGTTGGTCGAGAGAGAAAATTTCAGTTGCAAGAGTTAGAAGAGCTCATATTGGAGGCTTATGATAATGCGAGTAGATACAAGGAGCGTACCAAATTTCTTCACGATAAGTACATTCGAAGAATGACTTTTGAAGTTGGTCAGAAAGTTTTGCTTTTCAATGCTCGCTTAAGGATCATGCCTGGAAAGTTAAAATCTCGTTGGTTGGGACCGTTTGAGGTTGTGAGCATCAGTTCCCATGGTGCCGTTGTCATTCAAAGCTTGGACACATAGAAAATTCTCAAAGTAAATGGTCAGCTGTTGAAACCATATCATGAATGCGCGCAATTGGTTACTTGTGAAGCTATGAGTTTGGCCCCGCCTCAAATTGCCTAAATCGAGCTTGAATTATGTCCAGCCTTCGGACGTTAAACAAAGGCACTGCTTGGGAGCTTACCCAAGATTTCTTTTCTCACCTTATTCTTTATTTCATGTTTGTTTTTATTTTCAGTTTGTTTCTTATTAAAAAAATCGAAAAAAATGAGGTTGATTTGGGTTTCTTTTGGCAGTTTTTGCAGGAATAGGGGCATCCATTAATTGCTGGAAAAGGAGGACCATATAGCTATGGATCGCCGCCTCACACAGATGGAACAACGCCCTGACCACCTCCACCTACCACCTTCGACTGAGCATTGAGCACTTCAGGGAAGTCTCTTTTTGCTTTTGTCTTTCTTTTTCTTATCATATTGCTATTTTCACACATTGAGGACATTGTGTAGTTTAAGTGTGGGGGGATTTTTGGAGTCATGGGTCATTGGGGCTATCTTTTGCTGGGTATGATTTTTTGTGCGTGTTTTGGCCATTGTGAAAGAATAACATGAATGGAATAGATTAGAATATTGTGATGGGATTGCTTGGTTGATTTTCTTGATGAAAATAATTTTGTGAAAGCCCTTATATGTCTAAGGATGAGAAAATGAGCTTAATTGATCAAATTTTTGATCAACCTACTCAAATATGTGAGGATTGAGCTTATGAGCAAAATTATGAAATGCTCCTTATTTCTTTGTCGAGAGGTTATGTACTCTTGATATCTTGATGTCTGGTTTGCCTTGTTGTCATAGTCGAACTTATGAAGTTGAATTCTTGCATGAACATGATTTAGCCATTTTTTTTGAATTGATAATTGTTAAGCATCTCATATTTCCCTAGAAAGCCCACTTGAGCTTTAACTTTTTTTCTTGATAAATGAAAGCCACAAAAATAATGAACTATAGGCTTTTTAGCCTTCTTTTATCCCACCAACAATTTGCAAGTAGTTGAGGAAGATGAAGTGATAAATGATAAGTGATTTGTGGAATTCTAAATATTTGGAAAAGTTGGTGTATTTTGTTTTGTTGAAGGATAGTTGGGTTGTGAGATGATGAGATTAAGAGCACTGATGTGGTATGGTTACATATTGATAAATGTGCTACTACCATTTGATTTTTCTAAGAAGAAGTAAAAAAAAAAAGAGTTGAAAAAAAGAGAAAAAAATGAGAAAAAGAGAAAAAATAGAATAAAAAGGAAGAGTTGGTAGCAGAATAATAAAAAAGAAGAAAAAGAAGAAGTCAAAGAGGGACAAGGAATTCTGGGGAGTAAAGTAGAATATTTGGGGTTTGTTTTCGGAGTACACATGTGGTTAACTGCTTGCATTTTGTTGGATTTAATAGCAATTTTCAATATTTTTGTTTCTCCTACCTATGCACCCTAGCCCCATTACAACCTATGAAAGTCCTAATGATTTGTGCTTGAATTTCATTTCATTTTGGTAGAGATAGTGACATATTGGCAAACTTGTGATGGATAGAATCTAGATGCTTTAGTGTGAATTTATCTTGTCCTTGATTTTTGAGCAATCTTGAGTGAATCTTGTAAGGCTGGATTGATTGCACTATTTTGACTTGGACGAAGGGTGTATACATGAAGTTGTTGGAATCAAGGAATGGTTTGTGGTATGAATGGTGGTTATATTTTGATCTTCACTATGATTGTTGTTTCTTGATCAATGGCCAAGTGGTGTTTTTCTTTTGAATCGAGTCTCTACCTAGTTTGTTCTTTTATCTTTTGTTTTGTCTATGCACGATGGCGAGCAATATTTAAGTGTGGGGGGATTTGATTAGCCGTATTTTATACGCATATTTTTTAGATGTTTTTGATGAGTTTAAATGCTTAATATCTACTTAATCATATTTTATGAAGCTAATTGCATATTTTGTGGATTTTGTAGGTGTTGATTTTATTTTGGAAGAAAATAAGCATGCTTTTGGAAGGAAATTGAAGACAAGGAATTGGATGAAGATTTATTTGAAAGCTTATTATTATGGGATATTATTATTATTTTGGGAAGCCTTTTTAGTTGAATTTTATTTTATTTTACTATGTTTTTGGCCTTTTTGTTTCGGCCATTTAGTTTAAGTTTAGGTTATATATATTTATTACTAGTTGTTTGGAAGTACACAACATATATTCCTAAGCCTCTGGAGATTTTTGGGGAGACAACTCTTATCACAATTCCAATTCTTATCTCACGCCTCCAACTTATTCTCCAGAGGGCATTTTGACGTGAATTGACATTGGGAGGTTATCAACCATTTTTATTTATTCTTCATTATTCCACAGCCGTGTTCTTCTTTGTTTTTATTTTAATTATTCTTTGCTTTTATTCTATATGAGTTCTAGCTAATCTCTTTTATTCTGGCAACGATTAAGGAAGCCCTAGCATGATTCTTATGTGAGATCTAATTTATTATTTATCCTTTAATTCGTATGCAAGTATTTGTTGTTCTCTATTTTCTTTGTGATTTAATTGTTTCAATCCGTACAATATTTAGGGAGTTGGAATTAATTAATAGCCAATTAAATCTTCATACGTAATAGTGGTTTAGGTTTGATTAGTGGTAAATTGACCTTCAGGTCAAGGGAATAACAATCTTAATTCGGTAATCCTGCGTCAGAGTTTATCGATTTTGAATCGGGTTTCTCTAGTTCTTAATGCTGTCGATTCATTAAATCTATAGAGCGTCTCTTACGGTTGTCAGTCGATTAGAGAAATAGTTAATGAAGCGTCTTCCTAATTATCGAGAAGCTAAGGAGAGATAAGATCGCGTCAGAAGCGTCTTCGATGGTCATAATTTGTTTATTTGCATGAGTTAAAATTATATTTGCATCGATGATCAAAATATCAAGCTAGGGTAGAATTAATTGGTTGCCGGAATATCTTCACAAATTTGTTATCTTTCTCAATATTTCTTCTCTTTAATCAAAATTCAATTCCTCTTTCTATTTATTGTTTATTTAATTATTCCTAGTTTTTAGTAATCCCAATTTATTCGTGGTTACGTTGTAGGCCGAAAATATAGGAGAATTCTCGCCGGTCCCTTGGGAGACGATTTTGCTTACTGCTCTGCGCAGTTTGGGCATACCGACTGTCTGTCAGTCGATTATTTTGCTTACTGCTGTCTAGGCGGTTTGGACATACCGACTGTCTGTCAGTCGATTATTTTTGGTTAAAAGCGACGCACCACAAATACAATACAAAAATTAAAAAAAAAAAAAGGCATCAAATCGAATAAGTATCAACTAAAATTTAAATGATAAAATTAGAAAAAGGTAGAAAGAAACAGAAACTAAAAATTGCTGAAAGTTGCATTAATTGTTGTTGGGGGCACAACGTAGTATTGTGTATTATCTCCATTGCAGACGATTTTCTTCATGTTATATATCAAATATGATTTTAATGTATATCTAATGAATTAATATATTTCTGTAGTATATATCTAATGAATTAATATATAGTATTCTAAATATATAATCCATTCGTCCTACCCAATGTGACATTTATTTCTTTTTGAGCTATCCCACCCAAGATGGCGGTTTCATTTTTAGGAAATAATTATCTCTTCAAAAGTTGTGGGATCTACCTACTTTTTATCACTTTATACTATTATCCTAAATAACCGTGCCGAAAAGAAATGAACCGTCTTGGGTGGGACGGAGACAATAATATATTATTAGAGACTACGTCGCTACTTATACCAATCTTAATTTATAGAAATCTTTATATATTTCTATACATAACTTTTCCCATACGTTTTGATATTACCTATTTTTTATATTTTAATACCGGCCTTTTCCGATATCACATCGCAACTTTAATTTATGATATACAGTAATTTGTATTTTACAGTCTAAAGCCTGCTTACACAAATTTGTTATTATTGTTATCCCTTTATCTATAATCTATCTATCTATTAATATTATATTCCGTTACACATTCATGTCGCCTCATTCATCTACAATCCTACATGGCATGACAAGAATTTTTATTTCTAATTTTCTAAATTCTCCATTTTATGTCTTCTTAACTATAAATTTCTAATTTCAATGATTATCAACCATTTAATGCAGATCTTAATTACAATATGAATGCATTAAATTTAAATTATAGTTACTATGTGAATTGTATGGCAATATATTTATTCAAGTTTCGTTTGTTATATATATAATTATAATTGTATTCTCAATTAGATTATATAGGTAAAGAATGGTAGTTTCCACACACAAAAATAAAAAATAAAAAATTTGGGGATGCCAAAGTGTATTAGTCATGTCATTTTAGTTTCTTAACTTTATCTATATTGTATCTTAATTGCACGTAAACGTGATTGTATCAAAATTTAGATTCATATTTTTGATATTGTTATATATATACCCATGTATATATACATGTTAATATATTTTGAAATAAAAAACAGTGATGTAATTGCATGTGAAACATTTTACAAGATATAATCAGTAGCGAAGCTATAAAAAAATTTTAGGGATTCCAACTAATAATGTTAAAATGCAATAAGTAGAACTACAAAACAAAGTTCGAAGTTAATATTATTGTTAGTGCAATCATAAATTCTGATTATGTCACAACAATAAAGAGATCGATTGAATCTCCACAACATGATCAAATATTTTATTAATTGATTAACTTAATTAATACCTTATTCTCACTCTTTATCTTGCTGTTTTTGTTGTGTTTTTCTTTGTTTGTTTTAAACGATTTGGTTCCTATTCGTTTAGTTTTGAATATGTTTGAGTGGAATCATGTTCGTTTTCGTTTTGTGTAGGGAATGATTGCGTTTAAGCATTTGGAGCATATAAACGCACCCAAGCGCCGGACTCGGCGTAGCCGACGCTGGGTGCCTAGAGAAGGCCCGCGTCCGGCGCTTGAGTGCGTCCGGCGCTGGGTTCCCTAATGCGCTGAAGTGAAGTTTGTCCAGAGGGCGCCCGCGTCCGGCGTTGGGTGCCCAAGCGAAGATTGCCCAGAGAGCGCCCGCGTCCGACGCTGTCGTGCGTCCAGCGCTGGGCGCTGTGTTGAAGTGGTCCAGAGAGATCCCGCGTCCGACGTTGGCTTGCGTCCGGCGCTGGGTGCCGAGCTGAAGTTGTCCAGAGGATCGATGCGTCCGGCGCTAGCTTTCGTTTCCGCGAGCGCCCGCGTCCGGCGCTGGGTGACCCATTTTTCGCGTCATTTTGAACGGCACGCGTCCGGCGCTGCCTAAGCGTCCGGTGTTGGGTGAGAAATTTCAGGCTCTATATATATGTTGTAAAACGCGCTGAAACCCTAGTTATTAATTATAAGATAATTCCTACAAGTTAATGCATTAGTGAAGTCTATGAGAAATGTCAATTTATGTATTAATTGATTATTTTCTCTATGATGTTCCAATATATAATAAATTAAAAATCAGGGTAGAATCTTATAACATTTCACAATTATGTCCCTGTACAGTATTTATGATAACTTAAATTCCAAATGATACGTCGAAGTCTCTTGTTGAATTATATACACTCACTACAACAAAAAAGTGATTTCCGGACACCAAAAAGTGCCCCAATATATACCCTTTTGGGGCACTTAAGATTTTCGGGACACTTATCATATACGCCTCCAAGTATCGTGTCCCAAAAGAGTTCGGACACTTTTTTAAGTGTCTCTAAACTAATAACTTTCCAATCACTTTAATATGTCCCAAGATTGATTTTTCGAGGCACATATAGATGCCCTAAATAATTTAAAATTTATGTTGATAAATCTATGGGGGCACTTATTTGTGTCTATAAAACATAAATTTAGAGACACAAAATGTGTAGCATCGACATTCATTTTAAATTTGATGCACATAATGTGTCGCATAAAACCTCATATGTCAATAAAATAACATTACGAGACACTTACATTTGTCTTTAGGTGAATGCATTAAGCACTTATTTGAGCTTTCATATAAACTAAGGTCACTTTTATGTGTAGTATTAAAAGATTTGTGCCTCCAAATTAGCATATTAAGGCTCTTATAGGTACCTTGTATTATAAATCTATGTCTTGTGATGATACATTTTGATAACCCATATTACACAAAAATATAACCATCTTTGCTTGTATATCCACTCATGCAAAAAAAATTGCAATACATCTTGAATGTAAATAAACTGTAGCATTGTCAATATTTCCATACTAGACATGGCAACTACACAAATCTCATGTCCTATGACTCCTATCATTCATGTCCAACATTTGCAAGAAAAACTCAATGGAGTCACATAATTTGTTTCTACAAATACAAAACGCAAAAATGACACCATTTAAATATAAAAGGTCCTTTAAAGTTGAGTGTTCTTGTACCATCAAATTCTTGCATCGATTTTTTCTTTTTCATCCAAGACAATCTGCATATAAATAGAGAAAATGTCACACTAACACAAGAAATAAATCGTCGATAAATTTGATGATAAAGCATTAGATAAACATACTCAATTGAATTGGATGAATTGAAAATAAAGAAAATTGGATGGACTTGAGCAATATGAAAAAGATAAACATACTCAATTGAATTGGCAGCTAGAATGTAGTAACAGAAATCACGTATCCATCCATATCACCACTAGTCCTTCATACGCAAGTCTCAAGAATTACAAGTAAAAGTCGACCACTTCTGATACACTTTCTATGCTGACATCAAGTTTAACTCAATCATTAGGCAATAGGTACCAACAGATAAGATTTTGCTTGTACTAAATTAATTGTTCCACATGCTCTAATATGGGCAGAAAGAATTCCTTTAAGGAAGCACTAAGGTAAAATTCGATGGCCACAGAGCAAAATATAGATTAAAAAAGCGAAATAGGCTTACCTTATATTAACATTAAGCTCAAGCATTTTTCTGCTAAATCCATCTGCCAAAAAAAGTAAATGTTCAACATGAAATCAAGTTTTATAGATAGTATCATTATAATGAAACAAATCATTATTTTCACCTCTGAGACGCCCAACGTAGCACCAACGAACTGAAAAGGCGATTCACCACAAAGGCATGATCAAATCTTCTTATGCTCGAAAAAAAGTATTATTCTAAACTAATGCTTCAGGTACCAATCAGCAAAAAGGCATCTTGATTTGTTGAATCTTTATGTGCCAGGTTAGGTAAAATTTACGTCGTTCAAAATTAAAATAAATAACCTAATCATAAAATAAAAAACAAAAAACTACTATAACAATTAATCTAGAAATTGAGTCGATTAACCAATTATTCAACGATTAACCATAATAAAAAAAATACGATTTTTTATTATCAATAGCGTAGAAAAGTATTCCATATATTTGAGTATAGATTAGAAAAATAAAAATTAGAAAATTATAAATAATAGGATGAACAAAAATAAAAAGCAATACCAATGGGATAAGAAACTTAGTAATAATAATCAGTAAATAATTTAATATAATATTTATATAACATATGGTTAGTAAAATTGCAATTGTTTAATAGGTATCGAGAGGATCTGATAATCATCCTTTTTAATATATAAAAATCGAAATCTAACTGCATCCCAATTTTTTAAAATGAGGTATATTAGTCCGTACATATGGACTTTGTTATTTTTCTTCAATGTAAATGATATTTGATATTTGATAATTTTCTTCAATATAAATGATACTTAGACAAATGATACTTTTAATAATATAAATCATATTCTTCATCCGTATAATGCAGACGAATATGTAGGAGTTTTTGTATTTTAAAATTAGAAAAAATCAAATCAGTTGATTCAGTTAACAATATTTCACAACAATCTCGGTACAATTTATCATTGGTTTGCTTTTTTCATATCTTTTTTTTACTCTGCTCCACACTCTTGAACCAACATAATCAAGTATTTACTTTTAAGGATTAATATTTGAGGATATCCCAAAGTCCGGAATTATTTTAATCCTTCAATTGTTTTTCATTAATTTTAATTCAACCAATATAGGTAGGGTTGAAATAATCCTTCAAATAAATGGATAATTATTTATTCCAATTTTAATCCTTCACTAATCCTTTGTAGTAAACAAAGGATTAATAGATAAAAATTATCTTATCACACATTTAATCCATCAAATAATCAATCATTCAAAATGCTAATCATGAAAAGTAAACACTACCTATAAAATGTTTCTACCCGATCCTGTTCCTAATATCATTATCTGCATCTCATCATAAAAGTTGGTTATAAGACTAACTCTACTTGTCTTCCTCAATTCAAAGAAAGGGATAAGTTGTCTGTGTATAACGACGGCCAAGACTTAACAAAGACCAACTACATTATGATGCAATTAATGCAAATTGTGTAGAGAAAGAAATTTATCTCTCCCCAGCAAATTAATGCTATATAAATACATTGTGTTATGTATAACTTTTAGAAGAAAAAGTAAGTTAAATTTTTATAATTTTTTTTTTTGAAAGGGAAAGTTAAATTTTTATAATTGTGAGTGGGCCACTAGTCTTATAACAAATTTGAGTTTGTTGCAAGGACTTGATGTTTTTCTACACATGGTCATTGTTTTATTACTTTACACCTTGGCATAACCCATAAGTAGGTTTGTTGCAAGGACTTGATGTTTTCTACGCATGGTCATTGTTTTATTAAAAAATCAAGTGTTTGGGGCAGTTATTTGTTTGATAATAATTTTGTAACGAGGTTATTCCACCCCATTTATTGTTGTAATGGAATTTCGAAGTATCTGCTGTTTGCTTCACTTTTGATTAAAAAAATCAATTTGAAATAACACAAGTCAGGCGTATTGAAATGGTCGTCTGAGCATTTTGTTGCATGCCTAAGAGGGTGTTTGGCTGAGCTTATAAACTCCCCAAAAACAGCTTATAAGCTGTTTTTAAGCTAAAAATAGCTTATAAGCTGTTTTTTGGGAGCTTATAAGCTCAGCCAAACACCCTCTAAATTTCTTATAAAATTTGCCAACAACTTCTAAAGAACATGTGTTCCCAAATGATACAATTATCTGTATTATTGATTTTTTTTTTCTTTTTCCCTAAAAGAAATATAACCATATTATTAATGCTCAAACTAGAGTTTTTTTCTTTTTTTCTAAAAGAAATATCTCGAGTTTTGTGCCACATACTATTTTATATACAAAATATAATTCTCCTTAATCCACATGTTTAAACGTAACGAGCCAAGAATAGCGTGTCAGAGGGAGTAATATTTCATTGAATTATGTACCACTTTTAGGAAGAAAAAATAAGTTAAAAGTTTTATAATCGTGGGTGCGCAACTTGAGCTACTAGTCTTTTAACAAGTTTGAAAGTGGCATAACCCATATGTAGGTTTGTTGCAAGGACTTGATGCATCTTCTACACCCAGTCATTGTTTAATTAAAACATTAAGTCTTTGGGACACTTATTTGTTTGATAATAATTTTGTATTGAGGTTATTCCACACCCATTCATTGTTTTAATGGAAATTCGAAGTCTCTGTTGTTTGCTCCACTTTTAATAAAAAATATTAATTTGAAATAACACAAGTCAGGCGTATTCAATGGATCTGGAAAAAAATTCGCATGCCTAAACTTCTTGTGAGTGATAATATTTTCAACAGAAATTCGTGAATAATCGAAACAGATAATTAACACACATTCTCTAAGTAGAGATGGGTTCCCCCAAAAAAACAAATGATACAATTATATGTATCATTGAATTTTTTTTTCTTTTTTTCTAAAAGAAATAAGAACCCATATTGTTAATGTTCAAATTGGAGTTTACAATATTCTATAACCAACTAGGGATCATCTGATTTCAAATCATGATCTTAATCTAGAGTCAAAAGAAAACTGAGCTAGCCTAATTGGCCTGCTTACTTTAAACAAAGCCCAAATTTCAGCTCTATAACTAAACTTTTGGGACGTTATGTCCTACGTAGAGTGAGCAGTGAATGCTCAAAACTATCCAAATTACTCCAAACTATCCTCTTATTTTATACCGATCCAAAATGAGCCTTATTTACAAAAATTGGTTCGCATGTTATACCATATTATAAATATAATTTAAGGGCAATAATGTAATATAGTATATGATGTCTATTAAAAATTTTAATCAAAACATTTTAGATATCTATTATAAAAGAATACATCTATAAGGTTGATTTCTATTGTTTAAATCAATCTTTTCTTAATAATAGTGTTTATTTGTGTGATATCACTGTTACGAAAGCGGTGAAAGAAAGGTTAAAATTCTATTGTTAGTGGGTCACTTTAGCCACTTTTCTTCTAACCGGTTTCAAAGGACTTAGATGTTTTCCCACACAAAGTCATTGTTTTTATTAAAATTTTGACGTTTCGTGGCACTTTTGTTTTTTGTATTTATGAAAATCCACAGCCGTTATCTGTGTCTACTTGGTAAAATCTACGTTTCAGTGCAATAGCCTGCGAACTATAAAGAACGAACAAAATCTCAATTGAAAAATCAGATCTAACATGCTTAGATCTATAGAGGAATTAGTTGGGTTTTTTTTTTGATAATAATATATTAATGTATTCAACATCCATCTTATCTAAATAATAGCATCAGTCAGGCGTGCTGCAAGGGTCACATGAGTATTTTACAAAGCCTAAAGTTCTCAAGGAAATTCGCAAGGGTCCGGCGGTCTTGGTTCGAAAAGAGAATCGTTGACCACGATTCCAATTTCAAACCAGCCCGTATGGATAGGCGACCCGGTTGTTTTCCAAATAACCTGTAGTTTAAATTTTCTTTTCTATTCTTGACATTCGATATTATCTGCCTTTTCCCACTCTTTCCACTAGCTGTTAATACTAAATTTCTACCTAACCTTAAAGTAATGCATAAAGCTAAACATAAGAGTAAATATAAGTAGTACCATTAGTGAGACAAGTGCTAGAGAAAGTACTACTTAAAAGAGTAAATTTTACTAGTTTTGTTTACTTGTTAATTACACTTAAAAGAGAAAATTGTCAAGAGAGATGGACAGTGCCTACCACTTTTAGTGCAATTTTATCTAAAAAAATATTTATTTCCTTACCTGTATACTGGATTTTTTTATCTAAAAGAAAGGGACATTGAAAAACGGGTGACTCACCAAATAAATGGAATGGAGCTTACACGCTAAATTCAAAAGCCAAAGCCATTTTCCGGTTTGCATTTTAAAGTGCAACTTTTCTTTTATAATCTTTTAATTCGTTACAAATTCCACAAGTAGGCCACCCTGATTAAACAAATTATAGATTTCCTTTTTTCCTTTTCCAACTTATTTCTTCAACTATTACTAAACTCAATATAAATTAATATATGTACATATTCATTTTGGACCATATAGATTTATATGTGTGAATCTGCACCGGTTGGGATACACAGATATAAATATAATGCCAAGGTTGAAAGACTATTGCAGTTGAGTGGGAGGGTCTTATTACATATATAGATTGGAATGACAGGCACTTGAAAGAGTAATGCGGAAATTCTCTGTTTTCACATAATGCGGAAATAATAATAATAATAAATTTAAAATTATAAGAATAGTTTAGAAATTATATATATATATATATATATATATATATATGTGTGTGTGTGTGTGTGTGTATAATTAGGTTTAAATATTGTGATATAAGATACAAGTCCTTTTGTATATGGAATTCTTAATAATTATGACAAATGAATCTATATTTAAAATATAAAATTATAAAATTCATACCTATACATGCATAGCACACACTATTCAACTAGTTCTAAATTATGTAGCAAGGGTTTTAGGTTTTTCCACACTCGCTCATAAATTGATTTGTTGGATTTCTAGAGTCTTAACCAATCCATGGGTAAATAGTAAAGTGCAGCTATTGAAAGCAATTGTGGCAAGTAGCACTAAGGTAAATTTGGTGAAAGCAAAAGAAAATAAGACATGTCCTAATAACCCATGGACGAAGATCTCAAGTTCGTGGGACTTGGAAGTCTAAAACAAGGAGTTTCTATAAGGACTAAGGAATTCACCTGTTCGTAAGTTTGTGGATGTAAGGCAAGTTTCTTTGAACCGCGTTAAATCTCTATGTCATTTACAACTTTATATGGTGTTTGGCAAGCTTATTTTAGAGGGCTTATAAGTTTCAAACTTATAAGATATTTCAAGAGCTTATAAGATAAATATCTCGAGAACTTATAAGTTGTTAAAGTGTTTGGATAATTGAGCTTATAAGCTACAGAAAGAATTATGAGTTAGAGAGAGAAAATCATAGTTAGAAAGAGAAAATTGACAAGATATGAAATTAATGGTTTATATGTAGAAAATAATTAACCATAGTATGATTATTTTGGTAAATTCATTGTTACTTATAAGCTTATGAAAAAATAATTTGGTTTTGAGAACTTATTTAGAGGAGCTTATTAGTTATTGAAACTCGCTTTATAGTAAGTTGTTTAGGAGTTTATTTTGCCAAACATTTCGTAGAAGTTTATAAGCTCCTCAAATGAGCCAAACACCCTCTTAATGTTTGATGTAATGTGTTAAGATATTGTTTCTATTATTGTTAGGTGGTTAGGAGCAGTTATGCTTGAGTCGTGATTGTTAACGCTTTGTTAAAGTGGTTAGCAACTGTTTCTTTTCGCTTAGTCTAGTAATGTGACCTTTTGGCTTTCATGTATATATATTCTCGCTTGTAATCATTTGTAATCAACTTTTGCAATATATCAGATCACAAATCTTTCTTCTTCTGCTACATGCAAAACAATACGTAGCTTCCTCTCTTTTGTTTACATTCAATATGGTATCAGAGCCAACTACAACTTGAGTTTCTCTCCTCTTTTTCTTCTTCCTGTCTGTTGCTTCTCTCTTCTTCCCTATCTCTCAATTTCTGAAAATGGATTCTCACAACACCTCGCCAAACATTCCACATTTCCCATCCATTATCAAACTAGATCGTACTAACTACTCGTTCTGGAGAGCTCAAGCAATTTCAGCCATTCGTGCGCATGGTTTCAGTGAGTTCATATCTCAAACGGCAGTAGTTCCTACGATGTTCAATCCTTCAACCTCAGCCACTGAAGAACACACTCCGCTCATCGCATATGAAACCTGGATAAGAAAGGATCAGCTTCTCCTAAGCTGGATGTTATCTTCGGTAAGTGAATCGATGCTTGGTCATGTTGTTAGATGTTCCACGTCTTGTGAGTTTTGGAGTATTCTGGAGCGGTTGTTCATGTCTCAATCAAAAGCTCGAGTTATGCAGCTTCGATTATTGCTCCAAACTACGAAGAAAGGTACCATGTCGGTTGAAGATTTTTTTTGAAAATGCGTGGGTATGCAGATAATCTCACAGCAGTTGGTCAGTTGATATCGGACGATGAGCTGATTAACTACTTGCTTTCTGGTTTTGGGCCAGAATATGAAGCTTTGGTAGTGAACATGATGCATAGAAGTGATATTCCCAACTTGCAGGAAGTCCAATAACAAAACTCGTTTGCTTTGTGTGATCCAGTTGCTCATGTTACCTATCGTGGACAGGCAAAGAACTTTCAGCCTGAAAATCGAGGTGGACATTCATCTGGACATCGTGGTAGTTTTACATCTGGTAGTCGTGGTGGTTTTTCCTCGGGAAATCGTGGCAGTGGCAATCAAGGTGGACGATTCTCCAAGTGAATAGTGTGTCAACTATGTGGCAAGAATGGCCATGTAGCTATCAAGCGTTTTAAACGATTTGATGTTCACTTCACTGATAATTCTCAGGCAGCCCCTCAAGCTTACATTGCAGATGGAAACAAAGAGAAAGCTCCTGCCAGCGAAGGTGTTCATGCAGCCACCTTTGCTCAAGACAGCAGCTCCCGTGATACTACTTGGTATATTGATAGTGGTGCTACCACTCACATCACAAACTCCATGCAAAATCTTGACGTGAGCAGTGACTACACCGGTAAGGAAAAGCTCGTGGTTGGCAATGGTAATTCTCTTCCTATATCTTCAGTAGGATCTTCCACATTTTTACCATACACTTCACATTCACCCCTACTCCTAAATAATATCCTTTATGTTCCCAACATAACCAAAAATCTTATTAGCATCTCACAGTTGACAAAAGACAATCGAGTTATCATAGAGTTTAACACCAATTCTTGTTTTGTCAAGGACAACCAAACTCACGAGATCCTCCTGAAGGCAAATTATCTAAAGGCTTGTACCAGCTTGACTTGTCTCCACTCTACACAAAGCTTCCTGCTGCTTCAAATAAAAATGGCTTAAACCCTGACTCCATTCAAGTCTTCCTTTCGAATGTTCGTTCAGCTTGTACGAGTGAAATAAACTCTCCTACGTGTACTGCTTTAGACATTTTACACAGATCCTTAGGTCATCTAAGATCTAGTGTTTTAGCTCACATATGTACCAAGCTTGATATCTCGTTTAATTCAAAGTTGTTACATTTCTGTGAAGCATGCAAAGTAGGTAAGATTCATCAAAAACCACACACTGAGCAATCCATCAAAACCACATCACCCTTTGAATTAATCCATTCGGATTTATGGGGACCAGCCTCAGTAGCCTCAAATCAAGGGTACCTTTACTACATCATTTTTGTAGATGATTTTACTAGATATACTTGGATTTATCCTTTGGCCCTCAAATCTCAAACCACTTCAGTTGTCAAAAACTTCATCACTATGATCCAATGCCAATTCTCTGTCACTATCAAGAAATTCCAATCTGATTGGGGGGGTGAGTTTCGGCCATTGGTAAGTCATCTTCTTACTCTTGGAATCCACTTCCAACATCCCTGTCCATATATCCATACTCAAAATGGAAGGGTAGAACGAAAGCATCAACATATTGTTGATATGGGTCTTACCCTCCTCGCTCAGTCAAATCTTCCTTTCGCATATTGGTGGGATGCATTTCACACAGCCACCTTTCTCATAAATAGGCTCCCCACACCAACGCTCAACATGCTCTCACCATTTCATGCTTTGTTTCAAAAATCCCCAGATTACTCAATCCTTCGAGTGTTTGGGTGTGCTTGTTTCCCCTACCTCAAACCATATAACCAACATAAACTCCAATACCGATCCACCAAGTGCATATTTCTAGGCTATAGTGATAGTCATAAAGGGTACAAGTGCTTAAGTCCTACAATGTAATATCCCGTAATTTTAATACTGAATTACGATGATAAATTCCGTAATTAGTATTATTAATTCGATAATTAAAATCTTAATTAGTCAACTCTTGACTTTGACCAAGCATAATTGGATAATTTCTGTGTGATATTCACTAATGCTTAGTGAATTAAGGAATATAAATTCTGATATTCCTTCGAACTTAATGTTCTAACGTCGGATAAATTCGACAGTTACGTCTTACAGTATTATTAAGCTGTTAAGCTTAATTTTGAAATTCCTATTATTATAGGAATAAATAAAGTTGTTACAACTTTATTTTGAACGTTTTAGAGATAATTAAACTATGAGAATTTAGAGATGTTTCAAACGTCTACGTTTAGAGATAATGCGATAACTTTAGCAAATGATCTTGGAATTATAAAATTCAAATTCCTATGATTATTTTATAATATAAGAGCATTATTTATCATCAAAATAATGCTAGAAAATTTAAGAATGCAATGTACCTATTGTTATGGTTTTCGAAAACCCTAAAATTTCAAATTAGGGTTTTAAGGTCTAAAATTATTTTTAATACTTTTCTATGATTAAATTTATTATCTAGGACATATAATATGTCACATAACTATGTAGTAGCTATTTTATACAAGGAAATACAATGTTTGGAATTTCCTTAGTAATTATCGAAAATTAGGGTTTCTTAAGTACAAATTAATTTTTATTCTTATTCAATTAATGATATATGATAATTATTATATTATTATGACATCATTAAGGATAAAATGAAGTGTATTACAACTTCCACAAGTGTAGGTACACTTGTTCCAAAAGTGGCGACAATTTTGGAGGATTTTAGTATGATTTTATGTATAAATATCTTACTACAATTAATGAGGGTTATGATTATAATCTTATCATGTATTAGGTGTAAAGTGGATATCATTACCAAGTGGATGAAGTAATTCATGGGTAATTAAAGAGGGGGCGAAATCTTTGAAATTTGGGGTTGAAAATGTTTAATTTCATACTATATGATAAGGCCACTTGATAGTTGAAATATTTGACTTTTCCAAAGAACTTTATAATATGATAATGATATAATATATAATAGGAAAAAATAAAATTAAACCTAATTAATTAAGGCATGGCGAGAATGTCACAAATATTATATAATGTAATAATTTCTTTAATTCTTGATATTTATGATATAATTTATTAATTAAGTAATAATATAACATAATAAGGTATATAATATAGTAATAAAATAAAATTTAATTCTAGGCTATGTGATATAGCCGACACCTACACATATATATATTAAAATGTTACAAATTATTTAATTAAATGACAACTATGATACAATGAATCTAATTAAGGGATAAGGTACATGATGAGTTGTACATGATAAGGATTTAGATAAGATATGATAAGGATTTAGATAAGATATGATAAGGATAAAGATAAGATTTGGTACAAGTGTATATTAGATATTTTCATATAATAATTAAAAACAAGTGGCCTAAGTCTATAAATACCCATGAAGGCCTTCATTTCTTCATCACATACCAAAATTTCAAAATAATATAGAGGAAAAGAGAGTGTTCTCCAATCCTTCAAACCCAAGCTTAGAACAAATAAATGTTCACGATCAATTCTAATCCGATTAAGAGGTTAGATTTCTTACGAGCTTCATACATACGTTAGAATTTATGTTATAAGTTTAGTTTGTTCATGTGATATGTTCGAAAATTTTAAATCATGTTTAGATATCATGTTTATACTATGTTATTAAGTATGTAGTATAATTATATCACAAAATTAAACATAATATCAAATTCTATATGTTGACGAAATCATGTAGGTAGGATATGTTGATGATTTTGATTTTAATTGTTAATTTGAGCATGAAATAACAATCTAGAGTATTAAATATGCTTATATGAATTTATGTAGAATTTTTGGAAAACTTTGGTACCTAAGTTCATGAATTTTGAAAATTATAGTATATGATATAATGTTGTGATATAAACCATGTTTAAGTGTTATCATAACATATTGATGATGTAGATTCATAATATATGGTTGTAGGAATTTATTGGAAGTTATAAAAATTATTTTGACCTAAGTCAAAATTTTCGAAAGTGACTTAGGTAAATTTTATTAAATAGTTCATAATAAATAACAATTATGTTATAATAAGGATAATTAAGGATGATTAAGTATTATGTGAATTTATTGGAATTTTGAAAAATGTTTAGTTGGTTAATTGTGTTGGCAATCAAAACTATAGATATGGGTATTAATGTTATAAATTTATTTTATCAAGTATAATTGCATAATATGATCTAAAATGATGTTTAGACATCTTATAATTTTATGGGAATTTTTAGAACAAGATTTGCACATAAAATAACAAAATTTCATATGTAGGCATAAAAGTCAAAATGTTGACTTTGTGTTGACCAAAGTCAAAATTTTGACTAATTATTGACTAGGTCAAAATTGTTGACCAAAAACGTTGACCAAGGTCAAAGGGCACGTAATTCGATAATACGTTATCTATGTGATGTAGTACGTTTAGTAAGAATGTAACTTACGTTACGTAAGTACATTAAAACGTACATTATGTACTAAAAAGGTAGAATATCCCTTATAAATCAAGAAAATTCATAATCAACATCAATTGAATAGGAAACGTTAAAATAAGTCCGGCGTTAGCCTTATTTGATGCGTAGAACGTTATAGACTATGGTCGTCTCTATCGAACGTGACCGATGTACTAAAATAATTCTTACGTTAAGGTGATACGTGGACTGGGCATTGACGTAGAAAAAGGAGACCATAGTATAAAGACCTACATATACGAGGTGGGCTTTACTCGAAAACTCTTTTATTTACGATGCTTTCTTCGAAAAGTATTTATTTACAAAGCTTTCAGTTGAAATGATTATGAACTGATATTCAATTACATGCCCAAAGTATTTATGTTTTAACGTATGTATCCTATCATGTTGTTGGGCGAGCCAACTATGAAAGTGAATCAGTTGTTGGGTAGCTCCCAACTTTATCAGAAAATCGATATCGGATCCTAGTCAGATGCAGAATTCCTGGCTAGGGTTAACGTGTACACCTAAATGACTGTGAGCCGTTAGCAACATCATCGGCCGGTCATAGATCCTAGTCAGATGCAGAATCCCTGACTATGTGATTGTGAGCCGTTAGCAACATCTTCGGCCGGTCACGGCGTCGGTAGAAGGAGGCCTACTTCTACGGCGTGAGATCAGTTATGAACAGTTATGTAAATGATACGGATCATACGAATCAGAAAATGCCTGGCCAGGCGAATCTTTTGAGAAATGATAAAGTGTTTTGGTATTCACGAGTTATTTCAACTAAAATCCTCGTGTTATACTAATGGGCAGTGTAATTTAATGAAATGATTTTGGCATGAGTCCACTAAGTGCAATCTTGTACTTAGCCCTGCATGTTTGTTTTTAAATGTGCGAGTTGAGTGCATGATGGATGGACAAGTGTTGAGCGATGGAGTTTTTGTCGCTGATAGTTTACCTTGAATGTATATCGTCATATATGCATTCACATGCTTTCCGCTGTTCAGAACACTTAGTTGTATTTTGAATATTACCTATGATACCTTCAGATCAGTTGAACCCTTTTGTTGATGATCTGTTGGTCTAGTTTGTATGAAATCATTGTGTGTTTATCTATAACAGTTTGAAGTCTTGAAAGGTTGTTGGTCATTATGTTCTTAATCCCTGTTTAATAGTAACAGTCCCGTCTAATCCGTACTTTTGATTGGCGGACTGTTGCAGTTGGTATCAGAGCGGGTCTTTCTTTTGAACCAAAACTTTCTCTCAAAAGTCAAGTCTAGATTGAGTCACTAGACTTCTAGAGATCAGCTGACTGTGCTCAACACTCCATCACATCAAGCTCAACCGGGAGAGAGGTAAATTATTTTCTCAGTTTTGAGATTGAAAGTTGAAAGTTGAAACAGTTGAACTTGAAAGTTCCGAAAATGAGATTGAACTCATATTTTGAAAAGCAGTGAAAGTTATGAAAATTTTGGAATGTATTCCGAAAAGAATTTTTCAGTGTTATAAGAAAAGTTGATAATTTTATGTCAAAAGTGATATGATAATGAGTTATCAGTGATATGAGACAGAGCTTACGGAGAATGAGAAACAGTTGACATGATAATGTCAAAAGTGATGCTTGAGTTATTGAAAGCATGAATACGGAAGTTATGTTATGATTTTTGAAACATTTATTCAAAGTTTTACAGTTCATTCTGAAAATGGGTATGTTATTCCCAAAAGAACATAGATGCTCTAAGAAACATGCTCACCTCTTGAACATAGAAGTACAAATTAGGGAAACTTTATCCCTCTGCGAGAACAATAGTGAGGTATTGATTTTCGAACGAACGAAAAGTCGGTTGGAAACAAACTCGAGTTTTCAACGAAAGAATGACGAAAGCAAAGAAAGGATCAAAGGGCAAGATACTTAAGTTCGATATGAAACACAGAAAACTAAACGAATTTTGAAAAGAAATTAAATGCGAAAAGGAGCATGAGCTCGCAATCGTGCGGAAAGGAGTAATTCACGGCCTACGGTCGCGCAGGCAGAAAACTGCACTGTGCAGTGTTTTTGTTTTGACTCGTTCTTATTCGTTTGAACTCCGTTTCGCAAACGGTTTTCTCTCACGTACTCTTATCACAACGAAATTCATTTCTTATGAAGGACAGAAATCCTGAATCCTTCTCCAGAATTCTTGGGAACAGTTGAAGTTAGACTGGAAATTTTGCTAAGAACCAAAGAACTTAGAAAGTTGAAAGTAGAGATCCCATAAGTAAAATTATGATATAGAATGAACATAAGAAATTTGTTGTAAACATTTATCTGCTTATCAGATATGTTTGCTTTATCTGCTTAACAGATATGTTCTTGTCCACCTTATCTGCTTATCAGATATAGATCAACTTAGTCTAGTACTGTCTGTATTCAGATGGCAGGAAAAGGAAAGGTTTCGAACGAGGAGCTCGAGTATAGAATCTTTCATTATAGACCAGGCACCGATATAGGGCAATTCCTAGATGAGTTCTTGCGCCTCTGGATGAAAGCTCACTACCATGGAATAACAGCTTTGGATGGTATCCAGCGACTCATTCACCGACTGCCAACAGGCTAGCAAGAATTTGCACGAGAAGTGGCAAAAGAATATGTTATCTATAAAGAGAATTCGGAGGTTCGGCATATCTAATGTGATTTGTCAACCATCTCAAGAATACATATGACATGTATGGAGCAGACTGTGAGAACCTTTCTCAACAATATACATGGCACGAGGACACCAAGGAAAGAGGCACTATGAAGGCCAATATATCAACCCATATCCTACCCCATCAGTTATGCCAAGAAGAGAAAACGAAGCGACGCAGGATTCTGGTCTCATGGAGGAAACAGGAAGCAACATTACCCCCGGCCCTTCAAAAGAGTTGAATTACTTGATGTACGAGACAAGGACATACTTGGACACTGGCAAGTTTCCAAGCGAAGAATATGACTCAGATGAAGGACACTCAACAACGTCAAAACCTAAAGAATAAATAGTAAATCATACTATAGATAGTATGGTTAGTATGTATAAAGAAAACATAGTAGTGAAAAATAGCATGTGTATAGTGTAACTAGAGATGCTCTAGCAGTAACTATAGAAGCATAGCACTTTGTAAACGCTATGAGATCTTTTTGAAGTCTTATGACTTGTACAGAATAGTCCTCAATCGAGGCAGTTTTCATATATATATGATGACCCTAGATGGGCCTTTTTATGATAAAAGATGTGTACAAAGTGAATCAATGGTTATCAAAGACTATTTTACGATACGATTGTATAAAGATGTTATGTATACTGAATTTCGATAAACGTTATTCAAACGCTAACTACGTTTTATTAACAGAATGCCGCCCAGACGTGCACCTCAGCAAGAAGAGAGGGGCAGAGGTAGAGGCAGGGGCAGAGGCAGAATACCCCGGGCTGAAAGTGAAGAGATCCCGGTACCACCTCCACCTCCACCTGACCGTAGGGTTGAGGAGTTATTCTTAAGACAAAACCCACCATCCTTCAACGGTAAAGGAAGCCCTGAGGATGCCGAACAATGGGTCAGGGCTATTGAACGAATTTTTGACTTTCTTCGATGTACCACGCAAGAAAGGTTATCTTGCGTCACGTTCCAACTCACCGGACCGACTGATTTCTAGTGGGAGGCAAGAAGAAAGATACTAACCCCGAAACAGATGGAATACTTCACCTGGGATGACTTCAAAACGGAAATGTATGATAAGTACATTCCCAAAAGCTATCGGAAGAAAAGGAGGTTGAATTTTTCACCACAAGCGGGACAAGATGTCGGTCATCGAGCACGATCGATCGCTCGCGATATGTCTAGATACGCCCGGATGGTGAGTACCGACATGAAAATGTCGAGAAAAATTCGTAAGGTGACCGAAACATGAGATAAGGATGTCGCTGGCAAGTCATGGCGACTTAACATATACGGAAGCTCTTGGTAGAGCTTTGGACATAGAGGCCGCAATGCCCGAAGAAAACTCCGCACCGACTCGGCCACGTAATGTCGGGTGACAAGGGAAAGCGCAAATGGGAAGGAAGTTCCAATAGTAACTTCAACCGAGGAGGCTTTAATAATGGGAACAAGAGGCCATGGCAGAATAACATGGCATCGCAAGGACAAGGCTGGAGAAGACCCATATTTACTCCACCTACCCAGGAGATAGTAAGGATTCCGCCATGCCCGAAGTGTAACAAAGGCACGTAGGAGTGTGTATGGCTGGCAATTTCGTTTGCTATAAGTGTGGCGTGAGGGGCCACTATGCAAATGAATGCCCTGGGATTCGCCAGATAACTATGGGGAGGCCAAATCAAGCAGGCCCTACCCAACCGCTAAGGGCAATTCAAGACCAGCCACAGCGGAAGAAGAATAATAATGACGACGGCAGAGACAAAGAAAGAATCATGGCAACAACAGCCATATCAACAGAGGCAAGCACCTCGCCGGCGCACCAGCTCACAGGCCGAGCCTATGCGCTACATAGGCGTCAGAACGAGCAGAACCAAGGTAACCTAGCGGGTATGGGATTACTTTGCAATATACCTATTATACTTCTGTTCGATACGGGTGCTTCGCATTCTTTCATTTCAAAAGCATGCGTTGATATGTTAGAACTTAAACCTGAGGAAACAAATCAGGAAATGAGAATTTCATCACCTGTAGGAGGTATTATGACCGTTACACAGGCTTGCTCGAACTTAGAGTTGAACTTAGGCTCACTTAAGGTTCTAGCAAATAACTTGAACATAATACCTATGGGGGATGTAGATATAATCTTAGGAATGGATTGGTTGGCCGAAAACCATTCCACGATCTTATGCAAGGAAAGAAGAATTTCGATGCAACCACCGGGAAAGGAGGCTACGAACTTCTATGGGATTAGTATGGGAAAGAAAATCCCAATAATATCCGCACTCCAAGCACGGAGAATGATGAACAAAAGGAATGTCAAGCATTCCTGCTTATCTAAATGGAGAAGAAAAACGGAAACAAGTGGTCAAGACGAGAAATTGTTCGAGAATTTCCGGATGTCTTTCCCGACACGCTACTGTGACTACCCTAGACAGGTAGCTAGAGTTCACAATTGATCCGGGCCGGATCAGCTCCGATCAAAAGCGCCGTACAGAATGGCACCCAAGGAACTCGAAGAATTGAAAATCCAAATTCAAGAGTTATTGGACTTGGGTTTTATTAGACCAAGTGTTTCACCATGGGGAGCGCCTGTCCTGTTTGTCAAGAAAAAGGATGGTTTGTTAAGGATGTGCATCGATTATCGGGAATTAAACAAACTAACGCTTAAGAACAAATATCCACTACCGAGGATAGACGATTTGTTCTATCAGTTAAGAGGTGCAAGCGTATTCTCAAAAATCGATCTTAAGTCAGGCTACCATCAACTTAAGGTGCGACCAGAAGATATATCTAAGACGGCATTACGAACAAGGTATGGTCACTACGAGTTTGTAGTAGTGCCGTTCGGACTAACTAACGCACCTGCCGTATTTATGGATCTTATGAACAGAGTGTTCCATCCATACTTGGATAAGTTTGTCTTAGTCTTCATAGATGATATTCTCATCTATTCGAAGAACGAGGAGGAACATAGGGAACACTTGAGAACAAGATGTTACAGACCTTACGAGCCGAACAACTTTATGCTAAATTTAGCAAGTGTGAATTCTGGCTTAAAGAAGTAATGTTCCTTGGGCACAGTGTGTCTGTCGAAGGACTCAAAGTGGATCCCGCAAAAGTTGAAGCTGTACAAGGATGGAAAACACCGACCACTCAGAATGAAATCCGAGTTTCTTAGATTACCGGTTACTATAGGAGATTCATTGAAGGATTCTCCAAGATAGCAAGGCCAATGACACAGCTACTCCGAAAGGGGATTAAATTCACATGGACTGATGAGTGTGAGGCAAGTTTCCAAACATTAAAAGAAAAACTGACCAAGGTCACGGTGTTAGCTGCTTCAGATTCGAACAAAGAGTATGTTGTCTATACCGACGCCCAAGAATGGACTTGGTTGTGTATTGATGCAAGAAGGAAAGGTAATAGCTTCGATCACGGCAACTTAGACCACATGAGTTGTGTTGGATTTGTATCTTTGAAAGCGCTTTGGTTGAGCTTGTATACAATGTTTCGTTACCACTATTACAATCTCCTATCCGATTTGAATACTTGATTGCATATATCGTGTCCCTTATCTCATATATAAGTTAGATCATACGATGTGTAGAAGATCACGTAAGTCCGTATGATTGGTCAAGCTTAATGAGATATAAAAGTTTCACGGTGAGACGACTTAAGGACGAGTTGTCGGTTTGAGGCTGCAGATAGATAAGAAGTGACTTGACTTAGTTGCTTGTCTATGCTGGCATGCGTCTCGACGTATTGAAGGATCACGGTGAGATGAGTTCTTCTTCGACCGTCGTGAAGAACCAAGATCTCGGTGACTTACGATAATCTAAACCTCGATAAGGTATTAGGTGAGTATGAGTTCTCGACCATCACTTTGACTTGTTATGAGTGAGGTTATATGTTCTAACCCAAGATTCTCCGCATCTTGGGTGGTGGCGATCTTGTATGTCACGCTAGTTATCTCAGACGAGTAACCGTATCCGCTTAGGATGATGACGCCCCTTAAGGAGCTCAAAGGTTTATTGTACTAAACCCCGCAGTTGAGTTAGCTCAAGTACAATAATAAGGTTGAGTGGTACTACTTAAGGAAATAAGGATATTAATCGTTTAAGCGGTCGATTGCTAGAAATGATTAATGGACGTTCGATATCTTAAATACGGGATTCAGTAATGTCTAAGTGCAAGCCCGACTCAACCCGGTAATAAAGGGTAAGTCAACATTCTTTCTCTAGTGGCATGATCGAATGTTTATAAATTAATTTATGTTCGGGCTGAACATAAGATAATTATGTTATTTGAGGCCCATCTTTATTCCTCAGATTTGATCCTGGTCGGCCCATCCAGGCCCATAGCACTGTGGAAATCGGCGCCCCTATAGCTCTCGAAGGCAAGATTTTATTCTCTTTATCCCACAAGGATATAATTATATTTATGGAATATGCATAGATCCTTTCCATATAAGATTATGGTAATAATCTTGAGAGTATGGAAATAATCCTAAGAGTATGGAAATAATCCTAAGAGTATGGAAATAATCCTAAGTGTATGGTAATATTCCATATAGGATTATGGTAATATTCCATATAGGATTATGGTAACATTCCATATAGGATTAAGGTAGTGCATTATAAATATAAGGTATGAGATAATGTCTAAGTATGCTCACATATTAACAAGACAATTTTCGGCCATCTCACAATTTTGAGAGAGAAAATTTCGTGAGTTTTGTGAGAGCAAAGGGTGATTTTCGGTGCATTCTCCATAGCTCGTCCTCACTCGACGTTGGAGTTTGGGTATCCGGGATACAGTCCAGAAGGTCAAAGCACGAGTCTCGACCGCTCAATCGCTCATCCCGCTCGTTCCACCTCGATGATCCAAAGGTAAACACGTAAACCCCAACGTGTTGCGATTTAATTATATAGACGCATGCTAGGTTTATAATCAATGTATGGTGAATTAAACACCCAAGATGGATCCTCGGGCGAGGTTAACATACGCTTTTCCTACACTTGGTATCGAGCACGGGATCGAATCTTGGCTCTGTTGGATTAATTCACGCTTGATTATTACGTGCGTTATTATAATTGTGGATTTGTCGCTCATCGTGGCTCGTTTGTTTTGTTGGTTTTGTTTTACACCACGAAAATCCGTGGTTAGATTAGATTTTTTTATGTATATCTTATCCGTAAAGAAGAACGAAGACGAACGAACGAAGAACGAAACGACGGAAGAACAGGGTTCTCACCGCTCGGGTGGTTTCTCGGCGAGTCTCGCGGTCGCTAAAGGCGATCGCGAGGGCTGCGGGCGACGGGCGCGTTCTCGCGGGATCCTGGCGCTTAGCGGCGAACTTCGCGGTCGCGAGGATTACCCGCGAGGCTGCGCCGTCGGCGAGAAGCGGGCGGCGGCGGCGCGTTG
This sequence comes from Salvia rosmarinus, assembly GCA_036937905.1. NCBI lineage: Eukaryota > Viridiplantae > Streptophyta > Magnoliopsida > Lamiales > Lamiaceae > Salvia > Salvia rosmarinus. Next base: position 3,212,809 of record CM072818.1, on the reverse strand, counting down.
CGCGAAACCCGCGCAGGCGGCGCACACGCGGTCGCGGGTTTGGCCGGGCGGCGATGTCTCGAGGCGGGCGTTCGGCGCTGGGCGTGGCTGCACGCAGCCGGCGGGTCGCGGTCGCGTTAGCGACCGCGAGGCAGCCCGCGAGAGCTGCGGGCAGGGCGCGGGCGAGGTCATGCGCAATCGGCTTAGCCCTGGCGCCGCCCGGCACTCTTTATGGGCGACCCGCCCCGCACCCGCTTCCAGATTCGCCCGCGCCCGCACGCGAGGCCCAATTGTTGAATCCGTCCGTGCCCGCACGCGAGGCCCGTTCAAGTTTAAATATGTGCTTTGTAAATCTATGTAATAGATTAGATTTAATTGTGCAGGTTTCACGATTGGGCCGCGATGAACGTTTTATTTTATTTTTATCGTTCATATGCATGTCGTGGATGTTTAAATTATGCAGTAGCATGCTATGTATGTTTAAATTACGTTGACAAACCTTTAAGTGTTTTACGTAATTGGATGCGCATAGTAAGCATGCTAGGTTTATCGCGTTTATCAAGCATATTTTAGAATTACTGAGCATGTTTTACATGTTGAGTTCTATAGAAAAGCATGCTAGGATTACGTGATCTGCATGGACAAACCTTTTGAATAAAAAGACTAAGCAAGCAACCCGACAAATTAATTTTTCAAATTAAAATGTCAAAGACCTCCACTTTTGATCTCTAAACAAAGTGAGACGACCGTGATGGCGCCCACACGCGTGGCTTGCTTGCACTGTTTATCATAAGTTTGTTAGATGAGATTTCTAAATAAAACTTTTAAATCTATTGAGAAGTGGGAGTTTCATGTGTAAACGCCCACACGTGGCTTGCATGTGCGATTTTCATAAGTTCTCTAGTGATAGATATAAAATGAGTTAACAAAAGAATTTGAATTGGGCGGTATGGTCCGAGAGAGTATACCAATTCTAAGAATTCATCTTCTGCTGTTAAAATTGTGGTCAATGCTTAGACATCACCTCAAGTACAACTTCCCGCGAAGTCCCTTCTTGTGATAGTGATGTGGTCTAGTAAGGTCCAATCATTAATTTCATTTGTCATAAGGATAAGTTGACATGGATTGAAATTAAACGACTAAAAGGTATATTTTAGTCAGTCGGGGTTCATGTGTAAACGTCCACACGCGTGGCTTGCATGTGGGATTCCTTGGGCGATTGGAGGTTTCAATTAATATTGTTTTATCAAAAGGTTACAATATTATTGTTACGAATTATTTGCGATCGTATGCTTATGTGTTTTACATTATCGTTTCAGATATGTCTCTTACGCGATTATCAATATGCTCGCACAAAACCGTTATCCGGTCCAAATTTTATCGAGTGGAAACGAAACATGGAATATGTTCTTATCATTGAAGAACACATGTTTGTTCTCACTACTCCTAAACCCGATGCCCTTCTTCGACGATCGACTAATGAGCAATGAGAGTCAAGCGGACTTTGGAATAAGTCAAACAATATGGCTAAATGCTATATGATGACTACGATGTCCAAAGGCTTGCAGTACTGAGATCGATCGATGGTGACGCGATCGATATTTGGTCAAGTCTCGAGAGTAAGTTTGGGCAGTCGGATCAGACAGTCCGCTTCCACACAATGAGAGAGATCTTGGCGTGTAAGATGGAAGAAGGAAGTTCGGTCCATGAACATGTCTCCCACATGACTCATCTCATGGATAGTCTTGATCAGTTGGGAGGAGGTATTGACGGCGAAGCCAAGGTCGATATCATCCTCAATACACCGCCCAGTCTTTTGAGAACTTTCGGCGTGAATGCGATCATGAGCAAGACCGAGTTTACACTTAGTCGGTTGTTTAATGATCTCGTTCTTTGCGGAAGGAGTTATGGGAAAAGGAGCACATGCTCTTGCTAGCACATCTAAGGGCCCAAAATTTCCGTTGCAAAATGGAAATAGAAAAGGGTGCCAAAGGTGGTAAAGGCGAGGAAATAGTGGGAGTAATGGGAGCAAGAACATGGTTGCCACGGAGGCTTAAAGAAGCCAAGGAGAAGGGCAAGTGCTTCAAGTGCGGCAAGGCCGGGCATTGGAAGGCCAAGTGCCCTATGCTCGAGGCTCAAGTGCGCCGCTTGCTTTAATGTGAAACATGTTTAGCAACTTGTTCTACCCATTCTTGGGTAGTAGATACGGCATATCCGATCATGTTTGTTACACCTGCGGGGGTTCCCGCGGACAAGGAGTGTTTGATGGCGAGATAACGATCTCCATGGGCAACGCAGTCGAAAGTCGAAGCTGCTTGCGGTTGGAGATGTTTCTTTATGTTTTGGGACAACAGTTTAGTTTTGAAAGACGTTTTATATGTGCCGGATTTTCGGAACCTTGTTTCGCTTGAAATTATTTACTCATGGATATTCATTATTTTTGATAGTGGTGTTTCTATCATAAGAAATGACGAAGTTATCCGTGTTGGCACCTTATATAATTCGCTTTATACTATTTACGCAAAACATAATACCTATAACTATGTTGCATCTTCATCAAACCCTAAAAGAGAAAGTTTTCTTAGAAGATGACTCTACTTTTCTCGGCATCTTAGATTAGGTCACATCAATCTAAATAGGATCCAAAGACGGCTAAGAATGGAGCGTTGGGTAATCTCACGCCACTCGTTCCCCATCTGCGAATCTGTATAGAAGGTAAGATGTCGACCGGACCTTTCAAAGCGAAGGTTATAGAGCCACGAAATGTTGGAGTTAGTCCATTCGGACTGTGTGGACCAATGTCCACACAAGCTCGTGGAGGGTACAGTATTTTGTCACTTTCATTGACGATTACTCAAGTGCGGATCGTATACCGCTCACCGCAAGTCCGAATGCTTTGAGAAATTCAAAGAGTTTAAGGCGGAAGTGGAGCGAAGCTAGGTAAAGTATCAAGTCATCATGGGTCCGATCGCGGTGGCGAATACCTCGACAACGAGTTTATGGACTATCTAGTGAAGTGTGGGATTACATCCCAAATAAGATTTCACCGGCACACCACAACAAAATGGTGTGTCGAGCGAAGAAATAGGACTCTTTTGGAAATGGTTAGATCTATGATGAGTTATGCTACATTGCCTATTTCGTTACGGGGTATGCCTTAGAGGGCGGCATACTTGCTAAATCTAGTACCGCCCAAGTCGATCGAAAAGACCCCTTCGAGTTGTGGTTTGGCGCAAGCCCGCTTTAAGCCACATAAGGATATGGGCGATCCGGCACATGTGCCAACAAGAAGGCGACAAGTTGGAGGCTAGATCCGGCGCAAGGCTGTTTATTGGCTATCCTAGAGGAACGAAGGTGGTTTATTCTATAGTCTAAGGATCGAAAGGTCATTATTAGCACTAATGCTCGATTCTTAGAAGAGGACTACATGAAAATCATAAGTCCAAAGTTGAAATCATTCTTCAAGAATTAGAAGATGATCGTATTCCACCACCGATTAGGCCAAAGTGCGAGATGTCGAGTCTAGTGGGAGGATCGACACGATACTTCAAGAAATTGAAGTGGGTCGAGTTCCACCGAAATACCGACCGTGCAAAGTGGTACCTACACACGCAAGTTGTGCAGTTAGAGAACCACAAGTATCTGCACCCACCGTTGCCATTATGCTGTAGAACCTCGTCGTAGTGGGAGGGTTGTTCGTCGACCCGAGCGATTTATGTTCGTGGGTGAATCTTGGATTTAGTCCCGCAGACGAACATGCAATAATCGACCCATGGACATACAAGGAGGCAATACAAGATATTGATGCAAGATCATGGCACACCGCTATGGACTTAGAAATGGAGTCCATAACGGCTATGGATGTATATGAAAGACACCTCTGCCGGATGGCAAGGAAGCCATAGGTAGTAAGTGGATATCAAGAGGAAGAGATTCCGATGGAGAGGTTTCGCTTTTAAAGCCGGGCTTGTGGCGAAAGGGTACACTCATTGAGGGCATCGATTTCGATGAGACCTTTCGCTGTAGCAATGCTCAAGTCCATCGAATTCTTCTAGCCATAGCAGCCCACTTGAACCTAGAGGTTTGGCAAATGGATGTTAAAACCGCTTTTAAACGGTTACCTTGAGGAAGGTAGAGACATCTATATGCAGAACCTTGAAGGTTATGTGGTAAAGGGTGAAGAGCATCTAGTATGGAAGCTTAAAGTCCATTTATGGACTTAAGCGAGCCTCCGATCATGGAACTTACGCTTTGACGAGGTGGTAAAGTCTATGGATTTACCCAGTTGCCTAGCGAGAGTTGTGTGTATCGGTTAGATGTCAGCAGTGATGTGGTATTTCTTGCACTTTATGTAGATGACATCCTTCTAGTTGGCAACAACGTGAAGTCATTATCGACGTAAAGAGTTGGCTATCCGATCGGTTTCAAATGAAAGATTTAGGAGATGCGGCGACATTCTTGGGATCAAGGTTTACCGAGATCGCAAGAAGAAAATGTTGAGCTTATCTCGGGCGTCTTACATTGATCGTGATTACTCGTTTAGTATGCGGACCGCCAAGAAAGGATTGCTACCTTCGGACATGGCGTTCCTTTATTCAAAACGCAGTCACCCATGACCGCAAAGGAGATAGAAATGAGACAAGTTCCTTACGCTTGCCAGTGGGAAGTCTCATGTACGCAATGCTATGCACGAGGCCCGATATCGCTATCGGTGGCATAGTAGCTAGATATCGATCTAACCTCGGACAAGCTCATTGAATTGCAATAAAGCATATACTCAAGTACACGAAAAGGACTCGAGATTATAGGCTGGTTTACCATGCGAGATAGTCTAATGCCTTTGGGTTATCTGACTGGACTCGGTTCCAAGCCGACCGTGATGAGAAAAAGTCAACCTCGGGCTATGTGTTTACCTTGGGAGGAGGAGTCGTATCTGGCGGAGTGGCAAAGCGGCGATGCATTGCGGACTCTACCATGGAAGCGAATATGTAGCCGCTTGAGGCTTCTAAGGAGGTCTGATGGTTCAAGAACTACCTCGTGGATCTAGATGTGGTACTGGTTTGCCCAAGAGTATCATAGTTCTTGTGATAACTCGGTGCAGTGGCAAACCTCGAAGGAACCACGGACCCACAAGCGACCAAACACATAGAGAGAAAGTACCATGTCATACGAGAATCGTTAGGCGGTGGCGTCTTGATTGAAAAGATTGATCGACGGAAAATCTAGCGGATCCATTCACGAAGAGCACGCCGCAAAAAGTCTACGATGGTCACGTTAGAGGACTTGGATTGCGCTTGATGGCACCCACTTAGAAAGGAAACTTTTGTATAAGTGGGAGAAGCAAAGTGATGGTTGTTTGTAATAGCTAGTAGAAAGACACATTGTATACTAAAAGTTTGCTTTAGTATAAGTGGGAGATTGTTGGATTGTATCTTGAAAGCGGTTTGGTTGAGCTTGTATACAATGTTTCTCTATACCACTATTACAATCTCCTATCCGATTTGAATACTTGATTGCATATATCATGTCCCTTATCTCATATATAAGTTAGATCATACGGTGTGTAGAAGATCACGAAGTCCGTATGATTGGTCGAAGCTTAATGAGATATAAAAGTTTCACAACCGAGGGCGACTTAAGGACGAGTTGTCGGTTTAGGCCGCAGTATAGATAAGAAGTGACTTGACTTAGTTGCTTGTCTATCTTGATGCGTCTCGGCGTATTGAAGGATCACAGTGAGATGAGTTCTTCTTTCTGACCGTCGTGAAGAACCAAGATCTCGGTGACTTACGATAATCTAAACCTCGATAAGGTATTAGGTGAGTATGAGTTGCTGACCATCACTTTGACTTGTTATGAGTGAGGGTTATATGTTCTAACCAAGATTCTCCGCATCTTGGGTGGTGGCGATCTTGTATGTCACGCTAGTTATCTCATGTCGAGTAACCGTATCCGTTTAGGATGATGACGTCCCCTTAAGGAGCTCAAAAGGTTTATTGTACTAAACCCTGCAGGTTGAGTTAGCTCAAGTACAATAATAAGGTTGAGTGGTACTACTTAAGGAAATAAGGATATTAATCGTTTAAGCAGTCAGATTGCTAGAAATGATTAATGGACGTTCGATATCTTAAATCTGGGATTCGTAATGTCTAAGTGCAAGCCCGACTCAACTTTAATAAAGGGTAAGTCAACATTCTTTCTCTAGTGGCATGATCGAATGTTTATAAATTAATTTATGTTCGGGTTGAACATAAGATAATTAATTTATTTGAGGCCCATCTTTATTCCTTGCATTTGATCCACTGGTGGCCCATCCAGCCCATAACCTTTGGGAAATCGGCGCCCTATAGCTCTCGAAGGCAAGATTTTATTCTCTTTATCCCACAAGGATATAATTATATTTATGGAATATGCATAGATCCTTTCCATATAAGATTATGGTAATAATCTTGAGAGTATGGAAATAATCCTAAGAGTATGGAAATAATCCTAAGAGTATGGAAATAATCCTAAGTGTATGGTAATATTCCATATAGGATTATGGTAATATTCCATATAGGATTATGGTAACATTCCATATAGGATTAAGGTAGTGCATTATAAATATAAGGTATGAGATAATGTCTAAGTATGCTCACATATTAACAAGACAATTTTCGGCCATCTCACAATTTTGAGAGAGAAAATTTCGTGAGTTTTGTGAGAGCAAAGGGTGATTTTCGGTGCATTCTCCATAGCTCGTCCTCACTCGACGTTGGAGTTTGGGTATCCGGGATACAGTCCAGAAGGTCAAAGCACGAGTCTCGACCGTTCAATCAGTTCATCCCGTTCGTTCCACCTCGACAGATCCAAAGGTAAACACGTGTAAACCCCAACGTGTTGCGATTTAATTATATAGACGCATGCTAGGTTTATAATCAATGTATGGTGAATTAAACACCCAAGATGGATCCTCGGGGCGAGGGTTAACATACGTTTTCCCTACAAGTTGAACTACCCGACGCATGATTTGGAACTGGCAGCTGTGGTTCACGCCCTAAAGATTTGGAGACATCATCTCTACGGAGTAAGATGTGAAATCTTTACTGACCACAAAGTTTAAAATACTTTTTCGAGCAAAAAGATCTGAACATGAGACAAAGGAGATGGCTCGAACTAGTAAAAGATTACGACTGTGGCATAAACTATCATCCAGGGAAAGCTAATGTAGTAGCTGATGCCTTGAGTCGCAAAGGTCAATCAAAACTCGGATGTCTCTTGACAAAGGAAGGAAAACTCATTGAAGAGTTTAAGAAGATGTCAATTGAGATAGTTGAACCACCAAAGACAATCATGGGAAATGTTACTACACTTACTATGATGTCTGATTTAAGGAATAAAATCATAGAAGAACAAAGAAAGGATGAAGAACTAGAAAAGATAAGGGTTAAAGTGAGAATGGGAGAACAAAAAGGTTTCAAAGAAACATCTGATAACGCTATATTATTTGAGGAAAGGCTATGCATTCCAAACAATAACGAGCTTAGAAATGAAATCATGAGTGAAGCTCATGATACTCCTTATACTTTGCACCCAGCGGTGCAAAATGTACCGGGACTTACGAGGAAAGTTCGGTGGGAAGAATGAAGAGATATAGCCTCTTTTGTCAACGTTGTCTTACTTGTCAACAAGTAAAGGCATTACATCAAAGGCCATACGGAAAGCTGCAACCTTTGGAAATACCTGAGTGGAAATGGGACGACATAGCTATGGACTTTGTAACGGGTTTACCCAAGTCACAAAAGGGAAACACTGCTATATGGGTAGTAGTGGATCGCCTTACAAAATGTGCTCACTTTCTACCAATTCGAATCACCTATGGATCCGACAAGTTAGCCCAGCTATATGTCAAGGAAATTGTACGTCTGCATGGAATACCAAAATCTATCACTTCTGATAGAGATGCGAAATTTATTTCGAGATTCTGGGTTAGCTTACAAAAGGAATTGGGAACAAAGCTGAATTTTAGCACAACTTTTCATCCACAGACAGATGGCCAATCAGAACGAACAATCCAAACGCTAGAGGATATGTTGAGAACGGTAGTATTAGATCGAGGCGCAATTTGGGAACAAGTTTTACCGCTTATTGAGTTCGCCTACAATAATAGTTATCAGGCAACAATCAATATGGCCCCATATGAAGCATTGTATGGGAGAAAATATCGATCACCACTTTACTGGGATGAAGTGGGTGAAAGGAAAATTTTAGGGCCTGATACAGTGGAAGAAATGATTGAAATTGTTCGCCAGATAAGACAAAGAATAAAGGAAGCTCAGGATAGGCAGAAATCGTATGCCGACACCCGTAGATCCGAGCTAAAATTTGAGTATGGAGACAAGGTTTTCCTTAAAGCCTCTCCGTCAAAAGGCATTGTAAGATTTGGGGTAAAGGGAAAGTTGAGACCACGATTTATAGGACCTTACGAGATCCTTGAGAAAATAGGCCTCAGAGCATATAGACTAGCATTACCACCAAGTTTGGGTAATGTTCATAATGTGTTTCACGTGTCGCAATTGAGGAAATACGTATATGATCCGAAACACGTAATACATCATGATGACATGGTCCTCAACCCCGACATGAGCTACGAAGAGGAACTCAGCTATTTTAGACCATAAGGTTCAACGGTTGAGAATAAATCCATTCCTTAATAAAAGTCCGCATGGAGCACCACGACGAAGAAGCTACGTGGGAACTCGAGGACGCCATGAAAGAGCGATACCCCGAACTCTTTTGAGGTATGCAAATTTCGGGACGAAATTTATTTTAAGGGGGGTAGAATGTAATATCCCGTAATTTTAATACTGAATTACGATGATAAATTCCGTAATTAGTATTATTAATTCGATAATTAAAATCTTAATTAGTCAACTCTTGACTTTGACCAAGCATAATTGGATAATTTCTGTGTGATATTCACTAATGCTTAGTGAATTAAGGAATATAAATTCTGATATTCCTTCGAACTTAATGTTCTAACGTCGGATAAATTCGACAGTTACGTCTTACAGTATTATTAAGTTGTTAAGCTTAATTTCGAAATTCCTATTATTATAGGAATAAATAAAGTTGTTACAACTTTATTTTGAACATTTTAGAGATAATTAAACTATGAGAATTTAGAGACGTTTCAAACGTCTACGTTTAGAGATAATGCGATAGCTTTAGCAAATGATCTTGGAATTATAAAATTCAAATTCCTATTATTATTTTATAATATAAGAGCATTATTTATCATCAAAATAATGCTAGAAAATTTAAGAATGCAATGTACCTATTGTTATGGGTTTCGAAAACCCTAAAATTTCAAATTAGGGTTTTAAGGTCTAAAATTATTTTAATACTTTTCTATGATTAAATTTATTATCTAAGACATATAATATGTCACATAACTATGTAGTAGCTATTTTATACAAGGAAATAAAATGTTTGAATTTCCTTAGTAATTATCGAAAATTAGGGTTTCTTAAGTACAAATTAATTTTATTCTTATTCAATTAATGATATATGATAATTATTATATTATTATGACATCATTAAGGATAAAATGAAGTGTATTATAACTTCCACAAGTGTAGGTACACTTGTGCCAAAAGTGGCGACAATTTTGGAGGATTTTAGTATGATTTTATGTACAAATATCTTACTACAATTAATGAGGGTTATGATTATAAACTTATCATGTATTAGGTGTAAAGTGGAGATCATTACCAAGTGGAACAAGTAATCCATGGGTAATTAAAGAGTGGGGGCCGAAATCTTTGAAATTTGGGGTTGAAAATGTTTAATTTCATACTATATGATAAGGCCACTAGATAGTTGAAATATTTGACTTTTCCAAAGTAACTTTATAATATGATAATGATATAATATATAATAGGAAAAAATAAAATTAAACCTAATTAATTAAGGCATGGCGAGAATGTCACAAATATTATATAATGTAATAATTTCTTTAATTCTTGATATTTATGATACAATTTATTAATTAAGTAATAATATAACATAATAAGGTATATAATATAGTAATAAAATAAAAATTTAATTCTAGGCTATGTGATATAGCCGACACCTACACATATATATATTAAAATGTTACAAATTATTTAATTAAATGACAACTATGATACAATGAATCTAATTAAGGGATAAGGTACATGATGAGTTGTACATGATAAGGATTTAGATAAGATATGATAAGGATTTAGATAAGATATGATAAGGATAAAGATAAGATTTGGTACAAGTGTACATTAGATATTTTCATATAATAATTAAAAACAAGTGGCCTAAGTCTATAAATACCCCATGAAGGCTTTCATTTCTTCATCACATACCAAAATTTCGAAAATAATATAGAGGGAAAAGAGAGAGTGTTCTCCAATCCTTCAAACCCAGGCTTAGAACAAATAAACGTTCGCCGATCAATTCTAATCCGATTAAGAGGTTAGATTTCTTACGAGCTTCATACATACGTTAGAATTTATGTTATAAGCTTAGTTTGTTCATGTGATATGTTCGAAAATTTTAAATCATGTTTAGATATCATGTTTATACTATGTTATTAAGTATGTAGTATAATTATATCACAAAATTAAACATAATATCAAATTCTATATGTTGACCGAAATCATGTAGGTAGGATATGTTGATGATTTTGATTTTTAATTGTTAATTTGAGCATGAAATAACAATCTAGAGTATTAAATATGCTTATATGAATTTATGTAGAATTTTTGGAAAACTTTGGTACCTAAGTTCATGAATTTCGAAAATTATAGTATATGATATAATGTTGTGATATAAACCATGTTTAAGTGTTATCATAACATATTGATGATGTAGATTCATAATATATGGTTGTAGGAATTTATCGAATTTATAAAATTATTTTGACCTAAGTCAAAATTTTCGAAAAGTGACTTAGGTAAATTTTATTAAATAGTTCATAATAAATAACAATTATGTTATAATAAGGATAATTAAGGATGATTAAGTATTATGTGAATTTATTGGAATTTTTGAAAAATGTTTAGTTGGTTAATTGTGTTGACCGAAAACTATAGTATATGGGTATTAATGTTATAAATTTATTTTATCAAGTATAATTGCATAATATGATCTAAAATGATGTTTTAGACATCTTATAATTTTATGGGAATTTTTAGAACAAGATTTGCACATAAAATAACAAAATTTCATATGTAGGCATAAAAGTCAAAATGTTGACTTTGTGTTGACCAAAGTCAAAATTTTGACTAAATATTGACTAGGTCAAAATTGTTGACCAAAAACGTTGACCAAGGTCAAAGGACACGTAATTCGATAATACGTGATCTATGTGACGTAGTACGTTTAGTAAGAATGTAACTTACGTGTTACGTAAGTACATTAAAACGTACATTATGTACTAAAAATGTAGAATATCCCTTATAAATCAAGAAAATTCATAATCAACATCAATTGAATAGGAAACGTTAAAATAAGTCCGGCGTTAGCCTTATTTGATGCGTAGAACGTTATAGACTATGTTCGTCTCTATCGAACGTGACCGATGTACTAAAATAATTGTTACGTTAAGGTGATACGTGGACTGGGCATTGACGTAGAAAAAGGAGACCATAGTATAAAGACCTACATATACGAGGTGGGCTTTACTCGAAAACTCTTTTATTTACGATGCTTTCTTCGAAAAGTATTTATTTACAAAGCTTTCAGTTGAAATGATTATGAACTGTTATTCAATTACATGCCCAAAGTATTTATGTTTTAACGTATGTATCCTATCATGTTGTTGGGCGAGCCAACTATGAAAGTGAATCAGTTGTTGGGTAGCTCCCAACTTTATCAGAAAATCGATATCGGATCCTAGTCGATGCAGAATTCCTGGCTAGGGTTAACGTGTACACCTAAATGACTGTGAGCCGTTAGCAACATCTTCGGCGGTCATAGATCCTAATCAGATGCAGAATCCCTGACTATGTGATTGTGAGCCGTTAGCAACATCTTGACGGTCACGGCGTCGATAGAAGAGGCCTACTTCTACGGCGTGAGATCGGTTGAATAGTTATGTAAATGATACGGATCATACGAATCGAAAATACCGCGAGGCGATCTTTTGAGAAATGATAAAGTGTTTTGGTATTCACGAGTTATTTCAACTAAAATCCTCGTGTTATACTAATGGGCAGTGTAATTTAATGAAATGATTTTGGCATGAGTCCACTAAGTGCAATCTTGTACTTAGCCCTGCATGTTTGTTTTTAAATGTGCGAGTTGAGTGTGATGGATGGACAAGTGTTGAGCAGTCGGAGTTTTTGTCGTTGATAGTTTACCTTGAATGTATATCGTCATATATGCATTCACATGCTTTCCTCTGTTCAGAACACTTAGTTGTATTTTGAATATTACCTATGATACCTTCAGATCAGTTGAACCCTTTTCGATGATCATTGGTCTAGTTTGTATGAAATCATTGTGTGTTTATCTATAACAGTTTGAAGTCTTGAAAGGTTGTTATTCATTATGTTCTTAATCCTTGTTTAATAATGTGATCCGCCTAATCCGTACTTTAGATTGGCAGGCTGTTACATACAAATAGGATATACATAGCTGATACAGTACACTTTAATGACCACGAATTTCCCTATACATCTCTCTTTCCACAACAGTGTGTCTCTAAGTCACCTCTCCCTAATACTCTTATGCCTGCCATTCTACCTACTCCTGTTGATAATATCGCGCACTCATCTCCCACACCACCTACACCACATAATACCTCTCCACCATCTCCTATTTTGTCTTCACCCACCCTGCGTGAGTCACCCTCACATAGGTCTCACTCCAACATTATGTCCTCGACTTCATCACACTCATCAAACCCTATTCTACCCACTCATGTGGTACCCACTGATCCTTCTACCACAGTCCCTCCTCCTATAACGTCTCAGCCTTCGCCTACACAGTCTCAATCCTCTTCTGCCTCTCAGTCGTCCATACCTACAAATACACATCGCATGGTTACCCGAGCTAAACACGGCATTTTCAAGCCGAAAAGTTATGTGGCTCAACAAGAATTTGCTCCAGAAACATTGATTGTGATTGTTGGACCAGATAATGAAACTTTAACCGCACCGACAACAGTAACTATACCGAGCTACCCGCGTCCATCAAGAAGCTCTAGCAAATCTGGCGGTTTCTCGCCATGGAAAAAAGTTCTGCACTAAACATAAAGGTACTTGGCTTCATTCCACCATCACCTTCACACAGGTTATTAGTAACAAATGGATCTTCCGGTTAAAATGTTGTCCATCGGGCTGGATAAACTAAAGGCACGGCTGGTCGCCGTGGTTTTGAGCGATTCTTGGGATTGATTTTCTTGAGGTATTCAGTCCAGTTGTCAAAGCCACCACTATCATACTTATCCTTGCTCTTGCTGCGACTAGAGGATGGTCGTCTGACAAATCGATGTAAATAATCGTTTTTAATGGAGGCTGGAGGATACTATATTCATGGCTCAACCTAAGGGGTTTGAGGATCCTCATCACCCGGAGTATGTCTGCAAACTGAAGAAGTCATTATATGGGCTAAGGCAAGCTCCTCGGGCATGGTACGATAAGTTGCGACATTGTCTCACACAGCTAGGTTTCCATCGCTCAACGTCTGACTTCTCCTTGTTTCACAGACGAGAGAATAATGTGTTAACTATTATGTTGATATATGTGGATGACATCTTGCTTACTGGTGATAGTAAGGATGACATTCTCAAGCTCATCAACGTTTTGCATGATCAATTTGCTTTAACAAGCCTCGGAGAGGTTCACTATTTTCTTGGATTTGAGGTGCTTCGCAACAAATCATCTGTCAGTGTGTCGCAAACAAAGTATTTGAAGGAGCTTTTGATGAAAACTAACATGAGCAACTGTCACCCGTGTTCCACACCTATGACTCCTACTACCAAACTCACCAGATTTGATGGTGGTCGCGAAATCCAACGTTATCTGAAGCACGGTGGGTGCTTTCTGAGATCTTACTCACACGCGTCGACATTGCCTTCACCGTCAATAAGCTCGGCAAGATGCTGCAACATCCTACGCTTCACCATTGGGCGACTTGTAAACGCCTTACTTGGTATCTCAAAGGCACCGAGACTCTAGCACTTCACTTTACACCTTCGTGTCAACACATCTTGTGGGATTCTCGGACGCCGACTATGCCAGCTGCGTGGATGATAGGAGATCGACAGGAGGGCATTGTATGTTATGGTGGAAACTTAGTTTCATGGAGCGCTAAGAAACAACATGTAGTCTCAATGGCAAAGACCTTGAATCGTAGTATCGTTCTCTTGCAAATGCTGCTTCCGAGGTCGTATGGCTGAATTCAATGTGTGCAGAGCTTGGCATAGAGCTTTCTTCCCCTCATCAACTATGGTGTGACAATTCAAGTGCCGTTGCCTTGGCTTCAAATCCTGTATTTCATGCTCGCACAAAACATATCGAGGTCGACGTTCATTTCGTTCGTGAAAAGGTGCAGGAGAAGTTTCTTGAGGTTGGTCACGTACCAGCCCTTGATCAAATAGCGGATATATTTACTAAACCCCTAGCTGAGCCACGTTTCTGTTATCTGCGCAACAAGCTTCAGTTGTATCTCCGGGAAGATCATGGTTGATGGCAGATATCTTTTCTGGTGTATGTTAAGATATTGTTTCTGTTATTGTTAGGTGGTTAGGAGCGAGTTATCTTTGAGTCGTGATTGTTAACGCTTTGTTAAAGTGGTTAGCAACTGTTTCTTTTCGATTAGTCTAATAATGACCTTTTGGCTTTCATGTATATATATTCTCGTTTGTAATCATTTGTAATCAACTTTGCAATATATCGGATCACAAATCTTTCTTCTTACGCTACATGCAAAACAATACGTAGCTTCCTCTCTTTGTTTACATTCAATATAATGAGATCATCATAGCGTTTGCATTAATCGGTTCGGAAGAACTCACCCAAATATATCTCTCTCTTGTCGATTTGAGTTAACTAGTTCGTGCACACAATCGATGTATTGAGAAGTTTGTCTGTCAGTCCTCGTTGTCTCAGCTTCCCGCACACTGTTTGGAAGGACTACAGAAATGAGCAAAGTTGTATAACCCTGTTATGTTTCGTGAATAGTGTAGGAAGAAAGGGGAAGGATATAGAATAAGCTAGAGAGAAATATATTTTCATTATTTGCGTTTCTTCATTCTCCAACTAGGTTAAATAATACTAGTTGGGACCACAACACAATAGCCACATGTTTTAAGCAACAAATAAGACAAGCGACTATAACTATCCCAAAAGTGGGATTCCAAAACACGCTAATACTTATCCCCAAAAGTGGGATTGCAACACGTTAACCATTAACAATTATTTTATTGTTACGCCTCACGCCTTCTTTTTCTTTTTCCTCGTCGCCGCAGCCTTAACTCCACCTTCACCAGCCGCACCTGCTATTATCATGACAATACCTCCCGGAATTGAAGATCCTTGACCGCAAGGATCAATCTTGCCGAACTTTCGGTTCATAAATTTCTCATCTTCCCAACTCTTCGACTCAAATCAGATTCCGACCATAGGACCAAAATTTGAGTAACTGGTCGCCCTCCTTGCTGGATGACGCGCCGATCCAAATAGCCAACTGGTTTCACAAAAAAGTTGTCATCTTGGTTCAGGAGAGGTAGAGTGGAGCCCTTGCTTGCCGCCAAACTGATAACCCTCTTCAACAGAGAAACGTGGAAGACCGGGTGTATACGAGCTTCCTCAGGTAAGTCTAATTTGTAGGCTACTTTTCCAATTTGCTCCAGTATGGTATACGGGCCGTAATAACGTGGTGACAATTTGAAATTTTTTCGCAGGGCCACTGTTGTCTGACTGTAGGGTTGAAGTTTAAGGTAGACTTGGTCACCTACCTCGAATTCTTTCTCGATGCGCCCCTTGTCGGCATAAAATTTCATACGGTGCTGAGCATCTTGTAGGTTCAACCTTAGTTGTTGGGTAAGTTGTGCCCTGTCTATGACCATTTCCTTAGCCTCAGATGTAGATCCGTGTAGGTAAGCCTGGATGTTGCACTGGGGGGGTGGGAGTCCGTAGAGAGCTTGGAAAGGTGTAGTCTTGAGGCTGGTGTGAAAATTGGTATTATACCAAAATTCTGCTAGTGGAAGCCATTTCAGCCACTGTTTAGGGTGCTGATGAGTCATGCATCTCAGATAGTTTTCGAGGCACTGATTCAACCTTTCGGTTTGCCCATCGGATTGGGGGTGGTAGGCTGATGACATGTTTAGTGTGGTACCCATGAGTTTAAAGAACTCCTTCCAAAAGGAACTAGTGAAGACTGTAACCCTGTCGGACACAATGCTAAGGGGTTGTCCATGCAGTTTATAGACATTATCCAGGAAGAGTTTTGCCACCGTTTGAGCCGTATAAGGGTGGGCAAGGGCTATGAAATGTCCATACTTCGTAAACCTGTCGACCACCACCAAAATCACATTCTTTCCCAAGGATTTGGGAATTCCCTCTATGAAATCCATAGATATATGTGTCCAAGCCTGCTCCGGAATCGGCAGTGGCTGTAGTAACCCCGGATATTTTTCTCTAGTAGTCTTGTTCATGTCGCAGACTGGACAAGCTGCCACCCATCTTGTAACGTCTTGCTTGAGATAAGGCCAGTAGAACACCCTCTTTACTCTCATGTATGTGCCTAAAATACCCGAGTGGCCACCATAGGCTGCATCATGCATTTCCTTGAGTATTAGTTGCCTAAGTGTCGTTTCCGTACCAATAGCCACCCTGCCTTTGTACCTGATGATGTCTCCCTGTAGTTCAAACTTCGGATAAGAGGATTTGTCAATAGTTTTAGCTTCTAGTATTTCCGAGAAATACTTATCACCCATATAGCTATCTGTAATTTGTTTCACCCACTCAGGAACTGCTGTAGATGTAGCTTGACATTGCACCTCTGCATCGTGTTTCCTGGACAAGGCATCAGCCACCTTGTTCTCCACTCCCTTCTTGTACATTATCTCATAGTCAAGTCCCAACAGTTTAGTGATCCATTTCTGCTGCAAAGGGTTGATTATCCTCCGCTCGATGTGTCCGAGGGCACTTTGGTCGATTTTATTATGAACTCGGCCTTGTAAATAATACTTCCACCTATGTACTTGCCATGAGAATGGCAAGAAATTCCCTCTCATACGGATAAACCTTGGTTCGTGGGCATAGGGTTTTACTCATATAAGCAAGTGGTCGTCCCTCTTGCATAGAACAACCCTACTCCTTTCCCACTAGCATCGTTTCTAGCAAAAATGGCTTGGTAAAATCGGTAATGCTAGCACTGGGTGGTAGTCATTGCTGTTTCAAAGCCAAGAATGCTTGTTCTGCATCCTCGCCCACTTGAAAGCCCTTTTTGAGTAATCTTTGTTAAGGGTCCGCTCAAGATGCCGTAACCTTTAACAAACTTTACGTAGTACCGGTGAGACCCAAGAATCCCTAAGTTGCTTGATATTTGTTGGCGAAGGCCAACCGACCATCTTCATTGATCTTTTACGGATCGGTAGAAACTCCTCTTGTGAGATAATATGGCCCAAATACTCTACACTCTGCTGTCCAAAATCACATTTACTTCTCTTGGCATATAGTTGTTGAGTGCGTAGTACACCCAACACCTCTCGACATGATGTAGATGTTCATTCCGTAGCACTATACACTAGGATATCATCGAAGAAAACCGAACCGATTTCCTAAAATCCTTGAACACGATTCATAAGAGACTGAAATGTGGTCAGGGCATTGCATAAGCCAAAAGGCATAACTAGAAATTCGTAGTGCCCTTGATGGGTCTCAAGCGATCATGTATCGTGTTCAGGTTTAACTGAATTTGGAAATAGCCGGATCTGAGATCAATTTTGGAAAAATATTGGGATCCATACAGCTCATCCAATAGCTCATCAATAATAGGAATAGGATACTCGTGCTTTACCGTTAGGCTATTCAAGTACCTATAGTCTACACACATCCTCCAGGTAGAATCCTTCTTTTTCACCAGCAGCACGGGGGCTGAGAAAGGGCTTTTACTGTTTTGTATCATACCAGAGTGTAAGAGTTCTTGTACGATTTTCTCAATCTCTCCCTTTTGATTATGTGAAACTCGGTACGGATACTGGTGCTTAGCCACACTGCCTGGTTTTAGTATAATCTGGTGCTCTACTTCTCTTGGTGGTGGCAGCCCTGGTGGCTCCTTAAAAACCTCTTCAAATTCTGATAATAGGTCATCCATTGATGATTTGCCTCTGCCCCCAATTTCTGGATCTTCACCCAGTAAACTTCCTCAATAACACCGGCTTCCTGGTGCAACATTTGGTACAATGTTGGGCCGGAAATAAGGTTACAGCTAGCCTTAGTGAGAGCTTGAATTTTCACCCTCTTACCTGCTAAGGTGACTGTAAAGGTCATCATATCATAGTCCAATTCCACAGGAGTGCAAGATTTCAGCCAATCACCTCCTAGGATAAGATCACAACCTTCGGTAGCTAGCAGCCTCGGTGAGTATGTGAAGATATGCTCCTGCATCCTCCACTGTAATCCCTTTACCCTGGTGGAACTAACCATCTTTTGTCCGTTAGCAACCTTGACCAACAATGGCTTAGCCGTTTCTACCCTACACCCTAGGGCTTTAGCTGTAGATTCCTTAATGAAACTAAGAGTACTTCTTGTATCAATCAAGATATCCAGTTTTTTATCATCCAAATACCCTATGAGCCTCATAGTGGTTAAACCATCTTCTCGAGAAATGACATTGAGTGTCATTTGAGCCTCTTCCAAGCGGTCTGGTAAGCCAACTCTTCCTCTTGTATTTCGCTAACAAATTGACAGCATACAGATTCTTCTTCTGTAGTCATAACCATATATGTTGTCCTCTCTTTGCATCTATGTCCAGGCACAAACAACTCATCACAGTTATAGCATAATCCCTTCTCTCTCCTTGTTGTCATCTCCGCTGCAGTCAAGAGCTTAAAGGATTTCTTGGTACTTGGGGATGGTGTTGTTTTGCTGCTATTGGTGTGGGAATCCCCTCTTCTGTAACTGTCATGGTAGGCGTTTGGTTTGATATTGGTTTTCAGCTTCTTAGTAATTGCCTCCAAGGTTAGAATCTGTCTTCTTCCCAAGTCTATAGTCTGAGATAATGTGATGGGTTCAAACATGAGAATAAAAGCTTGCAATTCCTCACTAAGACCACTGATGAAACTTGCAATGTAATATTCTTCAGAATAACCACCTCCATTCAACATTGTCATGCAAGCCCGAAGCTCCTCAAATTTGTCAACATATTCCGAGTAAGTACCTGTCTGTTTTAGTTTGTTGAATTCAGAAACGATTTTTCCTTCTTTCAATTCCTCAAATCTGGCTGACACAACTTCAGTGAATTGTTCCCACTGAATTTCGGTTTCAGTAATGGATATATTTTGAAACCATTGAGCTGCTTTTCCCTCAAAATGCATGGAAGCTAAAATAACCTTTTGATCATCTGGTACATTTGGTATGAGCTTAAAATACCCATGGCATTTAAGCATCCAAGATCTGGGGTTTGTACCATCAAATCGTGGAAAATCGATTTTAGGTAGAGGTGTGATTATACCTGTTCCTTCCAACTGATTGCTGCCCTTTGATGTAGGTTCCGATCTCCCTCCCGAGAACCATCCTCGAGGTCGATGCCCCAAGATAGATCCCTGTCCAGTTGTTGAACGTGTGCGATCAGAATTTTGTAGTTGTAGCTGGAGCGAAGCAAGGGTGGTGGCTATGTGATCAAATTTTCCAGCAAAGTTTCCCAACTGTTGTTTTACTTCCAATGAAACAGTAGAGATTTGTTCTTGTAATTTTTCTTCAGATGCCTCCCTTTTCATCGCTTCTGTTTGTAATATTTGATCCAGGCGTTTTTGTGCCTCTTGTATATCCTTGAAACGAGTGCCGTCTGCCATTTCCGAGGATCGGTTGCTCTGAAGTACCAATTGTTATGTTTCGTGAATAGTGTAGGAAGAAAGGGGAAGGATATAGAATAAGCTAGAGAGAAATATATTTTTCATTGACTGCGTTTCTTCATTCTCCAACTAGGTTAAATAATACTAGTTGGGACCACAACACAATAGCCACATGTTTTAAGCAGCAAATAAGACAAGCGACTATAACTATCCCCAAAAGTGGGATTCCAGAAACACGCTAATACTTATCCCCAAAAGTGGGATTGCAACACGTTAACCATTAACAATTATTTTATTGTTCTGCCTCACAGCTTCCTTGCTCTTTTCCTTCCCTCGTCGCCGCAGCCTTAACTCCACCTTCACCAGCCGCACCTGCTATTATCATGACAAACCCCTCCCCCACCCCACCCCACCCCAACACCTGTTACCTCACACACGTGGGACCCCCTTTCATAGGTAAACATATCGCGTGTTATTCGGATTGTCTTATTACCTGTAGAACTATATTGCTATTACACAACGTCCAGGATTAGAAAATTTCAAATATGATTCATAATAAATTATTTGGATAAACTCTCCTATGCAGCTATACTTGGTATGACTTTGTCAATGATATAACTTTTATTAAATAAGCTGGAAAAGGGATGGGGACAAAAAAAAGAAAAGAACAGTCCCAATTTTTAGAAAGTTTGAATGAAGAAAAACGCTTTATCATGGGACCGGAAAAACATGATTCAAAGTCAAGTGAAGGAGAAAGACTTGAGATGTGTTAGTCTTCCCAATTGCAGATTTATATATATCTATAATCCACCAATCCTATCTTGTACTTCTCAACTCAATTTGGTGTGTAGCATTCTCATCTCCAAAATGCCAACTTCTTTGCTTCAAAAGTTTCTTGTCATATCTTTAATTTCAACAATTGTTAGCCTTACAAATTTTGGTCATGCATACCGCCAATGCCAAGATGACCAGAAAACTGTGAAAAGCTCATACAATATTGTAAGAAAGTGAAAAGCTACGGCCTATTTCAGTTTTATTTTTGGATTCCATTGTTTAATATTCAGTATTTCAACTGTGGTCTTCCTGAGAAGAATATTGGTTTTTCTGTGTTAATGAATTGACATTATAGATCTCTAGGTTTGAAAATGAAAAATACGTTTTTATTAATTAATAACAATATATCTTATTAGAATCTGTGGTTTTGATATTACAAATGTATAGATTTGTAAAACTAATTAAAGTTTGAATGACCAGCGGTATTGAAGTAATGATATATAAAATTGAAAAAACGTTTGGAGTAGAACTTGAGAATAAATGAGATTTTTTTTTATTTAAAATTGATATAAAATTGAAAAAGATTTGGCAGTAGAAATTGAGGATAAATAAAATCCAATGTATGTCCTAACATACTCTGTTACAAAATCCAAATCCATTATCATCACTATTGTCTCCTGACTCTATTCATCGCTGCTCTTCTTCTTTCAAGGCTTCTTTTCCTTCGTTGGCGCTGAGATATCTTTTCAAGAACCTCATCTATTTTCCCAAAGTACCTTTCCCTCAAACTTGTCCAGAACAGAAGTAGCCACACTGTGCTTCCTAAGCCCACAGCATATCCAACCTCAGCAGATATATAATTCAACTCTATCCCCGAGTTTCCATGTGGCTGCATGTTTTCAAGTTTTGGTAAATCCTCGTCGTCGCAGCTTCTGCTGAGAGGGAAACCGCATAACCCTACGTTTCCATCATATGAAAGATGGTCAAATGTGTGAAATTGAGGACCACTTGGGATCCTTCCGACCAGGTTATTGTAGGACAGGTTCAAAACCGCAAGGTATCCTAGCCGGCCGAGCTGCATTGGAATCATCCCCATTAGCTGGTTTACTGAGAGATCAAGTGCTTCAAGCTCCGTCATGTTACCAAATGATTTTGGGATTGTGCCCGTGAGGGCGTTGTGGGATAAGTTGAGAAGATAAAGCGAGCTCAGATCACCTATCGCTTCTGGAATCTCTCCTTGGAAGTTATTGCAAGAGAAATCAAGTAATGTAAACTCTGACCAAATCTTGGCAAGCCTCCTCTGAGATCCTTTGATGGTTAGTGTCACCTCATCCTGGTAGTAGAGGTTTTTCTGATTTAGATAGTCGAAGTGGAGTTGCTCACGCCTCGATTGCCCATCACTAGCTAGCACCATTCGTGTCCAACTCGAGA
The DNA here is from genome assembly GCA_036937905.1 of Salvia rosmarinus. Taxonomy (NCBI): domain Eukaryota; kingdom Viridiplantae; phylum Streptophyta; class Magnoliopsida; order Lamiales; family Lamiaceae; genus Salvia; species Salvia rosmarinus. The sequence goes on along the minus strand of CM072818.1, from coordinate 3,190,584 downwards.
ATCCCACTTGATAGAGAGAGCCACTGAAATGGTTGGAGGATATGTCGATGATTTGAAGATCGTGCCAGTGTTTGTTGCATCTGATCTCTCGTGGAATCTGTTGGAGAACAACACAAGCACGCGCAAGCTAGAGGGTAGCATACACGGAAACCGTCATCGATGTTGTTAATTCCAACATTCAACACAGTTAACGAGTTGCAATTTTCCATGGACTTTGGAAATTTGCCTCTAACTTGTTGCCATTAAGATCAAAGTTTCTAGGCCACAATATAGGAGAATTTATCTGGAATATCACCACTGATGTTGTTGCTCCTCAGATTGAACACCCAAGATTCTGAGTGTTTTCAAGCAGACAGGAGGTATCTCGCCACTCAAGTTGTTGAAAGACAAGTCAAGAACTTGAAGGTATGTAGCATGGCAGAGGGTGGTTGGAATTGATCCTCAAATTATTATACTGAAGCAGAAAAGAAAACGAGATTTGAAAGGTAGATTCCAATGTTGATAGGAATGGGATTGTCGAACATATTGTTCGAGTAATCTACGTAGAGGGCTCGTTGTTGGGGCAGGGGCAACTCGCCCCGGAGCTGATTTGAGCGTAAGTCTAGAACTTGAAGAGAATCAGGAATTGTGTAAGGCCTTTGTAGATCCACCAACTGATTATTGGAAACATTCAGATGCCAAAATTCTCCACTCCCAATTTCCCAAATCCAATTAGGAATTTCCCTTCCAATTCTGTTGCTTGAGAGGTCCAAGAATCTCAAGTTGGGTTGGTTTCTAAGATCGGGAAACGGGAAAGGTTGCAAGAAACAAGGCTCAACTGGTAAAGATGGGAAATGTAGAAAAACTTGATTCGATGCTGCTTGCATCAACAGACAAGTTATTAAAGGAAAGATCAAGCGTTGTGATATTGCGAAGCTTTCTGATCTTGTCAAGTTGAAAAGTGCCATTGAAGAGATTGTTAGAGAGGAGAGAAGTTGAAGGATTCGAGTTTGAAGAAAGAGTCGGGATAGGCCCTTCAAGGCGGTTGCTGCTCAAATCTAGTTCTTCCAAGTGAGGGAAAGGAAGAGAGGGAAACTCATGAACATGGCCACTGAAATTGTTGTTGGAAAGTTTAAGTTGCTGCAGTGAGGGAAGACTAAAGAGAGACAGTGGGATGCTCCCATTGAGTGAATTGTATGCTAAGTTCAGCTTATTTAAGTATATCAAACTTGAAAGAGTAGATACATTGTGAATGGTACCTGAAAGCGTCTCGTAGTCGAGCTGCAAATTGATGACATGCCCTGCAGCGTCGCATTCCACACCTTCCCACTTGCAGCAGTCATAGCTTTCATTCCATTGCACCAGTTTTCTAGAAACAGAAGAATCGAACGTTAAGTTGTTCTTCAGCTCAAGTAACAACATTTTCTGGTCATCGAGGCATTGCTTGTATGCATCCGTGAAATTTTCAGTTGAAATTAAAGAGATTATGAGAAACTGTAGAAGCAAATAAGTTGGCATTGTGAGATGCTATACACATAAAATGGTGTTTAAATTTGTGGCTTTAAAGCTACCACTGCAAGACTTGGATATCTCAAGTCTTCCAAACTTGGCCCACATGATTTAGATGTTTTTTTTTTGTTCCTACTTTCTGACTTTGAAAAAATGCTAAACGTTCCTTGTGTTGAAACGTATTGCATACTCAATCTTGACCACACTATTTAATTCTTTTAGGCCAATATTCTTATGAAAATTTATTTTGTATATTTTGTAGCATTAAAGAATTGTGTGAAGGTATGAATGCAAAATGGGCGAACTAGGAGAAAAAGTTGTGGTGGGGAGATGCCAAGAAGGAAATTGATCCTACATGATTTCGGGGAACTACGCAATAGTGTAAATACAATATTGCATGATTACGCTGTGTATGTATCACTTTTAGGAAGAAAAAGTAAGTTAAATTTTTTTAATTGTGAGTGAACCGCTGGAGCCACTAGTCTTATAACAAATTTGAAAGTGGAGGACTTGATGTTTTTCTACACCTGGTCATTGTTTTATTAAAAAATCAATTCTTTGGGGTAGTTATTTGTTTGATAATAATTTTGTAATGAGGTTATTCCACCCCATTTATTGTTGTAATGGAATTTTGAAGTCTCCGTTGTTTGCTCCACTTTTGATTAAAAAAAATCAATTTGAAATAACACAGGTCAAGCGTATTGAAAGGATCGTCTGAGCATTTTTTCGCATGCCTAAATTTCTTGTGAGTGATAATATTTCTTATAAAATTTGCCAAAACTTCTAAAGAACATGTGTTCCCAAATGATACAATTATCTGTATTATTGATTTTTTTCTTTTTCCTAAAAGAAATAATAACCTATATTATTAATGCTCAAACTAGAGTTCTTTTTTCTTTTTTCCTAATAGAAATATCTCGAGTTTTGTGTCACACACTACTTTACATACAAAATATAATTCTCCTTAATCCACATGCTTAAACGTAACGAGCCAAGAATAGCGTGTCGGAGGGAGTGATATTTTATTTTATTATGTTCCACTTTTAGGAAGAAAAAATTAATTTGAAATAACACAAGCCAGGCGTATTCAATGGATTTGAAGATTTTTTTGCATGCCTAAACTTCTTGTGAGTGATAATATTTCTTATAAATTTTGGTACGTTATGTCCTACGTAGAGTGAGCAATGAATGCTCAAAACTATCCAAATTACTCCAAACTATCCACTTATTTTAGACCTATCCAAAATGAGCCTTATTTACAAAAATTGGTTCGCATGTATATCCATATTATAAATCTAATTTAAAGGCAATAATGTAATATAGTATATAATATCTATAAGAAAAATATAAGATGTCTATTAAAATTTTTAATCAAAACATTTTAGATTTCTATGAAAACCGTAGTTACATATAAAAGATTATATGAAAAATAAAACCTAGAAGAAAATGGAATACATCGAGCTGCATTCCTGAACACATTTATACACAAATCAAACTTAGCTATGTCTGGCGCTTATGATCATAAGGTTGATTTCTATTGTTTAAATTAATCTTATCTAAATAATAGAGTTTATTGTGTGATGTATCAATGTTACGAAAGCGGTGAAAGAAAGGTTAAAATTCTATTGTGAGTGGGTCACTTTAGCCACTTTTCTTCTAAAGGACTTGATGTTTTCCCACCCGAGGTCATTGTTTTTATTAAAATTTGGAAGTTTTGTCGCACTTTTTTTTCTTTCTTTCTTTATTGATATTTTTGGGAAACCCGCAGCCGTTACCTTCGGTGCTTACTTGGTAAAAACTCATGTTTCAGTGTAATAGCCTACAAACCACAAAGGACGAAAAAGCCACATTTGAAAAATCAAATCTAACAAGCTCAGGCATACTGAGGAATTAGTTGGATTTTTTTTTTATAATAATCTATTAATGAGGTTATTCAACATCCATTCATTGTTTTAGTGGATTTTGAAGTCTCTTTTATTAATTTAAAAAAAAGGGATATTGAAAAACTGGTGACTCACCAAATAAATGGAATGGAGATTACACGCTAAATTCAAAAGCCAGAGCCATTTTCCGGTTTGCATTTTATAACTTGCTGTGAGATTATTTTAAAAGAGCAACCTTTCTTTTAGAATCTTTTAACTCGTTACGAATTCCACAAGTAGGCCACCGTGATTAAACAAATTATAGATTTCTTTTTTCCCTTTTCCAACTTATTTCTTCAACTATTACTAAACTCAAGTTGGGATACACTAGATATAAATATAATGCCAAGGTTGAAAGACTATTGCAGTTGAGTGGGAGGGTCTTATTATATATATAGACTGGAATATGACAGGCACTTGAAAGAGTAATGCGGAAATTCTCTGTTTTCACATAATGCGGAAATAATAATAATAATAATAATAATACACTTACTTATTTAAAATTATGAGAATAGTTTAGTAATTATATATATGTATATACATGTGTGTGTAATTAGGTTTAAATATTGTGATATAAGATACAAGTCCTTTTGTATATGAAATTCTTAATAATTATGACAAAATGAATCTATATTTAAAATATAAATTTCATACCTATACATGCATAGCACATACTATTCAACTAGTTCTAAATTATGTAGCAAGGGTTTTAGGCTTTTCCACACTCGCTCATAAATTGTTTTGTTGGATTTCTAGAGTCTTAACCGGCCCAAGAGAGGGCGGGAGTTAAGACATGACCTGATAACCCATGGACAAAGATCTCAAGTTCGTGGGACTTGGAAGTCTAAAACAAGGAGCTTATTTAAGGACTAAGGAATTCACCTGTTCGCAGGTTTGTGAATGTAAGACAAGTTTCTCTGAACCACGTTAAATCTCTATTTCATTTACTACTTTATAGGGTGTTTGGCACACTTATTTTAGAGGGCTTATAAGTTTCAAGAACTTATAAGATATTTCAAAAGCTTATAAGTTGCTAAAGTATTTGGATAATTGAACTTATAAGCTAGATAAAGAATCGTGAGTTAGAGAGAGAAAATCATAGTTAGAAAGAGAAAATTGACAAGAGGTGAAGTTGATAGTGTATATATAGAAAATAACGAACCATATTAAAGTTATTTTGGTAAATTCATTATTGCTTATAAGCTTATGAAAAAATAAGTTGGTGTTGAGGAACTTATTTTTAGAGGAGCGTTGAAGCTTATTTTCACAGTTTATAAGTTGTTTAGGAGTTTATAACTTTATTTTGCCAAACACTTCTTAGGAGTTTATAAGCTCCTCAAATCAGCCAAACACCCTCTTAATGTTTGATGTTATGAGATCATCATAACTCTGCATTAATCAGTTCCAGAAGAACTCAGCCCAAATATATCTCTCTCTTTGTCAGATCTGAGTTAACTAGTTCAGCGTGCATACTATCTGATGTATTGAGAAGTTTGTCTGTCAGTCCTTCTCGTTCTCAGCTTCCGCACACTCTTGCTGACTTCAGATCTGAACCAGCTGCTGATAGAACTTATCTTCAGCTGATTCAGTCAGTCAGTCACTGTTTGGAAGGACTACAGAAATGAGCAAAATTGTATAACAGCACCCCCCACCCCACCCACCCACCCACCCACCCACCCACCCACCCCAACACCTGTTACCTCACACGTGGCACCCCCTTTCATGGGTAAAATATGGCGTGTTGTTTGGATTGTTTTATTACCTGTAGAACTATATTGCTATTACACAACGTCCAGGATTAGAAAATTTCAAGTTTGATTCATATTAAATTATTTGGATAGACTATGTGTGAAGTCAGCGAGAGTGCGCTTAATTGTATCTTTTTATTTTTGTTAATCATGTTCTGTATTCCAAAATTTCAGTACTTTTTATAAAATGTCTTCAACTTACATTTTCTAAAAAAAATCCCATCTTTGAAAGTTTTCCGAAAAATGTTACATATTCAAAAAAATGTCCCCAACTTACATTTTTCAAAAAAAAATCCCATCTTTTAACATTTTTCATAAAATGTCATGCATCGCAGAATCCTACAACAGGATGAAATATAACCCTTCATATTCTTAGGTGGATTATAGGTTAACTGAGATGAATTTTTTTTTCCACCCTACCTTCTAAACAACGTCGTTTTAACGAAAAATAAAATAAAAAATTCACATAACACTTATTCCAGTAGCCATTAATCTCAGCCATGACTAACAAGTCTCATGGGAAATTTCGTGACTGTTATGACAGTGCGATGATCTAGGTAGAGTCGTGGATGAGCTTGTGATGCTACTACTGGAGGAAGTGTTAGATGAAATTCTTTTTATTTTTTTTGGTTAAATTGACATCGTTTACCAGGTGAGATTCACCTCAATTAACATATAATTCACCTAAAAATCTAATAAGGTGATTCATTATCCAGTCACCAAATTCTTTGATGCCGAATGTTTCTAAAAAATATTGAAAGCTATTTCTTTTAGAAAAAAAAAACAATAACGTAAATTAAGAACATTTTTTGAAAATATTGAACGTTTTTTGGAAAACACTAAAAGAAGGGGTTCTTTGTAAAAAAGTGTATATTAGGGACATTTTTTTGAAAAACTCAAAAGTTAGGAACATATAACACGATTAACCTTTTTTTTTTGTCCCAATTGTTCGCACACTCTCGCTGACTTCAGATCTAAACCAGCTGCTGATAGAACTTATCTTCAGTTGATTCAGTAAGTCGGTCACTGTTTGGTAGGACTACAGAAATGAGCAAAATTTAGTTTCAAAATTGATAGAACTGCTTCATTGCATTTTCCGCCCATAGTAATATCACCATTCTTGGGGTACGATTTATTGCACCTTTTATAGGAGTCATGCCATATTGATGATTTATTTTAAACTTTATCAACATTTCTTGTAAACTAATAAGATACATCCTGATATATAGATAAAAGTTAATAATTATTATAATTAGAACTTTTTTGTTATTATGATTGTAATTAAACGTAATTATTCATATTCGTAGAGTAAATTCATAAAATAAAAAAGGAACAAGTCATAAGAAATTGGTATACAGTAACTTAAAGTAACTTGCATCATTTAATTCGTACATATCCAAATTATTTAATAATTTTTTTTACATATTTTAAGAAAAATAACATATTAACGATGAAATAAAGTATACAAGTACTCGATCAGTAAAATATCTAAAAAAATATATGGACAATTTAATGTTGTGTTAATTGTGATATAAAATCTTTGAAGATGTTGAAAAGTTATTTTTGTTATCGATTTGATTAGTTTTCCAAATAACAAAACTTGTAATGATAAAATTATAAACTTTTTATGATGGCCAATATAATGCAATATCATAATATAATCATAAAAAATGAATAATCCTACAAAGCTAAACTTAATTGAAATTTTCAAAAATTTCTCCTTTTCAATATTCTATGTAGCTTATGGTTTATTGATGATTGTTGGAGATCTATTTTTAAATCCAATAATATGATTACTAATATATTAACCAAACAATTTTGCACATAATGAATAGAATGCCTTATTTTATCGGTAGTTGTATAATAATAATAATAATAATAATAATAATAATAATAATAATAATAATAATATAACCTAACAGCAAGTAGGGCTGACAATTTTCGACACGACACGAGAACACGATACGAACACGCACAAAATTAATGGGTTAGTGTTCAGCCTTATCTTGTCTGTGTCCTTATCGTGTCGACACGATAAGGACACGATAATTTCGTGTCGTGTTTGTGTCGGATCGATTGTCGTGTTCGTGTAACCCGATAATTTTCGTTTTGCATTCATGTTCGTGTCGGATCGAGTCATTTTCTTATAATTCGATAATATTTATATATATTTAATATTAATTTAATTATATTTTATATATTTTTATTTCTTTTATTAATTTATTTTCTAATTTTGATGTAAATTTATCGTTTCGTGTCGTGTCGTTATCATGTCGTGTCAACATGAAAAAAATCGTGTCATATTCGTGTTCGTGTCGTGTCCGTATCAGTACATTTCGTGTCGTGTTCGTGTTCATATTAGATAGATCCTTAACGGGTCGTGTTCATGTTTGGTCATATCGTGTCGTTATCGTGTCGATACGATAACAATCCGACATGCACGAATTGCTAGCCCTAACAGCAAGTGAGACGGTTTGACCGTCCCAATTATCTTAATCATTATTTTTCTTAAAGCAAATGCATTTCAGCAAAAATTGAATCCGATTAACATGCAAAATATGAACTTTAAAAAATACAGATAGCCTAATGTTTTGTCATCTGAATTTTACAAAGTACATATATAATCATAAATATTAGGATTGTAAAGTGAATTGTTTATTTAAATATTCAAAAATACTTAATTTTTTCCAAGTAATTCTCGAGTTTTCCAAGAATGGTGTTAATAAAATGTAGTATCTCAATTTTCGATAATCATAGTTCAAATTATAATCCTACGTTAGTTTCTTGCACTTGAGAGAGCTGGCATGCACAATTACAGATTCCTGTGAATTGGAAAGAAAAAAAAAAGCTACGATATATTCACCATCTAAAACCTTTATTGTAGATTCAATAATATCCAAAATTGGAGCTAACACTATAGTTTAATGTTATTTTATTATTCTTTATGACACACACACACACACACACACATATATATATAGGGGTTGGTTATGGTGAGAAAACTTCTTAATATACGAAAATAGGAATAGTAGCACATCTTTCATTACAACGTAGCACAGGAAGGGTTCTAGTGCTGCACATTAATCTACGTAGCACACGAAATACAAAACTGTAGCACACCCGAAAATTAAATCTCAACCATTGATATAGCAAATCAAAGGCCCGAATTCATTCCTATTTCCTACCAAATTATTCATTCCTACCTGATCCATCTCCTATATATATATATATATATATATAGTTACTAATTTATCTTGGTAAAATATACATGGACTTGTAAGATTATAATATATATTGTTTGTATCTTACAACTCAAATATTATTGATAACAAAAATGTGTAAAAATATAGTATCCTTTATAATAGTAACTTAATTATTACATTCTTTACTTGATTATTTGAATTAGACAATGATATCACAATCATGAAAAATTCTAGATTATTTATCAAGCGTTGGAATATAATTTGCTATTGTTTATTTTCCTCAAAATTTCATTCATATAAATCATATTCGCATAAAACTTTACTTTCTGAACCAAATGAGCCCTAGGAATGTTTGTAGTCTCACAAAACTTGAATTGTAAAAGAATACAATAAAGAAATAAAAAAAGGCATCAAATCTAATAATTATCAACTAAAATTTAAATGATAAAATTAGAAAAAGGTAGAAAGAAACAGAAATTAAAAATTGCTGAAAGTTGCATTAATTGTTGTTGGGGCATTGCAGACGATTTTCTTCATGTTATATATCAAATAGGATTTTAATGTATATCTAATGAATTAGTAGTATATATCTAATGAATTAATATATATTATTTTTAATATATAATATATTATTTTACAGAATTGTTCTTAAAATAATATATAATAAGGATATTATAGGCAATCTACATTTTGTACCATTCACACTTTTTCTATTAGTATAGATTAATGAATATTATTTCTTTTTGTTATATCAAATAGGCTATTGTTAAAGTTGCCTCATTTCATTCTATGGTCATAAGATTCTAAAATTGTTCTTAATGAATTTCAATTCTTTAATTTCATACAAGAGATTAAGGGTTTTAGCCACATATCCATGTGTGGCTAATAATATATTTATGTGTGAATAGAGATTTTTATCAAAACATAATTTAAATGTCAACAAGTGTCACTAATTTCATGTAAAGAAATGATTTTACCTACACATGTATGTATGTGTGGATAAATCATTAACATTTACCTACACATATATATGTCACCAAAGATTAGTCTTATGTGTGAATGAGTATATTTTTATTAAAGTATAATGACAATGTGAACATGGCGTGGATGATGACATGTATTACAATTTACACGTGGCAATTTGTATGTGTGGTAATCATATAATTTATGTGTAGGTAATAATTTTTATTAATAATTAGATATTAAAAAATATGATTATTCATGAATAAAATAATAATTACATGTGAGTAAAAATATATTTATTGTGTGGAGCAATGTTGTAAAAAGCTTAAGGCGGGCGAGGCATTTTACCTCTGAGGCGAGGCGGTTAGCCTCGAGGCGTCCGAGGGTAAACCTCGTCAACAAAGAACAATATATATATATATATATATATATATATATATATATATATATATATATAAAAAATATATAACAATAGATTGCAAATCAAACATTAAATTAAAAGGTTTTTAAGTCTTAAAAACATCAAAATAAGTCTTAAAAGGCATAGGGAATCTATTTACTGTTTTACATGCCTCATCTCACTCACTATCTCATCATCTCACATTACATTTATCCATTTTTTTATTTAATGGATTAAGCAAAAATGAATGAGAACAAGAAGAAAAGAAAAGAAAAGAAAAAAAAAACTGATCTGGTGGCTGTCGGGGGCTGCCGGAGGAGACTGGCGGCGGTGGCGGGAAGGAGTGAGTTGGAGAGATATGGCAGAGAGAGAAGAGTGTTGCGTAGCTGCGTTCTTGTTCTTCCTCTTTTCTTTTCTTTTCCTTTTTTAATTTTAATGTTTAGAATTCAATTTTAGGGTTTTAATCTATTGGGCTGTTATTAATTTAGTTTGGGCCCTAAAAGATTAGGCCCAAAACACAAAATTGAACCCTAATTTGCATCAAAACATAGAATTGAACTTAGCGTCTCTTTAGCTCCTCCAGATAGCCTCTGCGCAGGCGCGCTTCCAAGCGGCCTGAGGCGGACGGCGAGGCCTACGCCCGGAATTTACAGAGAGAGGCGGTCGCCCCGGGGTGTTTTTCGGCCGCCTCGCCTTGAGGCGCACCTCGAGGCGGCCGCCTCTGGCGATTTTCACAACATTGGTGTGGAGAATAATTTTTTTATATTTTTTGTCCAATTTGGAATATAATATGAATATTATTATACCTTATATTAGTCAAATATGATAATTTTAACTAATTTAAAAAAACATCAATTAAATACAACATTTTCAATACATTAAAATAATAAGACTATCATATAAAAAATTTACTTAGTAATATTCAATACAATGGAAGTACACAATATCAAAATTACAATTACAAATAACTTAAAATGTCCGACAAAAGGTCATATCATAGATTTAACAACTTTGCATTATTGCCGGCCATCCCCAATAACACAGAATTGGATATTTGGCCCTCCAAAGCATTCTTTGATCCACGTGAAGCATTGTGGCTTCCCCGCATCCAACGAACTATGTACTGAAAAGCAAGAATAAATTAACAAAGGTTAGAAGAACCCAAAAATTTGCATTCTTAAAATCAAAACAGAATTAATTAATGCAGAATCAGCTACTGTATTTCAAGAAGTTTAGAGTTGCAAGTATAAGATACACAGACAAAATTGTCTATGAACAGTAAAACTATCATAAAGCTGAGTCAGAAACTCTTTATAGGATACTTATATATTTCTAGTGCACGATGCAAAGAGAGAGACAGAGAGACACATCATTTAGTGATAGCATAGATCTCCAAATTTAAGCAGTGAACTAAAATCATGTGGCAAGTCATTGTCTATCATGAAAACATATTGATGGAGTATATATTGTACAAATCCTAGACATTCATATGAATGTTGGGCTTCAAACATAAGAGAATAAATAGCATTGTTTAAGTGTAATGGGAGAATTAACTAATCATTACTGCAAGTAAACACAGTATGATGACTTGGAATATTTAATGCTTTATTCTCGTTTACATTCTTAAGTCTATCAGAATCCAGAAAACGTCCAACCTGAAAATCTCTGGCAACTCATGCGGCTTATTAGAGCTGCTTCTGTTATTTGCCAGCTGTAGTTGTTACAAGTTTGTTAGATGATTAGTTAGATTGTTAGATGACGTGGAAAGTTGTTAGATAAATTACCTCTCTTTGTAAATGTGTATATAAAGGAACCGAAGATGAAATACAATACATCCTTTCCTTCATATTCTGCATGGCTTTATTCATATCTAACATGGTATCAGAGCCATGAATTTTCTCCTCTAAAATCTGCCCCAGATCTTCTTCTTCTGTTCATCTTTTTCTGTTTCTTCTTCTTCGGTTTATCCATGGAGTCTTCACTGTCATTACCACAGCTTCCTTCCATGCATCCTATAAACCTTAAGCTCGACCGCACCAACTACAATTTCTGGAAAATTCAAGTTCAAGCTACAGCTCGTGCATATGGTTTTGAAGATATTCTTCTTCAACAGCCTCCAATTATGGATGCTTCTTCATCGTCTGCAACTCAGGATCCTTCATATCTCACATGGTTGAAACGTGACCAGTTCATGTTTAGCTGGCTTCTAGCTTCCATATCTCCTCCTATGATGAGCTACATTGGCAGGTGCTCAACTACAGCTCAAGTTTGGGAAACTTTTCAGACTCTATTTCATTCTCAGTCAAAAGCTAGATCCATGCAACTCCGACATCAACTCCAGGTTTTGAAGAAAGGCGATTCAAGTATTGATGAATACATCTTCAAATTTCGTGAGATATCAGACCAACTGTATAATATTGGTCAATCAATATCTGAAGCTGATCTTATTTCCTACATTCTTCAAGGATTAGGATCTGAATTTGAGAGCATCAATGTGTTACTCTCATCAAAATGCGAAGACATGTCTTTGCATCGGCTACAGTTGCTAATTTGGCCTTTCAACCACAGGCTAATGCTGTCTATCAGCCATCTCATGGATATCATCGTGGACGTGGTGGTTTTCGAGGCCGAGGAGCAGGCCGTGGTCGTTTTGGAGGTCGTTATCACACTGGAAATAAGCCTATTTGTCAGCTCTGTGGAAAAGCTAATCATGTAGCTTACAAATGTTTTAAGAGGTTTGATGTGCAATTCATTGGTCCAGAAAATATGTCCTCTATGTCCGTATCCCAGCCTCAAGCCAACGTGCTCACCAATAACTCATCTGAAACTCATCCTCCAAATCAGTCTCATTCTCCGTTTTCTCCACTTCCAAATTCTTCTCTGCAGGAAAATCAGAACAACTTCAGTGGGTACAATGCATCCTCAGCAATCCAATCTCAAACTCGTCCAAAGTCTACACTGCTACTGCAGCTACTCCTTCTCAAGCCACCTCGAATGGTACTTAGACTCCGGGCATCTGCTCACGTAACTGCTGATTTAGGAAATCTTCAAATCCACTCTCCATATCATGGTAATGACACTCTAACTGTAGGTAATGGTTCGCAACTTTCTATCTCTCATATTGGTTCATCATCCTTTTTTTGTCAAAATTCTGTCAACCCTATTCTGCTCCAACATATTTTGTTTGTTCCTAACATTACAAAAAGTTTGCTAAGTATTTCAAAATTCACTTGTGATAACAATGTGTATCTTGAATTTCACTCAAACGTTTGTTTTGTCAAGGACAAACTCTCACACCAAGTTCTGCTGGAGGGTACCCTTAGAGAAGGCCTCTATCTTCTGGATCTTACGAAGGTGCAGTCGTCTGCTTCAGCTGTTAAGATAGCTCAACCACTCCATTCCTCTACCTGCCTCAATGTTCAATCTCATACAGATTTTAACATTTGGCATTCTAGATTAGGGCACCCATGTAATAAGGTTCTTAGCACTACTCTTAAGGCTATGAAACTGCCTTCGAATTTGTCTACTTTAGATTTCTGTAATGCTTGTGCTATGGGCAAGATTCACTCAATAAAGTTTCCTTCACAAAACATCAAAACCACAGCTCCTTTTCAGCTTATACATACAGATGTTTGGGGTCCGAGCTCTACTCTCTCTATTGATGGTTTCAAGTACTACGTTCATTTTGTAGATGACTACACTAGGTTCACTTGGATTTTTCCTCTATCTGCAAAATCTGAAGTCACCAGCATTTTCAATAAATTTCTCTCATTCATTGAACGTCAGTTTGATACAAAAATAAAGGTGGTACAATCGGATTGGGGAGGTGAATATAGGCCTTTACAACCCATTCTTGCATCTCTAGGCATTGAATTTAGGCATCCGTGCCCCCATACCCATCAACAAAATGGAAAGTCTGAACGAAAGCATAGGCATATCAGTGAACTTGGTTTAACTCTCCTTGCAGCAGCCTCTCTCCCTCAAAAATTTTGGTGGGACGCGTTTGTCACGGCAGTTTATCTGATAAATAGATTGCCCACACCTTCACTTCAAAACATCTCTCATTTTCAGGCTCTCTTTCACACCTTACCTGATTACAAGTTCCTCAAAACTTTTGGGTGTAGTTGCTTCCCATACCTCCGCCCGTACAACTCATCGAAGATGCAGTTCAGGTCTTCAAAATGTCTTTTTATTGGGTATAGTCCTAAGCACAAGGGGTATCGCTGTTTACATCCATCTGGTAGGCTATATATAGCTAGAACAGTTGTTTTTAATGAAAAAGAGTTTCCCTATTCTGAGCTATTCAATATAGCCTACCATCCAGCCTCCAATCCCATATCTTATCCACTGCTCACTCCACCTTTATTACCTAATCCACCACTCTTGTGTCCTGCTTCTCTACGTACGGTCCCAACAGTCTTCCCCTACTCCTAGCATTCACTCTAGCTCCCCTAACTTACACACTGGTTCTCAGCCTCTATATTCACCGGGTACAGCGTACTCCCCAACTAATCTTGCTGATACTACCTCTTTCCTAGGTAACCCACAAAATATCATTCAAGGGTCAGTATCTTCTTCTCACTCTCATTCCTCAAATCCTAATCCTATCATCTCCAACACTCATCTGATGGCCACAAGATCTAAGTGTGGGATTTTTAAGCCTAAAGTTTACATTGCCATCTCATCTATATCCCCCACCACTTTACTACATTCTGCCAACATATCTGCCTTTGAATCGCATATCAAACCTTCCAAAATTACTGAACCTCTCTCTGATGAAGATGCTCTCAAACATCCTCTTTGGTATCAAGCTATGGCTGATGAAATTGAAGCCATAAAGCTTAAGGATACATGGGACATTGTTCCTCCATCTGCCACGATGAACCCGATTGATTGCAAATGGGTCTACCGAGTTAAACTTCGAGCTGATGACACTCTTGATAAGCTGAAAGCTCGTTTGGTTGCTAAGGGCTTCCAACAGCTTGCTGGTTTGGATTTTTTGGAGACCTTCAGTCCGGTGGTGAAGCCTGTGTCTGTGCGTTTGCTTTTTTCATTGGCTGCCTCATATCAGTGGGATATTCAGCATATTGACATCAACAATGCTTTCCTAAATGGCTATCTTGATCGTCCTGTTTACATGAAACAACCACCGGGGTTTGCAGATTCCAATCATCCCGACTGGTTGTGCAGACTTAAAAGATCTTTGTATGGTTTAAAACAGGCTCCTCGAGCTTGGTACGACAGGTTAAAGACTCATCTCATTCAGTTTGGCTTCACATACTCCACCTCGGATCACTCTTTCTTTTATATGCGAAAATCTGGAAAACTTCTCCTAGTGTTAGTTTATGTAGATGACATTTTGATTACAGGAGAGGATTCTACCCTTGTGAGTTGTTTTATAAAATCTCTTTCTGATGTCTTTGCTTTGAAAACCTTAGGTAGTGTCTTTTTTTTTAGGTATTGAAGTTTCTCGCAAAAATCAGTCCTTTCTTCTTTCTCAAACCAAATACATTCGTGATCTGCTTTGTAAAACAAATCTTCTTGATTGCAAACCACAGCTCTCTCCTTATGATTCTGGTTTAAAACTTTTTAAAGATGATAGTCCTCGTTTTTCTGAGCCCACGCTCTATCGAAGCGTGATTGGTGCGCTTCAATATTTAACCATTACTAGACCAGACATCTCCTTCTTGGTGAATAAGCTCAGTCAGTTCATGCAAGATCCCACAGAGCGTCAGTGGAGGGCTTGCAAGAGGCTTCTTCGATATCTCAAAGGATCTCTTCATCGCTGTCTTCAGTTCTGCTCTTCACCTTCACTCAACCTCACTGCTTACTCTGATGCAGACTGGGCCGGGTCTATTGATGATAGAAAATCTACCGGAGGCTATTTTGTGTTCTTGGGAAATAATCTTCTCTCGTGGAGTTCGAAGAAGCAAAGCGTCGTGTCTCGAAGTTCGACTGAAGCTGAGTACCGGTCTCTTGCTGATACTTTCATGGAGGTTATCTGGATATCCTCTCTTCTTCATGAAATTGGCTACATGCTTCCTCATCCTCCTGTTCTCTGGTGTGACAATCAAAGCGCGGCAGCCATGGCATCAAACCCTGTCCTTCATGCTCGTACTAAACACATAGAAATCGATGTGCATTTCGTTCGTGATAAAGTTATCAAGAACGAACTTGACGTTCGACATATTTCTTCAACGGATCAGATTGCTGACATCTTAACTAAGCCAGTTGCTATTTCACGATTCACGTCTCTGGTGGATAAGCTTCCTTTTGTAAACTCTTAATTTTTTTTCTTTTTGGTAGTTTTTTGTTTGCGGGGGTTGTATTCTGTTATTTGCCAGCTGTAGTTGTTACAAGTTTGTTAGATGATTAGTTAGATTGTTAGATGACGTGGAAAGTTGTTAGATAAATTACCTCTCTTTGTAAATGTGTATATAAAGGAACCGAAGATGAAATACAATACATCCTTTCCTTCATATTCTGCATGGCTTTATTCATATCTAACACGGCTCAACACAATCAGAACTCATCAGAGAGACGGTCAACAAGTCCCTCCAATTCGCCGTGCGCGACCGATACAAATCTACGTTGCTTGCATACTTCATCTTTTGCTTAAAATCGCGCAAGTGACACTGCCCCTTCACATCTGCTTCTTGTTCATGAGATTTCCCCAGTCTGTCGTTCTCAAACTGAACTGACAGCACAGATTATAAATGAAAAATTAATGCTGATTTGGATAAATATAATCATGAAACTACACAAACTAATTAAATTCTCAAGAAATTCAAAATAAATTATCCCCCGTAACAGCATAATTAAGCAACAATTCAGCAAACCTGATTAGCATCTGAAGTAAAAATGGGAAAGTGAAAGAGACAAAATAGAATTAGGACTCTGACTGAAACGAATCAGAAGCCCCTCCACCACATCGGTTGCTCGGCAAACGCTAGAAATGCGGAGAACCACGCTCGCTCGACATCGGAAGTCATGGCAGCAACAACTTACTGTGGAATGATTAAATGGTTAATTACATGTACAAAATTAGAAGACATAATGAAAACTGCTGTTCTGGAGGGTTTTCAAATTTTTGTAGTATGGTGGTAAAATGAATTTATTGAATGGCGGTAAAATAAATTTGATGAAATACAAATACATATTTGAACTTTTCCAGGGTTTTCAATTTTTTTGTTGTATAGCGGTAAAATAAATTTGATGAAACACAAATACATATTTGAAATTTAAATGACTCCTAAAGAATTGGTAGAGTCCTAAGGAAGAGGAAGAGTCTGCCAGATTTTTTTTTTTTTTTTTTAAATAAGAGTGTACCAAATTTTCTAATAACAACGTGTTTGCTTAAATTAATTATAATTACCGAAAATATTTAAAAATTCTATAACTGTACCGTATTCTTTCTTTGGATATAGATGAGAAAATTTATTCATAAGCAAATAATTAAAAAAGTATTCAAAACAACTAATTAGATTCTAAATTATTTTGATGAAAAGTTTTTTTCTTTTTACTACATACATCATTTATGATGGTGTGAAGTAATTTAATAGAATAATATATGTGTTATTAACTATGAATAGATGAATAGTGGTTATGTATGCTAATATATTTATTAATTTGCCTTATAAGACAATATTGTTAAAAAATTACAAAAATATTAATGTGATCAGAGTTTTAAACAAATCTGATTATAAATAGATAATAAAAAATAAAATTGACTAAAATATAAATACAACTCCAAAATTTTGTGTCACACTTATTAAATGTCTATAGTTAGTAATAAAATTTAGTGTGCGTGTGTTGGCCTAGTGGTAGAGTGGTTAATACCCGTGGCCAAAGGTCTCGGGTTCGAGTCCACCGTGACACGGCCTTTAAAATTTCTGCATTTAATTGACAAAAAAAAAATGATATTGACCACTGTCTAAATACTAACCCTACATAGCATAATATTTTTTAATTAATATGCCACGTAATCATAACAAGTGTAAGAGAATTTTGGCGAAATAAAAGATTAAAATAAAATTAACTAAAATATAAATGTTACTGAAATGCTTTTCTCACACATAGGAAATTGCTAACTATGTGTTGCTAATATTTTATATTATTTTTTCCCACTAAATCAAGTGTGAAATTATTATTTACAAGAATTAAATAAAAAATGAAATTAACGTAAAAAGTAGAAATATGACTAGAAAGTTTATGTCACACTTTGTAAAATGTTAAAAACTAATAAGTATATGAATCACTAACCACACATATATAACATTAATTATGTGTGGCTAATAAAATTTATCAATTTGCCAGATCAGCATAATAGAGTTTATGATTAAATACGACATAGTAAATATAAAAAATAAATGTGATTAAAATATTTTCCCACAAATATTAAATGTCAATAGATATTTTAAATTGTCTACTAGATTTAACTACACATATCTAATTATGTGTGGGTAAACTGCTAGACATAATAATGTGTGACAAATTATGTGTGGGTAAAACTTCAATTTCTTGTAGTTATACACTATCAATTTCACATCTTGTCGATTTTATCTCTTTAACTCACAATCTTTCTCAGATTATAAGTTTCATTATCCAAACACTTTGACAACTTATAAGCTATTGAGACATTACATCTTGTAAGATCTTTGAAACATCTTATAAGCTCTTGAAGCCTATAAACTATTGAAAATTAGTGGAAACTTACTGATTAGTTGGATTAGTCAAAGTTGTTTCCTTTTATATAGGAATTAGTTTTATCTAAATAAGTTAGTAGTATTTTATTTAGGAGATTTAGTTAGAGTCAGTTGAGATATTATAGGTTTTGTTCTATGCTTTAAAATACTTTGTAGTTGTCATTTTTTTCTATATCTTCCAGTTTTGCAGTAACAATAAGATCGTTTTTTCATCCCTCTCTTTTGTCTGGTTTTCTCTACTTCAGTTTTTTGTTTCATGGTATCAGAGCGAGGTTGCATATCAGGTGTTTGATTTTATTACTCTGAGAAGATGAATGGTGGAAGCAGTGCATCTGTAGACAAGCTTGTTGGTGATAACTATAGTTATTGGAAGTTATGTATGGAAGCTTATCTACAAGGGCAGGATTTGTGGGATCTAATTTCTGGTGATGATGAACTTCCGGAAGATACACCACAAAATGGAGAGGCGAGGAGAAAATGGAAGATCAAATGTGGCAAAGCTTTATTTGCTTTCTGAACGTCGATCAGTAAAGAGTATGTCGAGCATGTTCGTGATGTCAAGTCACCCAAAGAAGTGTGGGAGACACTTGAAAGATTGTTCACTCAAAAGAACACAATGAGGCTCCAGTTTTTGGAGAACGAACTTGCCGGGACGATTCAAGGTAAGCTTTCGATTTCAGAATATTTTCTGAAAATCAAAAGTTTGTGTTCTGAGATTTCAGAGCTAGATGCGGAGGGAGTTGTCAAAGAAGCTCGATTACGTCTCTATCTCATTCGAGATTGCATGAAGAGTTTATGCCATTTATCTCTTCAGTACAAGGGTGGACAAATCAACCTTCTATCATAGAGTTGGAAAATTTGCTCTCGAACCAGGAAGCATTGGTGAAACAAATTATTGGTGGTAACAATCAATGTTGGTAACAATCAATGTCCTTCCCCCCATAGGAGATGTTCTTTATGCAAAAGACAGAGGAAAGGGTAAGTTTGCTACAAAATCCTATTCAAATGGCGGAAATCATTCCAGAGTTGAAGGACATTCCACGAATTCTCCAAAAGAATGCCATAGATGTGGAAAGTTGGGCCACATAAAGCGCAATTGTCGTGTCAAGTTGAAGTGTGAACGCTGCGGGAAAACCAACCATATTCAACGCAATTGCCGCACAGTTCTTGCTAAAGAAGGAGTAAATGTTGCTCATGAAAATAACGAGCATGAACAGCCAAAGTGGGATCAATGCCTATTCATTGATGATATTTCTCAACCTACTGCCACAAGTTCCGCTGCAGAAGACGACAAGCTCGAAGAGAGTGCTAATGCACTCATAGACTACAACAAGGAATGGATCGTTGATTCTGGGTGTTTGCACCATGCAACTGGAAATGATTCTTTACTCTCACGTGTTCGCCCATACTATCAAAGGAAAGTTATTGTGACCGCGGATAACTCAGTACACCCTGTAGTGAACGAAGGGCAATTTTGTGTCGAAAAGAATGTCTGTCTTGAAGATGTTTATCATGTTCCAGGATTGAAGAAGAATCTTGCGTCGGTTTCTCAAATTGCAGATTCTGGGAGGTATGTTCTTTTTGGTCCACGTGATGTGAAAATTATCTCCAATATAAAACACCTTGATGTTGATGTTTTATTTACTGGGAAAAGAAAGGATTCACTTTTTGTATTGTCTGCAAGTGATGCTTATATTGAAAATACGGGCCAAAATGCTAGTGCTACACTTTGGCATGCTCGGTTAGGCCATGTTGGTTATCAATTATTGCAGAAAATTTCTGAAAAGAAACTTCTTGAAGGTGTTCCTCGATTTTATAAAATCCATCCAGAGGTGGTTTGTTCCGGTTGCCAATACGGGAAATCACATCGTCTTCCCTTTCCAAACTCACGGAATAGAGCTTCTGCTCCACTGCAACTTGTTCACTCAGACTTGATGGGGCCAACGAAAACACCAAGCTATTGTGGCTTTCGTTATGTAATGGTTATTGTGGATGACTTTTCTCGATTCTCATGGGTTTTCTTCTTAGAACACAAAAGTGAGGCATTCTCCAAGTTTATTCAATTCAAGGAGCAAGTGGAGAAAGAACTCGGGCTTCCAATAAAATGTCTACGCACTGACAATGGAGGAGAATATATGTCTGATCAATTTTGGAATTACTACAAAGATCACGGTATTCGACGTCAGATGACTTGTCCAGAAACTCCACAGCAAAATGGAGTTGCAGAGCGTAAGCTGGCACATCTAACATCCATGTGTTTATCATGGATACATGCAAAGAACCTCCAAAGAGAGCTATGGCCAGCAGCAATTCAGTCGGCAAGTCATGTCGTAAACCGATTACCTTCTTGGCCAGGTACAGAATCATCTCCCTATGAATTATTATACCATCACAAGCCAAATGTGAGTCATTTTCGTGTCTTTGGTTCGATTTGCTATGTCCATGTCCCGAAAACTAATTGGACTAAGCTTGATCCGAAGGCAAAGCGTTGTATTTTTGTTGGTTATGATACTCACAGGAAAGGATGGAGGTGTATGGATCCAGATACAAAGAAAGTTGTTGTCTCTCGTGATATGGTATTTGATGAAATTTCATCTGATCAACTTGGTGCAAATACCAAAACTATCACGGCTGATCTTTCGCCCTTTTTTGGTGATGCTGCATCAAGTGACAAGGAGAGTGATATCTCTCATGCTGAAGAAAATAGGCAGCAAGATGAGATGATAGAGGTTGGAACTCGTAGGTCTGACAGACCAAGGTGGCCACCTCCTCACTTAAATGACTATGAAGTTTAGTTAAATCTTTGCTCCATGGTTTACGCTTTTCTGGTGGGAGATCCGTGTGATGACGAACCCAAATCTTATAATGATGCTAAAGGTGATCCTAAATGGGAAGAAGCAATGCAGGAGGAAATTTTGGCTCGAATCAAAAACTGCACATGGGAGCTCGTAAAGAGGCCAAAGGATATTCAAATTATTACTTGTAAATGGGTTTACAAGTTGAAGAAAAGGGTGGATGGCACAATTGATCGCTATAAAGCTCGTCTCGTTGCTCGTGGGTTTTCTCAAGAACATGGTCAGGATTATGATGAGACATTCAGCCCGGTTGCCAAAATGGTGACTATTCGAACCATTATTTCATTGGCTGCTCGTAAAGGGTGGAAACTTTGGCAACTAGATGTGAAGAATGCATTTATTTATGGCGACTTGGATCGAGATATTTTTATAGAACAACCGGAGGGGTTTATTTCGAAAGAGTATCCAGACTATGTATGCCAACTCAAGAAGTCTTTGTACGGCCTCAAGCAAGCTTCACGTGCTTGGTATGGTAAAATTGCTCAATATCTTGAATTTTGTGGTTTTAAGTCTTCAAAAACAGATTTCAGTTTATTTATCAAGAAAACATCTTCATTTTGTATAATGGTTCTTCTCTATGTGGATGATATGATTATTACGGGTGATGATGATGCTGAAATCACTCGTCTTCGAGATGCTTTGTCTCTTCGTTTTGACATGAAAAGTTTGGGAGAAGTGAGTTGTTTTCTTGGTCTGGAAGTGAAGAAGTCAGATGGATATTTTGTTTCTCAACAAGGATATGCATCATATGAAAGAGTCAAAGCCAATGACTACTCCCATGGAACCTTACTTGAAGCTAGCTAAAGATGAAGGGAAATTGCTGAAAGATGCATTTTCGTCAGCTTGTTGGTAGTTTGTTCTATCTATCTATCTATTACAACACCTGATATTTTGTTTTCTATTGGAGTCATATCTCAATTCATGGGAAAACCACGAGAGCCTCATCTAGCTGTAGCAAAGCAAATCCTCCGTTACATCAAGAGTACTCTGGATTTTGGATTGCATTATAAGCAAGAATCTTCATTCATACTGAGTGGTTTTGTAGACGCAGATTGGGCTGGTGACGTAAACGATAGGCGCTCGACAACGGGGTATTGTTTCAATATAGGATCGGCAACAATCTCGTGGTGCACTAAAAAGCAAAGCACGGTTGCTCTTTCAAATTGCGAAGCTGAATATGTCACAGCTTCTATGGCTGCTCAAGAATATGTATGGCTTAAGAGGCTGGTTCAAGAAATCTTCGCTGATATGAATTATTCAGTTGTGATTCGTTGTGACAACGAAAACGCCATCAAGCTTGCTGGAAACCCGTGTTTCATGCCCGCACGAAACACATTGAAGCACATCACCACTTTGTTCGAGAAAAGGTTCTGAGTCAAGAGATAGAGTTGCAGACGATAAGAAGTGAAGATCAAGTTGCAGATATATTTACGAAGGCACTTGGCAAAGCTAAGCTTGACCAATTTCGTAGTGCTCTTGGGGTTGTTGACAACAAGTTTTCACTAAGGGGGAGTGTTGAAAATTAGTGGAAACTTACTGATTAGTTGGATTAGTCAAAGTTGTTTCCTTTTATATAGGAATTAGTTTTATCTAAATAAGTTAGTAGTATTTTATTTAGGAGATTTAGTTAGAGTCAGTTGGGATATTATAGGTTTTGTTCTATGCTTTTAAATACTTTGTAGTTGTCATTTTTTTTTTTTTGTATCTTCCAGTTTTGCAGTAACAATAAGATCGTTTTTTCATCCCTCTCTTTTATCTGGTTTTCTCTGCTTCAGTTTTTTGTTTCATAAACTCTCTAAAATAAGTTTAGCCAAAAACCCTTTTAACGTTCGATTTTTTTATTTCAAGAAAACTGGTTCAAACCAAAGGCGATGACTGTTGCAAGTGGGAAGGTGTGAAATGCGACGCTGCAAGCCATGTCATCAATTTGCAGCTCAACTAGTAGACACTTTTAGGTACCATTTAAGTATCATTTGCTCTGAATAAATGTATTATTATATCACCTGTTGTGATTGAATGTATCATGATATCACTTGTTGTGAATAAATCTATCACTTGTTCTGTATAAATGAATCAAAGTCGTATATCACTAGAAGTCATCTTCGTAAATTACAACCAAACAGTCACAAGGCATCTTTTTTCATATGTTTGATGATTTTTCATATAAATGAAAGACAGGGTTATGCGGTGTTCCTCTCAACATAAGCTGCAGTATTGGTGCAGCCACCTAATGTTCACATACGAAGGGACTCAAAATATTTAATAAAGAAACTTTGTTGTAGTAGAGATACATAAATATGAGTTCATTTATTTATTTTTATTTTTATTTTTATTCTTTTTTTTTATGGTGAGCTAGTATTAAACTATTTTTTGGTTTTGATTTGAGGAGTATATTAAAGTAAAAAAGACATGCAATTTACAACAAATTTCTAAGGATTCAAAATAATTACAACCGGACAAAATATGATTCAAAGTCAAGTTAACAAGAAAGACTTGAGGTAAGCTTTCTTCCCTATTGCATACTTTATATAAACATATATCCACCCATCTAATTTTACAACTGAACTCAATTTTCCATCTAACAAGAAAATGTCTTACCACGTTGGCCTACTTGTGGAATTCACAACAAATTAAAAGATTTTTTTGTTTACTTTTTTATTTTATTTTATTTTTTTTTTTGGGGGGGTGGAGGGGAATTCAAAGTCAAGTTAGCAAGAAAGACTTGAGAAATGGTAGTCTTCCCAATTTCAGATTTATCTCCACCCATCTAATTCTACATCTCAACTCAATTTTGCATATTTGAAATGTACGAAAACCGATGATATTACTATTATTGAATAAACTGAAATTTAGACAAATCATTGTTCATAATATATAGAAAAAATCTATTTGAAAAATATATATGAATCTAAATTAGTCCTAGATTTTTTCTTGTTTGATCTCGATTGTTTCATGACTTTCTTCTTATCTTTTGGCTTCTTAAGATAATTTTGAGCAATGGTTGATCGTTATCACTTGGAATTTTAATGTAATGTTTAAATTTTTTTCCTTGTGACTCTTATTTTTTTCTTGTCTTGCACTTCATATGTTGTAATTCTATAATCGATTTTCTTCTTGAATTGACTTTGACTCTTCAACTGATCCAATATTCATGTTGTTCATGTTTTGCATCTTTTGAGTTGCATGCATGATAAACCTCATTTCTACCTGGTTTTTGAGGCCGTTTCCGTTCGTTTTATAATAGTTATGTGATCGTCTGAGTGTTGGTTTGATATGTTTATGTTTACCTTGAAAGATATTATACCGTGTGTATTTCGTGTCATATTTGCATAGGTTTGGATGTCAAAAAAGGTGGATCACGAGAAAGAGGGGTTTTTCACCGCGTGAGCTCGCGACCCTTCCTCGCGAAAGAGTCTCGCGAGCCCAGCTCGCGAAGAAAGACGAAGATCATACAAGTTACTCCTCGTGACCCTGACGTAGTCTAGCGAGGCGGAGGTCGCGAGGAAGGGCGGGCGCACGTTGGACTATGGTTCGCGATGTTGTCTCGCGAGGAGAGTCTCGCCAAGGCGGATTTAGGGCTACGAAGAAGCAAAGCAATTGGAGAAAAGAGGAATATATATATACCGAGACTTACATATGTTTGGAAGGGCCGCACGATACTTTGGAAATAGATTTTCTTGCATTCTAGCTTTTGATTTTAATTCCTTTGAGAATTCATGATTATTGTTGATTGAAGATACTACATTGTTCATTGTGGATTTTCACGGTTTTATTCAATCAATTCAATTCATGTCTTCTTTATTTAATTCTTGTTATGTTATTTCAATTATGAGTAGCTAAATCTTTTATTGATCCTAGGGTTTGTATGTCTGACTAGATTTATGTGATTTATCTGTTGATACTATTTCGCCTTTCCATTCATGATTTATGATTCTTGGCTTTAATTCTCATGTGTTAGTATCTGATCAGTATTGATGTATGCTAGTTATGTGGTTGATGTTCTGGTGGAATTAAATACATAGTCGATCTTTTGAATACATGTCTGGACTTACCTTGAGACACAAGGAGATAGGTGAACTGTAGGAGGTTATTCTTTGTGTGCTTTTGGTAATTAGCTTACTTCTCTTGAGACCTAGCGGAGATAGAGTTTAGGCTAACCCACTACTATAGGCTATCCTGGCGGAAGACTGTAGTTACATTAGTGATCCTTCATCTGAGTGTGGGTTAAAGTGGTAAACAGTCAATAGATTAATTGTGTGAATCTGGTTAGGTTAAGTACATCCTTAGGGTCAGTCTTTTATTCTTGAGTTTATTTGCTTTTCTTAGTTAGAGTCTAGTTTAATCATCTCCCCCTTGATATTGTTGACCGGATAATAATCAAAATTTTGTGTGAATTACTCACTGTGTTGTCGATTGTCAGTCCCTGTAGATACAATAATATACTTTTTGTTTTACTATCATTTATTTGTTAGGAAAATAAGCGATCAAATTTTGGCGCCGTTACCGGGGACTGTTTAGATTTCAAAGTGATAATTTTCTGGATTGTAGTTATTAATTCAGGTTTTATACTATTTTTATTATTTTTATTTCTTGGATCTGAACTGGTTTTAGTCTCTTTGCGCAGTGCATGATTACAAGGTCTAAGGGGAAAGCTATTGTTCCATTGAATATTGAGATTGAGAGATCGCACAAGAGAGAGCGCAGAGAAAGAAGACAGCAAGCAATGACAGATCAACCACCACAAGGGAATGATCGTAAAATGGAGGCAATGCTAGCTGAGATGCAACGCCAACTGGCGATACAGAACCAAATGGGCCAAGTTGGAGGAAGACCACAGACCAGACCGCTAAATCATATGCACCGCCCACCAACTGATCAATTTCAAGGCGGAGGATGGGGGCCGAACGTCAATGCTAACAACTTCGAGTTGAAACCTGCCCTCATCAGTATGATACAGGCAGAGCAGTTTGGAGGAGAGGTTACTGAAGACCCTAATGCACATTTGGAGGCGTTCTTGGACATTTCTGATACAATCAAACGGAATGGAGTGCCAGCTGATGCTGTCCGGATACAGATATTCATATTTTCACTGAGGAGCCGAGCAAAAGAATGGTTCAAGAATTTGGACCGCTTAGGGATTACTACATGGAAGCAGCTTTGTGAGAAGTTTTTGTCCAAATACTTCCCACCCGCCAAGGATCAGAAAATTATTGCTGAAATCTCCAATTTTTCACAATTGGGGGATGATTCATTATTTGAAGCTTGGGAGAGGTTCCGAAGTTTTCTCCGAAAATGCCTACAGCATGGTTATTCCCCTAAACAACAAGTAACCCAATTCTACAACGGACTTACGGCTAACACCCGTAGTATTATGGATGTTTTAGTCGGAGGATGCCTACTCAACATAGATATTGATGAAGCTTTGAGAATTATTAAGATGACATCCAACAGTTACCAGTGGCCTATGGAGAGACAATCGGTCAGAAGAATTGCTGCTGCTGAGTTGGATAGCAGATATGATGATTTATTGGAGAAATTCACAGCATTGCAGAAGGAGCGCGAAGCCGAGAGAAAAGGAAAGATGACTGTTACCACGGGACAGGACACTAAGGAGGTCAACTATATGAATCAAAGAAGCAATTTTCAAAATCGAGGTTTCCAAGGGCATCAGAGTGGTAATCCAGCCTATCACCCCAACAATAGGAACCATCCCAATTTTTCCTATGCAAATCCTCAGAATGCTCAGCAACCACCGCTTGGTTTTGCCGTTAATAATGGAGTAATTGTGGAACCAAAAAAGCTTAGCCTTGAAGAGATGATGCAACAAGTATTGGTGAGTAATCAGCAAATTGCAGCAAGTCACCAACAAATTATGGCTCAACAAAATACTCAGATACAACAGACGGGAACAGAATAAACACTTTGGATAGCACTGTCAGTGCCATCAACAATACTGTCACATCCATTGGCAAACAACTGAAGATGGTGGAGAATCAAATAGGGCAGATGACCAATGAGAGAGCCGCGACTCACAGGCAGGGTCAATTTCCAAGCAACACGGAGCAAAACCCTAAGAATCATATATATTTCTCCAAATCAATTCAATGCCATCCACTTGAGAAGTGGAACATTATATATGATTCACCCGAAGTATGAAGAGGAGAAGGGACACGAGGAGAGAGCTGAGGAGGACGAGTACGAAAAGCAAAAGTCATCCCGCCTTGCAACATTACCTTGAGACACTTCCTCGGGAGGTTGTGTCGCAAGGAAAGACGTACCAGCCGAGGAGCCTCGCCTCGCGACCTTGCCTCACGAGGTTGTGTCGCGAGGAAAGGTCGCGAGCCCAGACGGAGAGAGCCTCACGACGTAGTGTCGCGAGGTAAGGATGCGAGGCATCCCACACCTTCAACTCCTGTGGTCCCATTCCCTCAACGACTTGGAAAACATAAATATGATGAGAAGCTCACCCGATTCATGAAGATGTTCCAAAAAGTCAACATCAACATACCTCTCCTAGATGCACTCCGAGACATGCCCGGGTATATCAAATTCCTCAAAGATGCAGTGGCGAGCAAGAAGAAGTTGGGCAAATTTGAGACAATCAACCTCTCTGACTATTGATGTGTCTATTTTGTTTTTCAATTTTACTTGGTTTTTTATGTTCTTTGATGGAATTAAGCTGCATTTAAATGTCATTTTATGCAGTTTTGAGAAGAATTATTGCTGAGGGCATCCAGTTGGAAGAAAGCAGAAAAGAAAGAATTTTTGTGTGATTTTTTGGAAGATCCCAGAAGATGAAAATTAAGAGCTGTTGGAATCAAAAGAAAAATGTAGTTTTATTATTTATAATTGCATAGTATCTTTAGAATTCAATTATTAGAATAAGTATTTTATTATTATTATTATTATTATTATTATTATTATTATTATTATTATATTAGGGTATTAAACCACAAAAGTGGCGCAACATTAGTAGGAACAGAGAGTGGATATTTATGAGTTGGTTTCTCAGCCCATTAACTCGTATGGCAGTTAGGTTTTAGAATAAAAGGAGGGATTTGCCGAGGCAGAAGGAGTGTGAGATATTAAACAATTTTTGAGAGAGACAAAAGGGGACAGCAGCTTTGGTGCAGAGAAAGAGGCTTCCGGGACGTGAGAAAAAGACAGCAGCTTTGGTGCAGAGAGATTATTATATTTTACTTTTTGTTCTCAAGAAAGTGAAAAAGAGAAGTTGAATATTGGATTTCTTTTACAGTTCGTCAAGTAATATATTGACTATCTTTTGGCATCCCATTTACGGTGATTAAATATCTGTTTTAATTTGTTTAACTAGATTAATATTTATGCCTTATTTATATGTTTTGATTGTGTTTAATTTCCATAGCATGAGTAGCTAATTTCTTGATTTGGTGAGAATAATGAAACACTAGTTCAATAACTGTGAGACCTAATTATTGCTTAATTAATTCAATTGGATTTTGATTTACTCCCTGAGTAAAGAGTTTCAATCTGATTTTCTTAAGCCTGATTACCTTAGGTTAATTTAGATTTGTGTCAATTGGTTCCCCCAATCCGTAATTGTTGGAATAGGGCTAATTAGTGACAAAGCTATCGTATTGGTAGTAGGGAATAAATTGATAGACGAATTATTACTTGTATTCTTGGGTAATTGGTCTAAATTGGATTCCTTCAGTTCTTAAGGCTATTAGAACATTAAATCTAGGTTTGGCGTTTCCAACTAGGTTGTGTTTTGATAAGAGAAATAATTAGTTCAACGTTTCTTGCTAATTATCGATAAAGCACGTAGGAATTGGGGTATGTCCGCTGCATTCACGGTACCCTATAACTGGTTGGTCCATGGGAATTAATATATATTTGCGTCGATGATCAGAGGTAGTAACTAGTGTGGATTTATTCGAACCGAATCTCTTTTATCTTGATTTATTTCTTATTTCTCTTAGTTGTTTAATTTTTTTCCTCATTTAATTCTTATTCTCTCCAATTTAAGGCGTGGTGGCTACACCAAACTCGATCTTTAGGAAATTGAATTCAGTAACCCGTTCTCTGTGGTTCGACCCTGCTTATTGCTATACTAATCTTGATTCTTGACGGGATTGCAAGAATTATTTTGTGGTAAATGACGTCCACCAGCTATCATACAGAGAAAGTTGCCATTGAAACAAAAGGATTTTGGGAGTTTCACCTTGGTGTGTCGGATTGGAGAACACACATTTTCCAACGTGTTGTGCGATTTGGGAGCAAGCATTAATCTGATGCCTCTATCTATTTTCAACCGTCTGGAGATTGGAGAGATGAAACCGACTACTATTTCATTGTTAATGACTGATAGGTCAGTTTCTTATCCTAAGGGGTTGGTTGAAGATATGTTGGTAAGAATTCGTAGATAATGTGTATGGTAGTCTTCCCAATTTCAGATTTATATCCACCCATCTAATTCTACATCTCAACTCAATTTTGCATATTTAAAATGTATGAAAACCGGTGATATTACTATTATTGAATAAACTGAAATTTAGACAAATCATTGTTCATAATATATAGAAAAAATCTATTTGAAAAATATATATGAATCTATATTAGTCCTAGATTTTTTCTTGTTTGATCTTGATTGTTTCATGACTTTCTTCTTATTCTTTTGGCTTCTTAAGATAATTTTGAGCAATGGTTGATCGTTACCACTTGGAATTTTAATATAATATTTAAACTTTTTTCCTTGTGACTCTTCTTTTTTTCTTGTCTTGCACTTCCATATGTTGTAATTCTATAATCGATTTTCTTCTTGAATTGACTTTGACTCTTCAACTGATCCAATATTCATGTTGTTCATGTTTTGCATCTTTTGAGTTGCATGCACTACTATATTTAGATTTCTCCTACAACAGGTTACATACTTGAGCATGGTCATAAAGCTTATTTTAGTTTATTCTTTGTATGCTCTTACCTTTATAGTATGCAAAATATTTTCATCCTAGAAAAACTAACTTGGTAAAATTATATCATGTTCAAATTTATATCAAAGATTTTAGATTAGCAAGTCTAAAATATAGATATTATAATTTACCTCACTTATTGGCAACAAATCCTCATTTACGGAACATCTGACATATACTTTTGCAACTTCATCAAACATTATAACACGAGAGTTGTAGTCGCCTTCTATAATATTTATTATTATTATTATTATTATTATTATTATTATTATTATTATTATTATTATTATTATTATTATTATTATTATTATTTTATTTCAAATTGTATAATACATCGTTTATAAATATTTTTATTATAATGTATTAGAAATTTTTATTACATTGGTGACGTCTCAAGAACTTCTTCATTGCATTTTCCACCTACATTAATATCACCATTATTGGGGTACGATTTATTGCACTTTTATAAGAGTCATGCCATACTGATGATTTATTTTAAACTTTATCAACAATTCTTGTAAACTAATAAGATACATCCCGATATATAGATAAAAGTTAATAATTATTATAATTAGAATTTTTTGTTATTATGATTGTAATTCATATTCAGAGAGTAAATTCATAAAATAAAAAAGGAACAAGTCACAAGAAATTGGTATACAGTAACTTAAAGGAACTTGCATTATTTAATTCGTAGATATTCAAATTATTTAATAATTTTTTTTACTTATTTTAAGAAAAATAACAATATTAACGATGAAATAAAGTATACAATTACTCGATTAGTAAAATATCTAAAAATAATATATGGATAATTTAATGTTATGTGTTAATTTGTGATATAAAATCTTTGAAGAAGTTGAAAAGTTATTTTTGTTGTCGATTTGATTAGTTTTCCAATAACAAAACTTTTAATCATAAACTTATAAATTTTTTTTATGATGGCCAATATAATGCAATATCATAATATAATCATAAAAAAATAAATAATCCTACAAAGCTAAAGTTAATTGAAATTTTCAAAAATTTATCCTTCCCAATTTCTATGTAGCTTATGGTTCATTGATGATTGTTAGAGATCTATTATTAAATTTGATAATATGATTACTAATATATTATATTACAATTTTGCACATAATGAATAGAATGCCATATTTTATCAGTAGTCGTATAACAATAATAATAATATAACCTAAGAGCAAGTGAGACGGTTTGACCGTCCCAATTATCTTAATCATTATTTTTCTTAAAACAAATGCATTTCAACAAAAATTGAATCCGATTAACATGCAAACTATGAACTTTACAAAATACAGATAGCCTAATGTTTTGTCATCCGAACTTTACAAAGTACAGACTATAATCATAAATATTAGGATTGTAAAGTGAATTGTTTATTTAAATATTACAAAAATACTTAATTTTTTCCGAGTAATTCTCGAGTTTTCCAGGAAGGGTATTAATAAAATGTAGTATCTCAATCTTCGATAATCATAGTTCAAATTACAATCATACATTAGTTTCTTGCACTTGAGAGAGCTGGCATGCACAATAATATATTCCCGTGAATTTAAAAAAAAAAAAACTACAATATATTCACCATCTAAAACCTTTAGTGTAGATTCAATAATATCCAAAATTGGAGCTAACACTATAGATTAATGTTATTTTATTATTTCTTTATGACACACACACACACACACACATATATATATAATTTATCTTGGTAAAATATACATGGACTTCTAAGATTATAATATATATTGTTTGTATCTTACAACTCAAATATTATTGATAGCAAAAATGTGTAAAAATATTTTATCCATTATAATAGTAACTTAATTATTAAATTAATTTAATAATTATATATATATATTCTTTCAGATTTGTTCATATGGTGTATTTAATTTTTGTGTGATTGTTATTTAGGGAAGCGCGCTATATCTGATCATATGCAGCAGGCTGTGATTTATGTTAAC
Organism: Salvia rosmarinus; assembly: GCA_036937905.1. Lineage (NCBI taxonomy): Eukaryota > Viridiplantae > Streptophyta > Magnoliopsida > Lamiales > Lamiaceae > Salvia > Salvia rosmarinus. Next base: position 3,158,370 of record CM072818.1, on the reverse strand, counting down.
GATATGAAGCAGAAAATCGAAGAATTGCAGAAAAGGAGAGACGAGTTGTGTGATATTAATGTGGCCACCACTTATGCTGAAGATCCAAACGTCAATGTTAACATCGGTGATTGTGTGAAGATAAACCTTTTCAGAGAAGGGATGAAGATCTTGATTAGTAGCAGCCTCAATTTCCCCCTTTCAAAGGAGCTTGCAGATTTGCTTGATAGACGGCTCGACGTAATTAACTGCGTCTCTACCACAGCCACCTCATCTTACCTCCATAAAATTCATATTCAGGTATAATCAACATATTCTTTCTACAGAATTAATGGATTTGACTATCATGTATTTATAGACATTTACAATGTATATTCAGGTACAATCAACATATTCTTTTGCTTTTCAAAACTTTGCAAAGAAAAGTAGTTTTGAAGCATGTCGTTATATTTTTCGTGGTTCTTTGATCTTTGTGTTAATAGGAAAACAGGGTTAATATAGTAATACATACAGCCTGTATGTAGATCATGCTCTGCAAAAGCATTAAAAGCCAAAGACTTGCAGTTACAAGGTGTGATTTTATAGTATAGAGTCATAAAAGTTTTTGTGAATATGGATTCTAATTTTAAGAGTATTAAAGTCAAGGTTTAACAAATTTGCACATATAGATAATGCGCACTAAACTGTTTTAGTTGAATCAAACAATCACATCTTACAGAAAGCCTTCTAACTTGGGTAATATTATATATTTCTCAGAAAAGGAAAAAAAAAATTATTTCATGTAGATCACTTTTCTCTTTATGTGCCATCCATTCAGATTTTCTTTTTAGTTACTAAATGATCAAGTTTTCCCACGATCTCATCTATTGGTGAGAGAGGTTATAGAGTACTAGCGTCTTCGTTTTTAACTGTCCTTTTCATTCATAGATTTATGCATATTATGCGACACATTATGTGCATCAAATTTAAAATGAATGTTGATGCTACACATTTTGTGTCCCTAAATTTATGTTTTATAGACACAAATAAATGCTCACATAGATTTATCAACATAAATTTTAAATTATTTAGGGCACCTATATGTGCCTCGAAAAATCAATCTTGGGACATATTAAAGTGATTGGAAAGTTATTGATTTAGAGGCACTTAAAAAAGTGTCCATAACTCTTTTGGGACACGATACTTGGAGGCATATATGATAAGTGCCTCGAAAATCATAAGTGCCCCAAAAGGGTATATATTGGGGCACTTTTCGGTGTCCGGAAATCATTTTTTTGTTGTAGTGATTCTTTACTTGATTTGTTTGAATTGGACATGATATCACAATCATGAAAATTTCTAGATTTATCAAGCGTTGGAAAATAATTTGCTATTGTTTATTTCCTCAAAATTTCATTCATATAAATCATATTCACATAAAACTTTAGTTTCCGAACCAAATGAGCCCTAGGAATATTTGTAGTCTCACAAAAATTGAATTGTAAAAGATCAAATACAATACATAAATTAAAAAAGGAATCAAATCTAATAATTATCAACTAAAATTTAAATGATAAAATTAGAAAAAGGTAGAAAGAAACAGAAATTAAAAATTGCTGAAAGTTACATTAATTGTTGTTCGGGGCACAACGCAGTATTGGGTATTATCTCCATTGCAGATGATTTTCTTCATGTTATATATCAAATAGGATTTTAATGTTTATCTAATGAATTAATGTATTATTATTCTAAATATATAATGTATTATTTTACAGAATTGTCCTTTAAATAATATATATAATAAGGATATAATAGGCAATCTATATTTTGTAACATTCACACTTTTTCTATTTGTAGGTATGTATAGATCGTTTAATGCGTATTTTATACTGTACATTATTAAGGGTGTTATGATAAAAGTGGCTAACATTTCATAATTTTTAAATAATGAATATTATATCTTTTTGTTTATATCAAATAGGCTATTGTTAAAGTTGCCTCATGTCATTCTATGGTCATAAGATTCTAAAATTGTTCTTAATGAATTTAAATTCTTTAATTTCAAGGTGATATATACTATCAATTTCACATCCCGAATAAATGAATCAAAGTTGTATATCACTAGAAGTCATCTTCGTAAATTACAACCAAACAGTCACAAGGCATCTTTTTTCATATATTTGATGATAGAGTTTGGTTCAAATAAAAACCATTCTTATCCTAAAAACTAAGAACCAAATGAATTCGTTATGAAAGTTGATGAATCCGTTGAGAAAGTTAATGAATTCAAAAATTTAGAATTTTTGACCTGGGTTCGAATCCCATGAGGGGCGAAAATTCTATTTTTTTGGATTCAGTAATTTTTCCAACCGATTCATCAACTTTCACTATGAATTCATCAGTTTTTGGTTCTCACGTTCTCACAATAAAAATGGTTCTCACGTTAACCCTCCCCTTTGATGATATTTCATATAAATGAAAGGGTTATGCGGTGTTCCTCTCAACATAAGCTGCAGTATTGGTGCAGCCACCTAATGTTCACATACGAAAGGACTCAAAATATTTAATAAAGAAACTTTGTAGTTAATGAGCTATGGTATTAAACTATTTTTTGGTTTTGATTTGAGGAGTATATTAAAGTAAAAAAGACATGCAATTTACAACAAATTTCTAAGGATTCAAAATAATTACAACCGGACAAAATATGACTCAAAGTCAAGTTAACTAGAAAGACTTGAGCTAAGCTTTATTCCCGATTGCATATTTATATATACATATATCCACCCATCTAATTGTATATGTCTAATTATACATATTTATATATGTATAATTTTAACTAGAAAGAGTATGATTATTTTATCAATCAAACCTAATCACCCCTAAGATCCTTTCTCTTTTGATTATCTTTCTTTTTTAATTCTCTTCATTAACGTGAAGCCCTTTTCTATCTCTCTCACTCTCTGGTTCTCTTCACTTACAGTGACACCTCTTTATCCGTCCCATCTTCTATTATGATCTTCCATCTTCTCATCTCATTTTGCAAGGAATTCTTAGGGATTTTCAATTATATTTTATTTTTATTAGTTAAGTAAATAATTATTATTGATTAATTTTAAAATTTTTATGTAGATTTTGTGGATTATATACAGAGGAATTTATTTGTTTAAGGTTAATAAGAGAGTTTGATTTAGTCATAATTCCGGACTATTGGTGTTATGCTTTTCCTCTCTTCTCTTATATGATTACTTTTATATTTTATATTATGCAGTTTTGTTTAACATCTTTCGAAAGTATCTATCTAGACATAAAGAAAGAGAGTAGAACAATTGATATAATCATAAAGGGGGTGCTTTAGATAAGTTTGTTTCAAAACATGCAAGCAGAGCAACACTTTTTAAGTGAACATTAATTTTTTTTATTTCTTTATCATGTATTAATTTGAAGAAAAAAACAATTTAGTAATTTCTTTTAATTTATAAACGACAAAGTTGCTTACTTGGTTGAGTCTCCTAATTTATGGCGTGATAGATTAGGGCATGCAAATCTAAATACACTACGACGTGTAGTAAATTTAGATTTATTGCCAAAAATGACTTTCGATCAACACAAAAGGTGTGAAATTTGTGTTGAAGCAAAAATGGCAAAATCTCCTTTTCATTCGTTGGAAAGATCAACAAAGCCTCTTGAATTGATTCACACCGATCTATGTTATTTAAAACTTGTGCAAACAAGAGGTGGAAAGAATTATTTTATAACTTTTATAGACGATTGCACAAGATTTTGTTATGTGTATCTTTTGAAAAGCAAAGACGAAGCATTTGAAGCTTTCAAAACTTACAAAAATGAAGTTGAAAATAAACTTAACACCAAAATCAAAATGATTCGAAGCGATTGAGGTGACGAATATGTTGCACCTTTTGAAGAATTTTGTTGTGAAAATAGCATTATTCATCAAACTATTGCACCTTATTCACCTCAATCAAATGGTGTTGTGGAACGAAAGAACATAACATTGAAAGAAATGATGAATGCTATGTTGATAAGTTCGGGCCTATCACATAACATGTGAGGGGAAGCTATTCTTTCGGCAAATAAAATATTGAACAAATTACCCCAAAAGAAGCAAGATAAAACTCCATGAATTATGGAAAGGAAGGAAGTCGTCCTATAAATACACAAAAGTATGGGGTTGCTTAGCAAAAGTTGAAGTACTAAAACCCAAGCAAGTAAAAATAGGACCTAAAACTGTTGATTGCATTTTCATAAGATATGCAAACAATAGTAGTGCGTACCGTTTTTGATTCATAAATCGGAAGTTCCCGATATGAATAAGGGAATGATCATAGAATCAAGAAACGCAGTATTTTTTGAGACGATATTCCCTAAGAAAGAAAAGAATGACATAAGTTCAAAAAAGAGAACTTATGATGAAATCTCGCCAAAAGTAAAATGGATCAACATATGAACCAACACCGGAACCAAGGCAAGGAAAGCGTACAAAAACTGCAAAAACCTTTGGTCCGGATTTTGTAGTCTACTCTTTAGAGGACGAGCCAAAGGCAATCAAGGAAACATTGTCTGGTCCCGATGCCGATTTATGGCGTGAAGCAATCAATAGTGAAATCGAGTCAATCTTAAATAATCACATTTGGCATATTGTTGATCTTCCTCTGAGAAATAAACCTTTAGGCTGCAAGTGGATTCTTAAGAAGAAATACAAAGCTGATGGATCTATTGACAAGTATAAAACATGTTTGGTAGTCAAAGGCTACAAACAAAAGGAAGGGCATGATTATTTCAATACATACTCACCGGTTACTCGAATTACATCCATTAGAATGCTACTTGCGATAGCGAAGATTCTACAATCTTGAGATACACCAAATGGATGTAAAAACGGTATTTCTAAATGGAGATTTAGAAGATGAAATATATATGGAACAACCCGAAGGGTTCGTAGTTCCCGGCCAAGAAAAGAAAGTTTGTAAACTTGTCAAGTCTTTATATAGACTTAAACAAGCACCTAAGCAATGGCACGAGAAATTTGACCAAATAATGATGTCAAATGGATTCAAAATCAACGATTGTGACAAGTGTGTATACATCAAAGGTACATCAGATAATTTTGTCATTGTGTGTCTCTACGTTGATGATATGCTAATTATGGGTAACAACAATAAAATCATCATAGACACTAAAGAAATGTTAAAGAAGAACTTTAACATGAAAGATATGGGATTAGCCGATGTGATTCTAGGAATCAAGATCTCTAGAACACCCGATGGAATAGTCTTATCATAGTCTCACTGTGTTGGGAGTGTGCTTAAGAAATTCAAAGCTTACGATCTACCTCCAGCTAAGACACCTGTTGACTTAAGTACACATCTAACCAAAAATCGAGGAGAACCCATATCACAAACAGACTATGCTAGGATCATTGGAAGCCTAATGTACTTGGCAAATTGTACAAGGCCAGACATATCATATTCTATTAGCAAGTTGAGTCGGTTTACAAGTAATCCTGGAAAGGATCACTGGACCGCATTGACAAGAGTGTTGAGATACTTGAAACACACTAGCACTCATGGTATATATTATTCGAGATATCCCGCTGTTTTGGAAGGATATTGTGATGCCAATTGGATATCCGAAAATAAAGACTCCAAATCCACAAGTGGTTTCGTATTTACCATTGGTGGAGGAGCAATTTTCTGGAAATCTTCTAAGCAAACTTGCATAGTCCGATCTACAATGGAATCGGAGTTTATTGCTTTAAACAAAGCCGACGAAAGCCGGCGAAGAAGCCAAATGGCTAAGAAACTTCTTAGAAGATATTTCATGTTGGGAAAAGCCTTTGCCTCCGGTTATGATACATTGTGATAGCATGACAGCCATAGGGAGAGCAAATAATAGTATGTATAATGGTAAGTCTCGACATATTCATCGAAGACATAATACCGTTAGACAATTGATCACTACAGGAGTAATGTGTATTGACTATGTAAACTCAAAGGACAATATAGCGGATCCGTTTACCAAAGGTATCAACCGTGATCAATTATATGATGCAGTAAGGGAAATGAGATTAAAATCCACATGTTAAGAACACTCACAATGGTAACTCAACCATGATGATTGGAGATCCCAAAAACATGATTCAATCTGTAGAAGTTCAAGTTGAGCAATTGAAAATTTTAAAAAATCCATTCTCGTAGTTGCTCAAGTGCAAGCCTGTAGCTTGTGGTAAAGGGTAAGCCTTTAAGGTTTTTAATGATTCCTATAGCCTTTTATAGGTGGAGTATGACAGGATACTCATTATGGGAGATCACCTATATATGTGAAGAAGTGGGGCAGCTTCAAGATCCCGATAACACTTATGAATCCAAGAAATGGTCCAAGGCCAAAATGGACACAACGTGAGAACGAAAGATATTAGATCTATTATTATGTGTATGTTGTTGTCTTGGTTTACACTAAAGTTGACTGGTTCAAGACATTGTATTCACCAAACAACGAGTAAATTCGATAGCATTACACTAAGGAAGGTTCAAAGCTAACTACTACTTATCCTGATGCAATAATAGGTCGTCAGGACTAAGTGCATATTGCATTTGCATTAATCATCATTCATGTCATGGATTGTTGGATAAATAGCTTAAATAAATACCATAATTATTTATGGTAATTAATGGCATTAAATGATATATTTGGATTCTACATTTTGTGTAGATTAATTTGGTGTATTTACTTGTTCAATTCCGTTAGGGAATGAATTAGTAATTAATGCACAAAGATAGTCATTTTATAGATGAAAATAAGTTTCATCCCACATAGGAAAAACAAGGAAGTATAAAGCTATATATAAAGAAATTTTCATCATAGATGAGTAATCAAGTGTGCTCCACTGTGGTGCACCCTAGTGGGTTTTGGTTAGCCTTTTTAAGGTTAAAATTCAAATCCTACGAGGAAGGTGCGAAGCACCTTCCGAGTCCGAGTCCAAGTCCAAGTCCAAGTCCAAGTCCGAGGCCGAGCACGTGCACGTCGCACTTATCGCAACAGGCGTTTCGTAGGCGCACTTTGCACTTTGCACTTTGCTCGTGCGTCTCGGAGCGAGGAGCTACGAAGAGCCTTTACTTTTAACAAACGAAATAGTGGCTCGGACGACGTGGAGGGTGACAAGGATGACGCGTGGCAGTGACATGGGATATTGGGTACGTGGCGACTGACAAGCGCGTGAACCAACCAGACACATCGGTTCGGACCGCCTTGTGCGATCTGAACCAACACGTTGGTTCGGTCCGCGTGGACCAGCGCACCACACCAGCAGGCACACACTGGTTCAATCCAAAATGTGTCTCTTCAAGCCATATGCCTCACCAATTCGTCTACAGTCACATCCGTTCCGGGTCTTGTGTAGGCTATAAATAGCCCCCCTACAGATGATGATTAGACACACAATTAACCCAGATAATTAATCATACTCATTCTAGTATAGTATTCATACTCAAGTCCCGAATATTAAGTAGTTCGCCCGGAGTACGATTTCCAAGTACAATGACTCTTATTAATAGAAAATCGTTGTATCTTGGGGACGTTTGCCGTTGAACTGCGTGTATTGTGAGGGGCAATTTCATCTTACGGAAAGAGAATCTAACTCTCGCCTCGGTTTTACATAACATATTATTATTCCGTCCATTTTCTACACCCTACAAATAACATGTACGTCTTTAATTCCGTCGTTAATTTTCGTGCGAACACTTCCCACGCAATTATGTTTTTATTCCATTGCTAAACTCTAATTCAGTGTAACGTCGTAATTCCGTCTCTCTTCCATAGCCATATAACGACGGAATTGTTTATGTTGTAAAAAATCAATCACATATCGGACAAATTGCATGAAAAATCAGGAAAAACGGACAAATTGCAGGAAGCCAGACTTAATGCCTCTAGCTTGGACAGTCGGTATGAACTCGAATTCCTGTTGGTTACTTCAACTGACAAATGGTTTTGAGCAAGAGAAAGGTAAGTAAGATTGGTGATGGGATATGGCCCAACCGTTCAGGCCCACTAGCAGGCCCAAACGAGCTGGGCCTGACCTAATAACGGCCCACGCGGTTAAACCCCAGCCTCTAAACCCTAATCAGGACTTTGTCAAAGGCGTCACCCTACATGGAAGGTGAGGGATCCCTACGTGGAAGGCGAGGGATCCCTACATGCGAGATGAAGAGTCCCTACATGGAGGGGGCTCAGATCCCGCCAATCAAGGAATTGGGCACGTCTTTAGGGGTCCTCAGATATGTATAAATAGGGGTTAGATCGATGGTAAAAAGGTTGGCAACTCATTGAATACTATAGAGCTTTTCAATACATCTTCATTGTAATCCTACATAGTGAAAGTATTGAGGAATCACTTCTCCGTGGACGTAGATCTTATTCTCGATCGAACCACGTAAAAGCCTTGGTGTTCTTTACTGCTTTATACAAATCCCGTATACACACACACACACCAGATTTATCATTGGCGCCGTCTGTGGGAAACGTTTGAACAAAAAGCTTTGTTTTCTACAATTTAATGGCAAGAACGCGTGCAAACGCTAGCACCGCCGGCGAAACCGATAACAACCGCGCTGAAGATGACCAAGTGGTCACTCGGCATGCGAAGGGATTGCGAGCGCCAAGCGGTCACGCTGAGGGCTACATGGAGAACATTCCCATACACCCAAGGATCGCCTCCCAAGGAAGAGGAAGGTGCCGACCTCGACACTAGTGAGCAGTGGTTCACGATCTCAAGAGTTCCTAGGCGGTATGTGTCGAATTCCTCAACACCAATCTCGACCAATTCGAGCTTCCTCCACCGAGGACAAGCGGACAGGCACCTCTCGAATGCCCGAGCTGGTGATTCTGGCGCGCGGGTCGTTCACCCCACCGTGGACAACGCTCACCTCGATGCGATAGCCGCGAACATGTACATCGCCACGCCGCGAAGTCAATCACCTCGTCGAGATAGTCGTAACCATTCACCACCACGTCGCCCGCGAAGTCGCTCGCCACCTCGGCATGCCGCTCAGAGAATCGAGCAGGACAGAAGAGAGGAGGCGGGCGAACTCCCCGAAGACGCAGCGAGGCCGCCGTTACGGTCCCCACCCTCCGCAGGAGAGATGGAAACAATCTCCGGGGTTCGGCCGTGCGGAGAATCATCTCTCTTTCTCCAGAGAGATTCTGGAAACGCCATTGCCCCAGCGATACAGGGCACCCAACATCGCTGCCTACAATGGTCTCGGGACCCTCCGACTTCCTTTTCGCTTACACTACCAACATGGTGAATCAAGGAATGGAGGATTTTCATATGTGCAAAATCTTCCCCGAAGAGCTGATCTCCAACGCCCGACGTTGGTTCACCTCCTATGAAAGGAGGATCTAAGAAGAGGTCAACGGAGAAGTATTGTGACTATCACCAAGGGCATGGTCACAATACCGAAGATTGCAGAAACTTGGGCTCGCAGATTGACGAGCTCGTCAAAGGAGGAGCCCTCAAGAAATACCTTGGCCGAGCTGTGCTAGGGAACAAGAAGCGTAGAGGAAAGAATGGAGGTGGCAACAACTGCGGGCCGACCTCGACGACGACCCAACCTGAAGATGACGAGGACGAAGGTCCCAATGCTATGGAGCAGGTCTATGCCATTATCGGATCGCCCATAGGAGCAGCGAGTCGTCGTTAAAAATAAAGCTCGAGGTCGGCCCCGAGGAGCCGAAAAACAAGCGACTCCGGGATGGTGAGAACATCGTGTTCTCCAAAGATGACCTGGTGCCCAAAATCATGCCCCACTAAGACGCCATCACGATACAAGCCGTGGTGGGCAACAAGAACGTCCACCGGGTCTACATCGACATCGGTGCCTCCGTCGACATTATCTTCGAGCTGCTCGGATAAACTCGGTCGGAGGAATTGAAATACATCCGCACCATCCGGTTGCGAGCTTCACTCGAGGCGGTTCAACCCGAAGGTGTAATTACCCTTTCGGTTACCGTAGGACGTGCTCTCAGGTCGGTCACAAAGGCCATTCAATTTTTCCTGGTCCGAGCTCCCTCTCCGTACAACATCATCCTGGGCAGAGATTGGCTGTACGCCACCAAGGCCGTCTGCTCGGTGTACCACCTCACAATCAAGATACCCACCTAATAAACACGCATTTTACGTTTATTGTTGATATTTAAAGATGAGTTTAGATCATTTAATGTGCGTTTACGTATCGATTCTTAATGTTTTATCTATTTCTAGAAGATCTTGCTCTTGGGTGTTCTTTTGGTGTTGTGTAGGTCCATATGTTGAAAATCGAAGCAAGGCAAGACGAGCCAAAATGCTGGCTATTTGTTTAGCGACCAGCCTAGCGGTCGCTAGGCTGGCCGCTAGGTAAGCCGTCGAGAGCAGCGAGACCGCGACCGCGACCTCGTGCACGTGAGCAAGCCCGGTGGCAGAAGTCATCAGATGATTTCTCGCGACCATGGCTGGCGACCGCTAGCGAACATGAGCCAACCATCTTGCGCAAGAGCGACCGCGGCGAAGAGTCTTGTGAGACATACCTCGCGGTCGACCTAGCGACCGAGGAGTGGTCGCGAGAGCAGGCGTAAGGAAAAATTAGGGTTTGGGGTGTGCCTATATATGGCAACACCCCTCGCACCCCCAACTTCGCACACACGTTCCCAGACCTCTTTTTCTGAGTTTCTCATCAGTTTTTATAGTTTTTAGCTTTGGTTTCCATCTAATTTCATTCTAGAGTTTAGTTGAGCATTGTTCTTTGTTAGTTTTACGTATTGTCTACGATCCGGAACGTTTTCGTCGGACAATTTTCTAAATTCGGTTTTCACTAAGGTTGGGATTCAAGCCCAGCGATTGTTCATCGAGCGCTTCAATCTGGGTTTCATTTATATAATTTCTATTTTATGGTTAAATCATATTTTATTCCGTTTATTATATCGGCTAGTTTTTTTTTGTTCTAATCTGTGGGTTTGCATGATCCGATCCTATATGTTGTGATTCTGTTATCGCTATTTACCTTCCGGGCATTGATTCATGATTCTTGGTGCTTATTTATATGTGTTAATTTCGATCAATCTTGATAGTTGCCGATTAATTACGTAGCGTGTTAATTGTCAATCGATCTTGAATGCATGATACGAATAAGCCTTGAGTCGTAATTGAGATAGGAGATTCGTAGGAAGCATATTCTTTGTGATCTGTTTGGGTTGCTTGTTTTCACCTAGAGCGTAATAGTAATAGGAAAACTAGTAATCTCTGATCATAATTGTCATAACAAGTTGTTGGTTATATATGTGATCTTCCATCTTATGCGGATTAAAATTGACTAATAGGAGCAGGATAAACATCGTTGTGGATAGGATTAATGCATCCCTAGGGTTAGTCTTCCTATCTGTTTTTACCATCCGAGTGTTTGTTTGCTTTATTTTATTTTACGCATGGTTACATCTCTTTGGATTAAATTCAAGCCTAAATCTTACCAAACCAAATCATTTCTTGGATAATGATGAATTATTGTTGAGTTAGCTTACGTGTTTCGCATTACAATCCATGAGATACGATACTCTGCTTATCTTATATTTGCGCGTTTTCGTGTTAGAAAAGTGAGCGATCAAATTTTGGCGCCGTTGTCGGGGATTGTTAAGATCACATAGGAATAACTTGACTATTTGGAATTATTAATTCAAGTTGTATTTTTATTTATTTATTTGTTCTTGCGGTGATTTTCTTCTTGTTCTCCGGTGGTTTATGTTCACAAGGTCGGGGACCTCACGAGCAGCGTTTTGATCCCGAGATCGAAATCACTCACAAAAGGAGAAGGAGGCGAGAGAAGAGGCGACAAGCAATGGCGAGGAATCCGAATAGCAGGGCATTCCTCGAGCAAGCTGCACGTTCTTGGCGATTTTCTTGAGATCTGCGTCGGATGGCGACCATGGGACTCGTTGTCCACGCTCGGGCAAGACCGCTGAACTATATGTGAGACCTCCTCTTGAGCAATTTCAAGGAGGCGGATGGGGCCCAGTAGCGCTAATAACTTTGAGCTGAAGCGGCCCTAATCGGCATGGTTCGAGGAGCAGTTCGGAGGAGGAGTCACGAGAGGATCAAATGCCCATCTCGAGACATATCTCGACATTTGGACACCATCAAACATAATGGGGTGCCACAAGACACAATCCGGATCGCGCATGTTCGGATTTTCTTTGCGTAATCAAGCAAAAGACGGTTCAAGACCTTAGATCGCCTTGGTATCAACAGTTGGGCGACTACGTGTGAAAAATTTCTCTCGAAGTACTTTCCACCAAGCTAAAGCACGAAGATCATAGCGAGATTTCCCACTTCTCGGTTAGGAGATGAATCTTTATTAGTCGTGGGAAAGATTCGGGGCTATTGAGAAGGTGCCCACAACATGGATTTTCGAGGGGCGGATTACGGTTTCTGATGGTGACACCTCACACAAGGAGTATTGTTGGCGCATCGCGGGGGCCCTATTGAGCAGGCGAGGCTAGCCGCATCATAGAAGAGATGGCGGCCAGCGGTTATCGATGGCGATGGAGAGGACACGGTGGTGAAGGCTCTCTTGTTGAAAGCGATTGATACGATAATATTATGGGCGATTCACTGTTGAGAAGCGGTTTGAGAAAGAAAGGAAAGGAAGGGGTGGCTCGGATAAATCTGCAGTCGAGATATAAATGAGGTGAGGGCGTGAATTACATCAATCGGAGGAACAGTCACGGGGAATCCGTCTGATCGAAACAACAAAAATCACCCAAATTTCTCGTCGCCAACCCCAATAATTTTCAACACCTCCGCGAGTTTCTCGATTCGAATGGAGTAATTCGAGGCGAAGAAGCCGGCGTGGAAGATCGATACAACAAATGGCGTCTGACGAGATTCATTTATCAATGACACGGGCAAAAGATGAATCATTTGGAGTCCACGGTGGCGGCAATGGGGAAGAATATGAAGATAATGGAAAATCAAATAAGTCGAATAGCCGCAGCGAGAATGGGCGCACAAGTTGGGCCAATTTTCGAGTAATCTGAGGTAAACCCTAAAATCACGTAATTCCATTCAATTGAGGAGTGGGCGAGCCTATCAAAATCACGAGGAGGCGAGCGGTGAAAGCGGGCCAAAGAAAGAGATCTCACGACCGAGCTCGCGACCGCGAGCCCGGCCACGAGAATCCTACGGTGTGCGGCAAGGAGGATTTCGCGGCGGTTCAGCGGTAGCGACAAGCCTCGCGGCGACCTAGCGGTCGCTAGTAATATCTGGCGGCGCGAAAACAAGCGGCGGCAGACGCAGACCTAGCGCCGAGCGCGCGCGCGCGCGCCCATGAGCGAAGGGCGATGGCGTCCGGTTGCCTAGCGACCGCGCCGCGGTCACGAAACTGATCGCGAAGGGCCGTCGGTGAGGAAATATCCGGCGTCGTGCCTCCAATTCCATTTCAAGCCGTTTGGCGAGCCAAATCGATGAGAAGTTGACGAGGTTCATGGAGATGTTCCAAAGGTGCACATCAATATTTCTTTACTTGATGCACTCGAGACATGCCGGGTTCGTGAAGTTTTGAAGGATATCGTTGCCAACAAAAAGAAGCTTGGGAAATTGAGACTATAAATCATCTCGAGAGTGCGGTCTTTGTCTTGCAAAAGTTGCCGCTCAAGCGAAAGATCCGGCGAGCTTCACCATAGCATGTGTCATCGGAGGCGACATTCTCTAAGGTTACGTGTGATTTGGGGCAAGCATCAATTTGATGCCGTTGTCCATTTTAACATTGGAGATTGGGAGATTAAGCCGACCACCATAGCTCTTGGATGGCGGACACATCGGTGACTTATCCGAAAGGGATAGTGGAGGGCGTACTCGTGAAAGTTGATTTCATCTTCCGGTGATTTCATTGTTCTCGATATGCGGAGGATGGGAATACACCTCTTATTCTCGAGCGACCGTTCTAGCTACCGGCGAGCAGCGATCGGCGTGCAAGATGGAGATCTCGCCTTAGTCGGCGGCGAGGATGAAAATCTCTATATATGATGCTATGAAGCGGCTGACGAGGCGACCATGGAAGACTATCGGGTTATAGAGCGGTATCGCCCACTCAATTTGATCATCCGACCGGTGGAGTTTGCATCTGAACTCGATTTTCTCGTCCTCGGACCTCGATGAGGTGTGATGAGATTTTAGAGTACCTGAGTCCATCAATGAAGTCGAGGCCCTCCAGGAGTCGATGCCTTATTTAGATGTGAGGAAGCCGATTGGAGGAGAGAATGACATGGCAACGAAGAAGGCGACACACCCAAGTTAGAGTTAAAGGCTGCGGACCACCTTGTTATGCCTTCTTGGCGGCGATGAGGCGTGCCGGTGATAATATCTTCGGCTTTGACGGATGAGGAGCCTGGGCGATGGTTGTCTTTGAGCGGTACAAGTTTGCGATTGGGTGGACGATTTACGATATCGAAATTGACCCTCGATTTGCATGCACGGATCTGTTAGAGAATGAATACAAGCGAAGGTGCAACCTCAGCGCCGCTGAATCCGGCAATGCAAGAGGTCGTCGGAAAAAGAAGTGTTGAAGCTCTTGAGGCGCAGGCATGATCTATGCCATATCCAATAGCGGTGGGTTAGCCAACTCAGTGGTATCGAAAGGGGTATCACGGTGTCGAGGCGAGACAAGCGAGCTTGTGGCAACAAGACTCGTGACGGGATAAGCGGTTGCATCGACTATCGTGCTCGAACACGGCCACGAGGAAGGACCATTTTCCCGCCTTTATTGATCGGATGTTGGACGGACTAGCGGTATGAGTTCTATTGTTTTCGATGGATATTCGGGTACAATCAGTTGCCATCGCCTCGAAGATCGGCCAAGGCGGCGTTTACGTGCCGTATGGAGTTTTCGCCTATAAGCGAATGCCGTTTGGATTGTGTAATGCTCCAACCACGTTCAAAGGTGTATGATATCCATCTTCCATGGGTTAGTCGAGAATATTATGGAAGTCTTTATGGGCGACTTTTCCGTGTTTGGCTCGTCGTTCGACCATTGTCTCCACAACCTATCACAAGTCTTTGCAAAGATGTGAGGAGGCGAATCTTGTTCTCAATTGGGAGAAGTGCCATTTCATGGTAAAGGAAGGTATCGTGCTTGGTCACAAAGTCTCGGCCAAGGTTTGGAAGTGGATCGAGCAAGATAGTAGCTATCAGAAACTACTCCACCCACAAATGTCAAATCGGTGAGGAGTTTTCTCGGTCATGCGAGCTTCTATAGAAGGTTCATCAAGGATTTCTTGGTGATCACGAAGCCACCGTTGTCGGATTGCTCGAGAAAGATACAAAGTTTGTGTTCACAAGTGAGTGTTTGGGCGTCAGAAATTGAAGTTAGCCGATCTCGACTCCGGTTTGGTATCCACGATTGGAGTCAACCATTCGAACTAATGTGCGATGCTAGTGATTGGGCAGTGGGAGCTGTGTTGGGTCAGAAACGAGATAAGCTTTTCCGAGTCATTTATTATGCAAGTAAGACTCTCGACTCTGCTCAAATGAACTACACCACCACCGAGAATGAATTACTTGCTGTGGTCTATGCTTTTGATAAGTTTAGACCTTATTTGGTGAGCACCCACACTGTTGTCCACACCACCATGCCGCCATTAGATCATCTGTTCGCCAAGAAAGATTGAAAACCCAGTTGGTGAGATGGATCCTCCCTTCAAGAGTTCGACATGGAAATTAAAGATAGAAAGGGCTGCGAAAATGTGGTGGCCGACCACTTGCATGATTGGAGAAAGCCGATCGAAGGAGAGGATAAGAAGATTGGGATCGAGGAGAACTTCGGATGAGCACATCTTGGCGTCATTGATCACACACCATGATGCTGATTTTGTGAATTACACGGTGATTGGAGTCTTACCTCCATCGTGCAAATTTAAAGGTCATTTGAAAAGAAATTTCTCCATGATGTCGAGTTCTATTATTGGGACGATCCCATCTCTACCGCCCGATGTGCCGATGGTGCGATCGTCGTTGTGTTCCCCAAGGAGAATGTGAGAACATAATCCACGAGTGCCATAGCTCGTTAAATGGAGGACATTTTGCGTGGCCAAGACAATGGCAAAGATTTGCCTGATGGATTCTATTTGCCTTGATCTTCAAGGATTGCGGTCTTTTATCAAGAGTTGTGATCGTTGTCAAAGAATGGGGAGCGTCACTAAGAAAGGCGAGATGCCACGAGAAAACCATCATGGAGGTGGAACTATTTGATGTATGGGGATCGACTTCATGGGTCCGTTCCCGTGTCTTGTGGCTACGTACATTCTACTTCTTTGTGGAGTATGTTTCCCGTTGGGTAGAGGCGATTCCCAACATCACGAATGACTCCAAGGTAGTGATCAAGTTCCTCCACAAGAATATTACGACTCGATTTGGAGTCCCGAGGGCGTTGATCGTGATGGGGGTCGCATTTAATAATAAGTGGCTAGGCGATGTCTAGCCAAATATGAGTGTGAAGCGTAGAGTCACCTCACTATCATCCACAAGCAAATGGGCAAGTGAGCTCGCCAACCGAGATCAGCGATTTTGGAGAAATCGGTTGTTCATCGCATGGATTGGGCAAACAATTAGATGATGCTCTTTGGGCCTCTGGACTGCTTACAAAGCTCCCATCGGCTATCTCCATATCAAATGGTATTTGGTAAATCTTGCCATTTACCGGTTGAATTGAGCACAAAGCATATTGGGCCACGAGGAGAATCAACATGGATTTCGAGGAGGCGGTGTGATGAGAAGTGACCAATTGTTGGAGCTTGATGAGTGGAGGAATGAAGCCTTTGAAAATTCCGGATATCTGAGGAAAGAGCTCGGAAATTCCACGACCTCCTCATTCGTCCCAAAGTTCTCACGGGTAATGAAGTTTTGCTTTACAATGCTCGACTCCGTCTTTTCCCGGAAAGCTTAAGTCGAAGATGGTGGGGCCGTACAGTTTATCGTGCACATGCCAATGGAAGCTATGAATTGCTCGACTCAGTGGCAACATTTTCAAGGTGAGCGGCGGTACCTCAAATCCTACTTCAAGTTACACTTGACCGAGAAATCAAGGTGACCAGCTCAGCGAACCATGATAAGAGTGCCGAGTCGAGCTAGCGGCGATAATTCTAACCTTGGTTGGGAGGTAACCCAGCAGTTTCACGTCTTTTGTTTTTGTTGTTTTCGTTTTGTTTTGTCTGTTTTTCTTTGTTTGTGTCGTGTCTCGTTGTTTCTTTTTAGATCCCAAAGTTTTAATAGCTTTAAAAAAAAAAAAACAAGTGTCTAGCGACCACCCTCATGACGCGGGTGTGGTCAGCGCAAAATAAGCGAAACGTTTTCTAGGTGACGGCGAGCTCGCGATCATGAGCTCGACCGCGAGATCCGTCGACCAGCGCTGCTTCGTTGACCAGCGTTTTAACACTTCTCCCAAAATATCAACACACACGCGCACACACATTTTTTTTCGAAAACTTGACAGCCTTCTTCCTTCTCAAGCACCCAAAGCACTTTTCTCTCCCATTTTTCTTGTGTTTCTCCATCAAATCCACTCAAGGTATGTTACATTTGCTTAATTCTTCATGGGTTTACGTTTCTTGAGCATGATTTGGAAGAATTTTGTCCATTTATCCTATTAATGTGGGTTATTTAAATTTGAGAAACTAGGGCTTATTTTGTTAGATTTGTTTGGTGTTTGAGCATGGTTAGTCCAATGTTAGGTTTATTAATGTTTATACACGTATATTGTTAGTTTAATTTTCCTACATTGTTGATTTGGGTTCGAAAATCTGAGAAATATGCATGAAAATCATACACTCTTCTTGTGCTCGTGACCGCTTTCGTGACCGATGGCTGTCGAGAGTCTGAGCGACAGCCTTGTGCTATCTTCTTGTGACTCGTTGCCTGATCGTTAATTTTGCCTCGCGACCGCGAGGTGTGGTCGCGAGAATTCACCGAGCGCCTTTTAGAAATTTTTGGGTTGTTGTGTGTGTTTTCCCCACTTTTTTGTCTTGTTGGATTATATGAAAATATGGAAATAATTTGACTAAGTTGAAGTTTGGGGATCTATATTGAGCATTTTGGGTTGGCGTTGTTTTGATAATTTTATACATACATGCGCCGACTTTGAAATTTTTAGGTACAATATGCCGCGTACTCACGGTCCTGGCAAGGGCAAAAGCATTGTCTCCACTTCCCACGACGAGCTACGATGAGCCCCACGATGAGCCTCACGGCGAGCCACGCAATGCGCCACAAGATGAATTCGATCCGGTGAATTTTGGGTAAGGCTGCCGAATGACTCGTCTAAAGCCGTTGGGATCGATTGGTGAGATTACGGCACGAGCATTCGAGGTTCATGTGCATCAACACTTGTCGAGATGGGTATAGGCAATGGCGTGGCGTGGTTGGCGAGAGATCGGTGTACTCGGTTATCACGGCCAACTATCTAACATACCGGATCACGGCTGGAATTCCTGTCGACTATCCATGTCCACAAGACAAATGGAATGCCGGATTACATCACGTTCCAGCTTGATAATGAGCCCCGTCAACTGTCCGTGGACGAACTAAATGGAATAATCAATGGAAATCCGGAGAAACTACATCGGGGACGTCGAGTACACGGTCCAAAGTGTATGGCCAAAGTTCATGGACTCGGACTCGAGCACCTCCATACTATGATGCCTCGAGATCGAAGCTAGCTCAATCTGAACCCGGCGGTCAATTCACTTCCACCGGCTCATCACGTTCACCATACATGGCCGTTCAAACGCCGGGGCTGTTCTATCACAAGATATGAGCATCTTGATTGGAGCCATGTTCAACGGAAGATGCATGCGGCATGTTCTAGCTCAAGACTTCCACATGCAAGTCCACGGTTTTGGGCAATTCAAAGATATGCATAGGGATTCATTACCCCATTCTTTTTTTTTGGATAACGATTCGAGAGGTCCTATCTCTCACGATATCTTCTGGACAAGCCGTGCTTATCGTCCAGACGTTCTGAAGAGGCACCCAAGCGTTACATGTGGTGCTATAGGATCAAAGCGGCGATCGGTTTTCCGCCTGCCCAATCGAGCTCGCGGTATAAGCCGCTACTTTCACGCGGATGCGGTTGGAACTTGAACTCCCTACGCACTATGAATGGATGCGGGCGTGAATCGCAAGGCTGGGTCGAGGCGAGCAACGCGTATGAGGCGGCCGAGCAGTGGCTCCGGGCGGTGGCATATTGCACCCGCCACCCGTTCGAGCGATCCGGGATTTATGATCGATTAGATCAAATAGATGGTCGTCTAAACCACATTGGCGGGGCGACCTCGATGATGGAGCGATAGCAAGCCCTCTTCACCCAACACCGGCACGTCTCGAGCAACAACGCAAGATGATGGAGATGATGCGGCGATGGGATCGATGGCGCGGATTTTATCCGCCTCCGAAGTAGCGCGTGTTGGTTGTATCTTGGCGGTTTGGTTGAGCTTGTATACAATGTTTCTGTTACCACTATTACAATCTCCTATCGATTTGAATACTTGATTGCATATATCGTGTCCCTTATCTCGTATATAAGTTAGATCATACGGTGTGTAGAAGATCACGAAGTCCGTATGATTGGTCGAAGCTTAATGAGATATAAAAAGTTTCCTGGTGAGGCGACTTAAGGGCGAGTTGTCGGTTTGGGCTGCGTTATAGATAAGAAGTGACTTGACTTAGTTTCTTGTCTGTCTTTGATGCGTCTCGACGTATTGAAGGATCACGATGAGATGAGTTCTTCTTTCGACCGTCGTGAAGAACCAAGATCTCGGTGACTTCGATGATCTAAACCTCGATAAGGTATTAGGTGAGTATGAGTTCTTGACCATCACTTTGACTTGTTATGAGTGAGGTTATATGTTCTAACCAATTCTCGCATCTTGGGTGGTGGCGATCTTGTATGTCACGCTAGTTATCTCATGTCAGTCACGTATCCGTTTAGGATGATGGCGTCCCTTAAGGAGCTCAAAGGTTTATTGTACTAAACCTGCAGGTTGAGTTAGCTCAAGTACAATAATAAGGTTGAGTGGTGCTACTTAAGGAAATGAAGTTATTAATCGTTTAAGCGATCAGTTGCTAGAAATGATTAATGGACGTTCGATATCTTAAATACGGGATTCGTAATGTCTAAGTGCAAGCCCGACTCAACTTGGTAATAAATGGGTAAGTCGACATTTATTCTCTAGTGGCATGAATAAATGTTTATAAATTAATTTATGTTACGGGTGAACATAAGATAATTAATTTATTTGAGGCCCATCTTTATTCCTTGCATTTGATCCACAATTTGGCCCGTCAGACCCTTTAGCACAAAATCGGTATAAGCTCACATGGAAAGGATTTGATTCTCTTTATCCCACAAGGATATAATTATATTTATGGTATATGCATAGATCTTTTCCTTATGGGATTAAGGTAGTGCATTATAAATATAAGGTAAGAGATAGATTCGAGGTTAATCCTCATTAATTAAAGCAAGAATTTTCGTGCATCTCATAATCATTGAGAGGATTCTCGAAAATTTGTGAGTGAGAGCATTGGGTGATTTTCCGAAGCATTCTCCATAGATCGTCCTCACTCGACGTTGGAGATTGGGCAACCGGGATACTGATCCGGAAGGTCAAAGCACGAGTCCGATCCATTCGATCCGTTCATCTCGTTCCATCGACCTCTTGGATCGAAAGGTAAACACGTGAAAACCCCAGCGTGTTGCAATTTAATTATATAGAGCGCATCTAGGTTTATAATCAATGTATGGTGAATTAAACACCCAAGATGGATCCTCGGGCGAGGTTAACATACGTTTTCCTACAATTGGTATCGAGCACGGGATCGAGAATCTTGGTTACATTGGATTAATTCACGTTTGATTATTACGTGCGTTTTATTAATTGTGGATACATGCGTTCATCGTGGCTCGTTTATTATTTTGTCGGATGTTGTTGTTTTTCACCACGAGAAAATCCGTGGTTAGATTGGATTTTATTATGTAAATCTTATACGTAAAAAGAAGAACGAAGCGAAAGAGCGAAGAACAAACGGCGGGAAAAGCAGGTCTCGGCGATCGTCTGGGTAGTTTCATGGCGAGCCTCGCGATCGCGAGGCGATCGCGAGGGCTGCGGCGACGAGGCGTGCGTTCGCGCGAGATCCTGGCGCCTGGCGAAGCGAGCTCACGGTCGCGAGGATTACCCGCGAGGCTGCGCGGTCGTGCGAGCTAGCGGGCGGCAGGCGGCGCGTTCGCGCGAAACCCGGCTTCTTCACGAGCGGACTTCGCGGTCGTGAGGTATGGCGGCTGGCGGCGGCGTCTCGGCGAGCGTTCGGCGCTGCGGGCGTGGCGCGCCGCAGCGTGCTCGGCGGGTCGCGGTCGCGTGCGACCAGCGAGGTAGCCCGCGAGAACAGCGCGGCGGCGGTGCGCGTACAGTGGCGGCGGTGGGCTTTGCCTGGCGGCCCGGCCTGAATGGGCCGACCCGGCCCGGACCCGTTTCCAGCCCACCCAGTTTTCGGTCCGTGCCCATGCGCGAGGCCGTTGTTGAATCCGGTCCGTGCGGGTGCGCGAGGCCGTTTTGAAGTTTAATGCATGCTTTGCCAATCTATGTAATAGATTAGGCGAGAATGTGCGGGTTTCACGATTGGGCGCGATGAGCGTTTTATTTTATTTTATCGTTCATATGCATGTCGTGGATGTTTAAATTATGCGGTAGCATGCTATGTATGTTTATATTACGTTGACAAACCTTTAAGTGTTTTACGTAATTGGATGCGCATAGTAAGCATGCTAGGTTTATCGCGTTTATCAAGCATATTTTAGAATTACTGCGAGCATGTTTTACATGTTGAGTTCTATAGAAAAGCATGCTAGGATTACGTGATCTGCATGGACAAACCTTTTGAATAAAAAGACTAAGCAAGCAACCCGACAAATTAATTTTCAAATTAAAATGTCAAGACCTCCACTTTTGATCTCTAAACAAAGTGAGGCGACTGCTGAGTAAACGCGATCACGCATTGGCTTGCTTGCACTTGTTTATCATAAGTTTGTTAGATGAGATTTCTAAATAAAACATTTTAAATCTATTGAGAAGTGGGAGTTTCATGTAAACGCGATCCACACGCGTGGCTTGCATGTGCGATTTTCATAAGTTCTCTAGAGATAGATATAAAATGAGATAACAAAAGAATTTGAATTGGGCGGTATGGTCAGGTGAGTATACCAATTCTAAGAATTCATCTTCTGCTTGTTAAAATTGTGGTAATTGCTTGACATCACCTCAAGTACAACTTCATGAAGTCCCTTCTTGCGATAGTGATGTGGTCTAGTAAGGTCAATCGTTAATTTCATTTGTCATAAGGATAAGTTGACATGGATTGAAATTAAGCGACTAAAAGGTATATTTTAGTGCAGTCGGGGGTTCATGTATGGCGATCACGCGTGGCTTGCATGTGGAATTTCTTGGGCGATTGGAGGTTTCATTAATATTGTTTTATCAAAAGGTTACAATATTATTATTCACAATTATTTGCGATCGTATGCTTATGTGTTTTACATTATCGTTTGAGATATGTCTCTTACGCCGATTATCAATATGCTGCACAAAATCCGTTATCCGGTCCAAATTTTATCGAGTGGAAGCGAAACATGGAATATGTTCTTATCATTGAAGAACACATGTTTGTTCTCACTACTCCTAAACCCGATGCCCTTCTCGACGCGTCGACTAATGAGCAGCGAGTCAAGGACTTTGGAATAAGTCGAACAATATGGCTAAATGCTATATGATGACTACAATGTCCAAAGGCTTGCATTGCGACATCGATCGATGGTGACGCCTGACGATATTTGGTCAAGTCTCGAGGTAAGTTTGGGCGATCGGATCGGACGATCGACTTCCACACAATGAGAGAAATCTTGGCGTGTAAGATGGAAGAAGGAAGTTCGGTCCATGAACATGTCTCCCACATGACTCGTCTCATGGATAGTCTTGATCGGTTGGGAGGAGGTATTGGCCAAGGCCAAGGTCGATATCGTCCTCAATACACCGCCAGTCTTTTGAGAACTTTCGGCGTGAATGCGATCATGAGCAAGACCGAGTTTACACTTAGTCGGTTGCTTAATGATCTCGTTCTTTGCGGAAGGAGTTATGGGAAAAGGAGCACATGCTCTTGCTAGCACATCTAAGGGCCCAAAATTTTCATCGCAAAATGGAAATAGAAAAGGGGTGCCAAAGGTGGTAGAGGCGAGGGAAATAGTGGGAGTAATGGGAACAAGAACATGGTTGCCACGGAGGCTTGAAGAAGCCAAAGGAGAAGGCGAAGTGCTTCAAGTGCGGTAAGGCCGGGCATGGAAGGCAAGTGCCCTATGCTCGAGGCTCAGTGCGCCGTTTGCTTTAATGTGAAACATGTTTAGCGACTTGTTCTACCCATTCTTGGGTAGTAGATCTGGCGTGTGATCATGTTTGTTACACCTTGCGAGGTTCTGCGGACAAGGGAGCTGTTGATGGCGAGATAACAATCTCCATGGGCAACGCGCGAAAGTCGAAGTCGGCATTGCGGTTGGAGATGTTCTTTATGTTTTGGGACAACAGTTTTAGTTTTGAAAGGCGTTTTATATGTGCGGATTTTCGGTGGAACCTTGTTCTGTTTGAAATTATTTACTCATGGATATTACATTATTTTTGATAGTGGTGTTTCTATCATAAGAAATGACGAAGTTATCTCGTGTTGGCACCTTATATAATTAACTTTATACTATTTACGCAAAACATAATACCTATAACTATGTTGCATCTTCATCAAACCCTAAAAGAAAGTTTTCTTAGCAAGATGACTCTACTTTTCTCGGCATCTTAGATTAGGTCACATCAATCTAAATAGGATCCAAAGCGGCTAAGAATGGGCGTTGGGTGATCTCACGGTTACTCCGTTCCCGATCTGCGAATCTCATATAGAAGGTAAGATGTCGACGGACCCTTCAAAGCGAAGGGTTATAGAGCCAAAGAAATGTTGGAGTTAGTCCATTCGACTGTGTGGACCAATGTCCACAAGCTCGTGGAGAATGCAGTATTTTGTCACTTTCATTGGCGATTACTCAAGTACGGATACATATACCGCTTCACGCAAGTCCGAATGCTTTGAGAAATTCAAAGAGTTTAAGGCGAAGTGGAGCGAAGCTAGGTAAGAGTATCAAGTCCTGCGGTCGATCGCGGTGGCGAATACCTCGATGCGAGTTTATGGACTATCTAGTGAAGTGTGGGATTACATCCCAACAAGCCTTCACCAGGCACACCACAACAAAATGGTGTGTCGAAAGCGAAGAAATAGGACTCTTTTGAAATGGTTAGATCTATGATGAGTTATGCTACATTGCCTATTTCGTTACGGGGTATGCCTTAGAGGCAGTGGCATACTTGCTAAATCTAGTACCGTCCAGTCGATCGAAAAGACCCTTTCAAGTTGTGGTTTGGTATGAAGCCGGTTTAAGCCACATAAGGATATGGGGCGATCCGGCACATGTCTTTGAACAAGAAGGCGACAAGTTGGAGGCTAGATCCGATGCAAGGCTGTTTATTGGCTATCCTAGAGGAGCGAAGGTGGTTTATTCTATAGTCTAAGGATCGGAAGGTCATTATTAGCACTAATGCTCGATTCTTAGAAGAGGACTACATGAAAATCATAAGTCCAAAGTTGAAATCATTCTTGAAGAATTAGAAGATGATCGTATTCCACCACCGATTAGGCGAAAGTGCGAGATGTCGAGTCTAGTGGGAGGATCGACACGGATACTTGAAATTGAAGTGGGTCGAGTTCATTGGAGATACCGACCGTCAAGTGGTACCTACACGCAAGTTGTGCAGTTAGAGAACCACAAGTGTCTGCACCCACCGTTGCCATTGTGCTGTAGAACTTAAATCGTAGTGGGAGGTTGTTCGTCAACCCGAGCGATTTATGTTCGTGGGTGAATCTTGGATTTAGTCGGCAGAGACGAACATGCGATAATCGACCCGTGGACATACAAGGAGGCGATCTGAAGATATAGATGCAAGATCATGGCACACCGC
Organism: Salvia rosmarinus; assembly: GCA_036937905.1. Classification (NCBI taxonomy): domain Eukaryota; kingdom Viridiplantae; phylum Streptophyta; class Magnoliopsida; order Lamiales; family Lamiaceae; genus Salvia; species Salvia rosmarinus. The sequence goes on along the minus strand of CM072818.1, from coordinate 3,133,278 downwards.
TATGGACTTAGAAATGGAGTCCATAACGGCTATGGATGTATATGAAAGACACCTCTACGATGGCGAGGAAGCCATAGGTAGTAAGTGGATATCTGAGAGGAAGAGATTCCGATGGAGGGTTTCGACTTTTAAAGCCGAACTTGTGGCGAAGGGTACACTCAGTTGAGGGCATCGATTTCGATGAGACCTTTTCGCTGTAGCAATGCTCAAGTCCATCGAATTCTTCTAGCCATAGCAGCCCACTTGAACCTAGAGGTTTGGCAAATGGATGTTAAAACCGCTTTTCTAAGCGGTTACCTTGAGGAAGGTAGAGACATCTATGCGCACAGACACGAAGGTTATGTGGTAAAGGGTGAAAGCATCTAGTATGGAAGCTTAAAGTCCATTTATGGACTTAAGCGAACCCGATCATGGAACTTACGCTTTGACGAGGTAGTAAAGTCCTCCGGATCGTATCCGGTTGCCCTATCTCCAACGTCGAGTGAGGACGATCTATGGAGAATGCTTGAAAATCGAATTCTTCTAGCCATAGCAGCCCACTTGAACTAGAGGTTTGGCAAATGGATGTTAAAACCGCTTTTCTAAGCGGTTACCTTGAGGAAGGTAGAGACATCTATATCAACAACACGAAGGTTATGTGGTAAAGGGTGAAGAGCATCTAGTATGGAAGCTTAAGAGTCCATTTATGGACTTAGCGAACCTCCCGATCATGGAACTTACGCTTTGACGAGTAGTAAGTCCCATGGATTTACCCGTTGCCTAGCGAGAGTTGTGTGTATCGGTTAGATGTCAGCGGTGATGTGGTATTTCTTGCACTTTATGTAGATGACATCCTTCTAGTTGGCAACAACGTGAAGTCATATCGAGCGTAAAGAGTTGGCTATCCGATCGGTTTCAAATGAAAGACTTAGGAGATGCGGCGTACATTCTTGGGATCACCGAGATCGCAAGAAGAAAATGTTGAGCTTATCTCGGGCGTCTTACATTGATCTTGTGATTACTCGTTTTAGTATGCGGACCGCCAAGAAAGGATTGCTACCTTTCGGACATGGCGTTCCTTTATCTAAGACGCGATCACCTATGATTTACAAAGGAGATAGAGGAAATGAGACAAGTTCATTACGCTTCGCCGTGGGAAGTCTCATGTACGCAATGCTATGCACGAGGCCCGATATACGCTATCACGGTGAGCATAGTAGCTAGATATCGATCTAACCTGGACAAGCTCATTGAATGCGATAAAGCATATACTCAAGTACACGAAAAGGACTCGAGATTATAGGCTGGTTTACCATGCGAGATAGTCTAATGCCTTTGGGTTATCTGAGACTCGGTTCCAAGTGACCGTGATGAGAAAAAGTCGACCTCGGGCTATGTGTTTACCTTGGGAGGTGGAGCCGTTTCTGGCGGAGTGCAAAGCGGCGATGCATTGCGGACTCTACCATGGAAGCGAATATGTAGCCGCGGAGGCTTCTAAGGAGGCTGTATGGTTCAAGAACTACCTCGTGGATCTAGGTGTGGTACTGGTTTGCCCAAGAGTATCATAGTTTCTTGTGATAACTCGGTGCGATGGCAAACTCGAAGGAACCACGGACCCTGGGCGACAAAACACATAGAGAAAGTACCATGTCATCGAGAAATCGTTAGGCGGTGGCGTCTTGATTGAAAAGATTGATCTGACGGAAAATCTAGCGGATCCATTCACGAAGAGCTGCCAAAAAGTCTACGATGAACACGTTAGAGGACTTGGATTGCGCTTGATGGCACCCACTTAGAAAGGAAACTTTTGTATAAGTGGGAGAAGCAAAGTGATGGTTGTTTGTAATAGCTAGTAGAAAGACACATTGTATACTAAAAGTTTGCTTTAGTATAAGTGGGAGATTGTTGGATTTGTATCTTGAAAGCGCTTTGGTTGAGCTTGTATACAATGTTTCTGTTACCACTATTACAATCTCTATCTGATTTGAATACTTGATTGCATATATCGTGTCCCTTATCTCATATATAAGTTAGATCATACGATGTGTGAAGATCACGAAGTCCGTATGATTGGTCAAGCTTAATGAGATATAAAAGTTTCACAAATGAGGCGACTTAAGGGCGAGTTGTCGGTTTAGGCTGCGGTATAGATAAGTGACTTGACTTAGTTGCTTGTCTATCTTTGATGCGTCTCGGCGTATTGAAGGATCACGATGAGATGAGTTCTTCTTCGACCGTCGTGAAGAACCAAGATCTCGGTGACTTACGATGATCTAAACCTCGATAAGGTATTAGGTGAGTATGAGTTCTTGACCATCACTTTGACTTGTTATGAGTGAGGGTTATATGTTCTAACCCAAGATTCTCGCATCTTGGGTGGTGGCGATCTTGTATGTCACGCTAGTTATCATGTCAGTCACCCTATCCGTTTAGGATGATGGCGTCCCTTAAGGAGCTCAAAGTTTTATTGTACTAAACCCTGCGGTTGAGTTAGCTCAAGTACAATAATAAGGTTGAGTGGTACTACTTAAGAAATGAAGTTGTGTCGTTTTAGCGATCGATTGCTAGAAATGATTAATGGACGTTCGATATCTTAAATACGGGATTCGTAATGTCTAAGTGCAAGCCCGACTCAACCCGGTAATAAAGGGTAAGTCGGCATTTATTCTCTAGTGGCATGAATAAATGTTTATAAATTAATTTATGTTACGGTGAACATAAGATAATTAATTTATTTGAGGCCCATCTTTATTCCTTGCATTTGATCCCTGGGCTGGCCCATCCAGGCCCTTTAGCACAAGAAAATCGGCGCCCCATAAGCTCACATGGAAAGGATTTGATTCTCTTTATCCCACAAGGATATAATTATATTTATGGTATATGCATAGATCTTTTCCTTATGGGATTAAGGTAGTGCATTATAAATATAAGGTAAGAGATAGATTCAAGGTTAATCCTCATTAATTAAAGCAAGAATTTTCGTGCATCTCATAATCATTGAGAGGATTCTCGAAAATTTGTGAGTGAGAGCATTGGGTGATTTTCCGAAGCATTCTCCATAGATCGTCCTCACTCGACGTTGGAGATTGGGCAACCGGGATACAGTCCAGAAGGTCAAAGCACGAGTCCGATCCATTCGATCCGTTCATCTCGTTCCATCGACCTCTTCAGATCCAAAGGTAAACACGTGAAAACCCCAACGTGTTGCGATTTAATTATATAGACGCATGCTAGGTTTATAATCAATGTATGGTGAATTAAACACCCAAGATGGATCCTCGGGCGAGGTTAACATACGTTTTCCCTGTTGGCGAATTCGAGTAAGTTTTCTCCCAACTACTCTTTTCTGCAAACCTTATTTCTTCCACATGTTCACAATAAGTTTGGGGGGAGTAGACGAGTTTGGTTGGTTGAGAATCCTGTTTTATGTTTCTATGCTTTATTGTTAAGTTGTTTTGCTTTGGGGTCTTTTGTCGTGTTTTGGTTTTTTGTTCATTTTGTGTACGTCGATCAACGAGTTAAGTGAAGTGTGTTAATCCATGTGGCCAATGACGATAGAAATTTTTGTGTGAAATTTAATGCTAGTGCACATGATATGTTAGAAAATGACGCATGAAACGACTTGAGATTGCTTAGAACATTGTTTTTCACCATTTGCTTATCTGTGAGACTTGAGCTTCACTTGTATACATATCTTGATCTGATTTCTTTTAAATTGTGTGATATCGTGCATGTGATTATCTTCAGAACTTGCCGTTTTTACGTGTCGAGACGGCAATATGTGTTTCAATTTGGAAAGGATAAAGGCCATCTTTGTTAACCACATTTTCACCCAAACACTAACCCGATGATATATACCATTTGTCGCCTTCTTTGAGCCTTTATTAGACTTTTTCTTTCGATTAACCGGATGATAGGAGGTGAGGATGGATATGGGAATCAAAATGGGTTGAAATTGTGATGTAGTTATGATGAGAAAAATTTTGCAAGAAGAATACATATGTGGTGAAGAATAATACCTAAGTTGTGAATGATAAACCCTATAAGCTCTAGAAAAGAAAAAGAAAAAGCAATGATAAGTTCACTATGTGTTTTGAGCATAAAGGGTCTTTAATCAAAGTATAGGTATCTTATGAGGGGATAAAACATCGTTTTAGCATGTTGGAAAAGAAGAGGAAAATGGACAAAGTCCATATGTTTGAAAAAGATAAATGGGGTGCTTGGGTATACTTGAGTCACTTAGCCATATATTATCCTACCTTAACCAATGTGCTACATTACAACCTATGAAAAGACCTCTTTGATCCTAATTTGAACACAATGACGCGGTGGAGATATTAGAAAGCGGCAAGCCTATGGTAAGATGTTGCATTGCATTGATCGTTGAGTGTATACACGTCCTTAATTTCTTTATGAGTTTGAGTGTATCCTCTATATTTTACACACATGCCGTTGGGAGGGTTGAATTAAATGAGTTTTGCCTTCAATTGTTGTTTGTTTTGAGTTGACTAACGTCGTCATGTGCGCTAATGTTTTTGAGCGTTAATATGTTTCTGAGGCTTAGAATGGTTATCATCTTTGCTACGCTCGTTGATCTTTTCGTTGTGTCTTTCTGTTTTGGTTTTGTTTGAGGACAAACAATGATTTAAGTTTGGGGGGTTTGATAAACGCGCATTTTACACGTTTATTGTTGATATTTAAAGATGAGTTTAGATCATTTAATGTGCGTTTACGTATCGATTCTTAATGTTTTATCTATTTCTAGAAGATACTGCTCTTGGGTGTTCTTTTGGTGTTGTGTAGGTCCATATATTGAAAATCGAAGCAAGGAACGAAGCACGAGCTAAAATGCACAACTGCGCTGTTTCTAGCGACCAGCCTAGCGACCGCTAAGTAAGCCGCGCGAGAGCCAAGCGAGACCGTGATCGCGACCTCGTGCACGCGAGCAAGCCCCGTACCAGAAGTCATCATGTCGATTTCGTGACCATGTCTAGCGACCGCTAGCCGGTGCCGTGAGCCAACCATGCGGCGCAAGAGGCGATCGCGGCGAAGAGGCGCCATGCGAGACATACCTCGTGGTTGACCTAGCGACCGCGAGGAGTGGTCGCGACGCAGGCGTAAGGAAAAATTAGGGTTTGGGGTGTGCCTATATATATGGCGACACCCCTCGCGCCCCCAACCGCACACGTTCCTAGACCTCTTTTCGAAGTTTTTCATCGCTTTTCAGCTTTTAGCTTTGGTTTCCATCTAATTTCATTCTAGAGTTTAGTTGAGCATTGTTCTTCGTTAGTTTTACGTATTGTCTGATCCGGACGTTTTCGTCGGACAATTTTCAAATTTAAGATTTTCACTTTGAGGTTGGGATTGAGCCCAACGATTGTTCATCGACAACTTCAATCGGGTTTCATTTATATAATTTCTATTTTTATGGTTAAATCGTATTTTATTACATTTATTATATACGGCTAGTTTTTTTTGTTCTAATCTAGGGTTTGCATGATCCGATCCTATATGTTGTGATTCATGTTATCGCTATTTACCTTCCGTGCATTGATTCATGATTCTTGGTGCTTATTTATATGTGTTAATTTACGATCAATCTTGATAGTTGCCGATTAATTATGTAAGCTGTATTAATTGTCAATCGATCTTGAATGCATGATACTGAATAAGCCTTGAGTCGTAGTTGAGATAGGATATTCGTAGGAAGCATATTCTTTGTGATCTGTTTGGGTTGCTTGTTTTCACCTAGAGGCGTATGTGATAATAGGAAAACTAGTAATCTGACCGCAATTGTCGTAATGAAGTTGTTGGTTATATATGTGATCTTCCATCTTATGCGGATTAAAATTGGCTAATAGGAGCAGGATAAACATCGTTGTGGATAGGATTAATGCATCCCAAGGGTTAGTCTTCCTTATCTGTTTTACCATCCAGTGTTTGTTTGCTTTATTTTATTTTCTGCATGGTTATATCTGCTTTGGATTAAATTCCGAAGCCCTAAAATCTTACCAAACCAAACCTGTTTCTTGGATAATGATGAATTATTGTTGAGTTAGCTTCTGTGTTTTCGCATTACAATCCACGTGGATACGATACTCTGCTTATCTTATACTTGCGCGTTTTCGTGTTAGAAAAGTGAGCGATCACCACCCCGGTAGGGGTACTGAGCATCCAGGATGACCAAACGACAGCCAAAGAATGCCTACGAGTCTCAACCCAGGATGTAGCCTTGCCTCAGGCCTAGAATTATAGAATCCCCAGAAGCCGCCACCTCGGGACGACCTGACTGAAAACCTTCAACTATACGACGACGACCCCTCCAAAGTTGTCAAGGTCGGCGTCCAGGGCCCAACTGATATTCGGCAGCATGTCATGCAGCTTCTGAGGGAATACAGGGACGTGTTCGCATGGTCCCCACTCGACATGACCGGAGTGTCACCCGAGCTCATAACTCATCGCCTCAACATTGACCCGGCTACTAAGCCAGTTCGGCAGAAGAAAAGAGGGTTTGCGACAGAGCGCAGCCAGGTCATAAGAGACGAAGTGACTCAACTCCAGAAGGCCAAGATCTTGTTCGAGGTTAAGTACCCAACCTGGATGGCTAATCCAGTCGTGGTTCGAAAGCCAGGAGGGGGTGGCGCATGTGTGTCGACTACACCGACCTCAACAAACACTGCCCGAAAGATTGTTACCCCCTCCCCGACATTGACAAGAAGGTGGAGGCACTGGTAGGCCACGAGATCTTCAGTTTCCTAGATCTGTACAAAGGGTACCACCAAGTCCTGATGAGCCCGGAGGACGCCCCAAAGACAGCGTTCATCACCGACTTCGGTGTCTTTGCGTACCGAAAGATGCCTTTCGGCCTGAAAAACGTCGGAGCTACCTACCAGAGGATGGTGGACGCAATATTCAGGGACCACATAGGGGAAATTATCGAAGTCTACGTCGATGATATCGTAGTCAAAAGTCAAAAAACGGAGAGTTGCTCCGATGACCTCGGAACTGTCCTCCAGCTCCTCAGGTCGGCCAACCTCAAGCTCAACCCCCAGAAGTGTACATTCATGGTGAAGACGGGTAAATTCCTGGGATGCTGGGTTTCTCAAGAAGGCCTGAAGGAAAATCCTACTAAGATGAAAACAATGCTTGACATATAAGTGCGAAGACCATCCGGAGATCCACAAACTCATTTGGGTGTCTAGCCGCCTCGTGATTCTTATCTCGGGCTTGAGAAGCGGCTTCCTTCTTCAAGATCTTGAGGAGAGCTCCGGACTTCGCTGGCGGGAAGAACACCGTGTCATCTTTACACAACTGAAGAGTATCTCGCCGACACATCGACCACATCATACCGAAGAAGCGAGCTCCTTTCCTTATATCCGCCGTCTCGGACGAGGCTATCGATCTTGATATTGGTGCGAGATGAGGTGGGACGACAACTCCCGTCTACTTTATTAGCCGGGCTCTCAAAGGCCGGAGGCGAGGTACACCGGCCTCGAAAAAGTAGCAGGCACTAGTGAGCATGACGCGACGCCCGACCTTACTTCCAAGCCCGTTACGTCCGGTCTTGATCGACTTACCCTTGAGACAAGTCTTGTCAAAGCCGAGTCATCAGACGGATAGCCAAATGGGCCTTTGGAGCTCGGCGAGCATGACATTTATACTCCCCTGGCCGGCCATAAAGGACAAGCTCGCTAACTTCGGTAGAGGCCAAATTTATCGAGTCGATCCTACCAAAGCAAGGTCACTCCAACTCCCGCCCCAGCGGAGGAATCGCCATTAACCCACCGATGGTTCTTTGGCGGATGTCGTGGGCGAGCTTCATGCAAAAGCAGGCAGCAGAGCGGGCATCCTCCTCCTCGGCCCGACAAACAAGAAGTGACCTATGCACTCGGTTTACCTTCCGACCACAAACAACGAGGTGGAGTACGAAGCACGATCTCCGGACTCACCGCATAAGGAGTTGAAAGTGGAAAAGATCCGGATCTTTGGAGATTCCTGTGTCGTGGTAAACCGGTCTTAGGTAAATCTGAGGCCAAGGATGATCGAATGAAGCGATGCTTGAGAAGGCGAAGGAGATCTTGACCTCATTCGGTATTCCACAATTCATCCGTATTCCACGAGGGAGAAACGGTAGGTGACATCCTCGATGGCTAGCATCGTCATCAACAAATCCACCGGTGGAAGAAGTCCATTCTGAAGCATTGCGAGTCCCACATCGGCCTCATCACCGAGATAGAGCCGAATGGATATCTCCCATAAAGGCTATCACGGAAGATGGTGCACTACCTCAAGATCGGCTCAAAGCGAAAAGATGATGGTGAAATCCCAAAGTACCTCACACATGAGGGCACTCTCTGAGAAGTCTTATCTTCAACCCCTCCTGAGGTGCCTCGGGCCAGAAGAGGCGAACTACGTACTCAACGAGATCCACAGAGGGTCTTGTGGAAGTCACATCGGGTCACGAGCTCTCTTAAAGAAGACGTTGAGATCAGTATATTACTGGCCCACCCTCGTCCAAGATTCGGCCGAGCTCGTCAAAAGTGTCCAAGTGCCGACCACTCCACGGTCGAAGCTACCCGCACCGATCAAGTAGCCTCTGAGCCCGTGGCCTTTCATGCGATGGGGATCGACATCGTTGGTCTATTCGACCGGGCACCAGGTCAGCTTTGATACTTAGTCGTAGCTGTAGACTACTTCACAAAATGGATCGGAGCTGAGCCACTTTCGAGCCTCACGAGCAGGAGGATTCATACCTTCGTGTGGAAAAACATAGTTTGCCGCTTGCATACCGCATATTTTGATCTCGGACAACGGCACCTAGTTAAATCGACAAAAATTTCAAGGAATGGTGTGAAGAGCTCCGGATCGAAACAGCGTTTCACCTCGATCGCACACCCGCGGCGAATGGTCGGACCGAGGTGACGAACCGCACGATCGTCTGAGGACTAAAAAGAGGTTAGACCGAGCTAAGGGTGATTGGGTTGAAAACCTCCTCAAGTCCTCTGGTCCCACAGACAACACCTCGGACTTCGCACGGAGAAACCCCTTCACTGGTCTACGGGACCGAGGCTGTCATCTGCGGTGAGATCGGCGCACCGAGCCCGTACTCTTCCCGACCCGAGGCAGGGAACGAGGAAGACCTCAGCGTCAAACTTGATATTCTCGAGGAAAACGCGAGCTCGCCTTCATAAACGAGCCAAATACAAGTGCGGATCGCACGGTACTACAACACAATGGTAAAAGCCTCCACGCTCCAAGTAGGCGACCTCGTCCTACGAAATAATGAAGCCAGCAGAGCCGAGCGTCTTAACAAGCTAGATCCGACATGGGAAGGTCCATACCGCGTTCACGAGGACCTCGGCAAAGGGGCCTATAAGCTTGCTCACCTATCCGGTGCACTTATCCCCGAACCCGGCATATCACCCATTTGAGAAGGTACTTTACATAGCTTTGATTTCAGATCAGCATCATGTTAGCCCTCTTATTGCTTTGCCGAAGTACGACGTTATTTACTTCTCAATAAAACATTTGTTTTCTAAATAAGTATTTCACTTAGCCTCATCTTATATTTATGTGAACATCCATTCGGATTAAACACAATTAACCTTCACGGGGCGCCTACGAAGATGACAAACCCACTAAGTAGGGTACTCGACTAAGCGCGCACCGCACTCACAGACTACTCATTAAATTGAGCGTCTAAGTGCAAGACATACAGACTACCCATTAAATTGAACGTCTACATGCACGCATACAGATTACTCATTAAGTTGAAACATCTACATGCAAACAACGTCCACATCGGATCTCGTCAAATTACACCCCTTTATTTGGGAAAATATACACTTCTGTATACAGTCTAAATACATTTACGACTAAAAACCAAGTCCTAAGCTATATTTGTACCTCTCGAGGGGGAAAATATACACTTCGGTACAAAGTCTAAATACATTTACGACTACATACAAAGTCCTAAGCTATATACAACTCATTCGGGCTTCCGAGCTCCACTTTGCCAAGACTCGCTGAAGCTGCACCAGTTCCGAAAAAAATCTCCAGGTCGGCGATGTACGCCTGGAACGAACTCGGTGCCTTCAACCCAGTCGATGAGGCCGGAATCCCCGCGACCTACTCCAGAGGCACTCGGCACAGCCTCGGAGACACCCCGACCTGAAGAAGGTGAACTCCTACCCCCTGAGTTTGCTGCCCCGCTAGGAATGCGACCTCGCCCTCGACCTGCCCTCTTCCCGCGCCGACCTGAAGATTTTGCTCGGCCAGCTCCGGACGTTGAAGTCGGCACGAGACCTCGCTCGGCAAGTGGCGGGCGAGCAAACGGAGCACTTCTGCGTGGTCAGCATAACCGCCTCCAGCTTCAGGCTCTCCGACTCTTGCGCCAGCTGGGTCGGCCACGATCTGGCTACAAGGCTGGGGGAGACGACGACGGTGAACGATCTCGTAAATCTCAAGGTGTTTGATGAGGGAGTCGAGGCAATCTTTGAAATTTTTGCTATTTAGCCACTCCTCGTCCCTCAACACCATCCCCTCAGCGAGCAGGCTCTGGACCCGCTCATCAACCTCGGATATGGTGACACCGCTAGATCGGTGAATCCCCGCCTCATACTCTGCGTGCTCCTCCGAGATTTGCTCCAGCTCTCCTGAGCCAGCTCGAGCTGCTCCTCGCACTGCATTAAGCGCCCCTGAATCACCTCGACAGATGGATCTGCCCCCTGGACTTCGAGATGCGCAATCCTTAGCTTAAGAGTCTCGTTCTCAGCCAGGAGGCGAGCCACCTCACGATCGGTCTCACGCAACTTCTCCCTCAGCCCGTTAAGCGATGCCGAGCTGACTTCTAAACTGACCAAAGCCTGAGTCAGTTCGGACGACCGGCTCCTCCAAAACAGCACCTCCTCGTTCTTCTCAGCTAAGGCACCTCGGGCCTCTTTCAGTTTGGTTAACAGATCATGATCGAGCCCGAGATATCGAGAAGCGGAATGCTAAAGACAAAAAAAAAAAGGACAAACAAATTCAAAAAGTACGTCTTTTATTTATAACAGGCGGAAATACACAAAGGCTTAGGATCCTAATGATCCCAGCAATATTCAACCTATTACATTAGGATCGCTGACCTCAGTCGCCTTGTCAGAGTCACCGACCACCTGCTGCGGCTCCTGGCCTCCACTCGGCCCCACCTCCCCAGCCTCGGCTCGCACCTCAGCGAGGAGTTCCTGAAGCTCCGTGTCTTCGTCCTCCTTGCACTGAGCCACGGCCTCGGCCGTCGAGAAGAGGCGGAGGAAGATGAGAGCCTCCACCACGGGAAAGGGGGCCGCCTCGGCGATTACTCGGGCGTAATCCTTTTGCACCGCCCGAGTGCGACCTCAACCCAGCCATGCGACCTTGTCGAAGCCGGCATCGAGACCGCCAACCCTCTGGGTGGGAGGTGATCGCTCCCTTTTCACACGTAAAAGGCGTATATAGAAGGTAAGCGAGTATCGTATCCACGAGGATTGCAATCCAAAACACGAAGCTAATTCAACAATAATTCATCATTATCCAAGCACGAATTTGGGTTGTGAATTTTTAGGGCTTGAGATAATTAAATCAAAGCAAAGATAACAACAAGAAAATAAACTAAAGCAATAAAATATCAAGGAAACAAATATCGAAGAAAGACTAACCCTAGGGATGCATTAATCCTATCCACAATGATGTTTATCCGCTTATTACTAACCATTTTAATCCGAGACAAGATGGAAGATCACATATGTAGCCAACAACTTGATTCGACAATTGTGACGATTGATTACTAATTTTCCCTATTCTTTATTCGTCTACAGAGGAAAATAAGCAACTCAAAAGGATCACAAAGAATATGCTTCCTACGAATGTTCCTATCTCGATTCGACTCGAGGCTTATCCGTATCATACATTCAAGATCGATTGACAATTAAAACAATTACGTAATTAGCGGCAACTATGATATGCATCAAAATTGATCGAAATCAACACATATAAATAAGCACCAAGAATCATGAATTAATGCGGAAGGTAAATAACAACGATAGGAATCACAACATATAGGATAGAATCATGCAAACCCTAGGATTAGAACGAAATTAGCTAGACATAATTAACGACATAAAGTGCGAAATAATCATAAAAGCAGAAATTAAATTGATAAAACCCGTAGGGTGGCGTCGAAGAACAATCGTTGGTTCAAATCCCAACGTCGGCGGAAAAGCGGAAAGCGGTGGAATTCTTGAGACGAAAACGTTCGAATCGATAACAATGCGTAGAACAATTGCGAATGATGGAAAACTAATACTAGAATTAATCTAAATCAAAGCTAGAGCGAAAATAAATGGAAAACTATGAAAACCGAGGAAAACGTGCAAAATAGGTGCAAGGTGCGTTGGGGCGCGGTGAAGCCTATTTATAGATTAGGGCTGAAAACCCTAATTTTGGGTCTGCCGCCTCGCCTCATGACGCGACTCGGTCGCGAGGTTCTGGGCGATTTGGGCGTTCTGGCGATTTCGCGGCCGCGCCATGGCCGCGAGCTCGGCTCGCCAGCTCTGCTGCGACTTCATTGTTTCGCTCCGTTCTCTCGCATCCGAACTCCAATGCGATCCGTTTGCGTCTATGGACTCCTATCGAGATGCTCTTTAACATTATAAACTTTTCACATCCATACTTGTCATATCCATTTCATCATCTTTGGTTACTTTTATGCGTTGTCATCAATTATTACTGAAAAGCCTACAAAACACCAAAGAGAAACCCCAAGAGCGATATCTTCTAGAAATAGATAAAACATTAAGAATCGATACATAAACGCACATTAAATTATCTAAACTCATCTTTAAATATCAACAATAAACGTGTAAAATGCGCGTTTATCAAACCCCCCAAACTTAAAGCATTGTTTGTCCTCAAACAAAAACAGAACAGAAAGACAAACGAAAGATCAACGAGCGTAGCAAAGAGGATAACCATTATAAGCCTCGGAAACATCTCAACGCTCAAAAAGATTTAGCGCACATGACGACATTAGTCAACTCATCACAAACAACAATTGAAGGCAAAAACTCATTTAATTCAACCCTCACAACGGCATGTGTGTAAAATATAGAGGATACACTCAAACTCATAAAGAAATTAAGGACGTGTATACACTCACAGATCAATACAATGCAACATCTTACCATAGGCTTGCCATTTCTCTAATATCTCCACCGCATCAAATGTGTTCAAATAAGGATCAAAAAGGTCTTTTCATAGGTTATAATGTAGGCACATTGGTTAAGGTAGGAAAATATATGGCTAAGTGACTCAAGAATATTCCAATCACCCCCATTTATACTTTTCGACACATATGGACTTTGTCCATTTTCCTCTTCTTTCCCAACGTGCTAAATCAACGTTTAATGCCACGGAAGATACCTATATTTTGATTAAAGACCCTTTATGCTCAACACTCATAGTGAACTTAACATTTTTCGTTTTCTTTTCTTTTTTAGAGCTTATAGGGTTTAACTTTCACAACAAAGGTACTATTCTTCACCACAGATGTATTTTTCTAAAAGAAACTTTTCTCGTCATAACTTACATCAAAATTTCACCCCTTTTGATTCCCATATCCATCCTCACCTCCTATCATCCGGTTTAATCGAAAGAAAAAGTCTAATAAAGGCTCAAAGAAGGCGACAAATGGTATATAACATCGGGTTAGTGTTTGGGTGAATATGTGGTTAACAAAGATGGCCTTTTATCCTTTCCAAATTTGAAACACATATTGCAGTCTCGACACAGAAGAACGGCAAGTTCTAGAAGATAATCACATGCATGATATCACACAATTAAAAGAAACTGTATCAAGATGTTTATACAGTGAAGCTCAAGTCTCACGGGTTAAGCAAATGGTGAAAAACAACAAGCCTAAGCCATCTCACGTCATTCATGCGTCATTTTCTAACATATCATGCGCACTATCATTGAAATTCCACAAAAATTTTCTATCGTCATTGGCCACATGGATTAACACACTTCACTTAACTCGTTGATCGACAGACACAATAACGAAAAGAAAAACAGAAACACGACAAAAGCAACGCAAACGAAAAACAAAACAAAACACAAAAACAAAACAAAAAAAACGTTGGGTTACCTCCCAACAAGTGCTAATTTACGTCTTTAGCTAGACCATCACATACCTTGTTCAATCCAGCGTTCTGGTAGCAACGGACTTCCTTCCAAAATTGCGAATTCCCTTGTATTTCGCATTCACCGTTGACCACCACTGAGCGTGGAAGTGGCCCCCCCCCAAACTTGGATGATTCACTCGGAGTTCCATGCCGAGTCCACTTCTTCTTTCTCGCGTTCTTATCGGCGGTCGATTGCCTCTAAGTATGCAGCGTGTGTAGCGGCGATGAGTCGTGATCAAATAGCGATCTGGGAGGAATGTACGCGCAAATTATGGCTATTGGAGGTTCTTCGCGGTCGACCTCGCGACCGCTGGTCAGGTCGCTAGGCGTGTCAGCTGATGTGGCCTTCGTCATCGCGGTTGGGCTAGCGGGCGCGACCACGCGCACTGAAGTCTCGGTAGAATTCGCTGCCTGATTGCTCACGATCGAGCTCGCTGTCGCGAGCTCGGTTGCAAGTTCCTTTTGCAGCCCACTTTCGCCCTCGTCTCGCTCGGGATGATTCTGGATCTGTGCAGCTAGCTGACCAATCTGATTCTCCATTACTTTCATGCGTTCGCTCATACCCGTCACGATGAACTCTAACGTGTAATTTTACGGCGATCGCTTATAAATGAATTCCGTTGTATCGCCATTTGTTGTATCAGCTCTTCCACACTCGGTTTCTTCGCCTCTTGAATCATTACATTCTGAACGGCGAAACCTCCTGGATGTTCTTTGAAAAGTAATGGGGTTGGCATCTGACAGATTATGATGATCTCTTGTATGCGGGTTGTCGCGGATTCCATCCTCCTTGGGCTGTTCGGTGGGAGGTGGATACATGTGATTTAACGGCTGGCCTCTTGAGCAGGGACAAGGAGTCCCATGTTCGTCATTTAGCGTTCATCTCGGTATACTTGGCGGGAGCTGCGTGACTTGCTCGGGAGCACTCAAAGTAGTTTGGAAACATTGCCATAACTTGCGACCCTTCTCTCGTCTATTCTCCTTTGAGAGCTTTCGATCTCGGGATCTAAAATATTTCATGAGGTCCACGAGATCTTGTAAACATATACTACACGAGAAAAGAAAGAATTCACTCTTGCAAAATAAAAATAAATAAATAATAATAAATATAATATATATAACTTGAATTAATAAATCCAAATCGTCAAATTATTCCTATGTGATCTTAACAATCCCCGGCAACAGCGCCAAAATTTGATCGCTCCCTTTTTCACACGTAAAAGGCGTATATAGAAGGTAAGCAGAGTATCGTATCCACAGGGATTGCAATCCGAAAACACGAAGCTAATTCAACAATAATTCATCATTATCCAAGCACGAAATTTGGGTTGTGAATTTTAGGGCTTCGAGATAATTAAATCCAAAGCAAAGATAACAACAAGAAAATAAACTAAAGCAATAAAATATCAAGGAAACAAATATCGAAAAGACTAACCCTAGGGATGCATTAATCCTATCCACAATGATGTTTATCCGCCTTATTACTAACCATTTTAATCCGACAAGATGGAAGATCACATATGTAGCCAACAACTTCCGATTCGACAATTGTGACAGTTGATTACTAATTTTCCTATTATCATTACGTCTAGAGGAAAATAAGCAACTCGAAAGGATCACAAAGAATATGCTTCCTACGAATGTTCCTATCTCGATTCGACTCGAAGGCTTATCCGTATCATACATTCAAGATCGATTGACAATTAAAACAATTACGTAATTAGCGGCAACTATGATATGCATCAAAATTGATCGAAATCAACACATATAAATAAGCACCAAGAATCATGAATTAATGCGGAAGGTAAATAACAACGATAGGAATCACAACATATAGGATAGAATCATGCAAACCCAGGATTAGAGCAGAAATTAGCTAGACATAATTAACGACATAAAGTGCGAAATAATCATAAAAGCAGAAATTAAATTGATAAAACCCGTGGGGTGGCGTACGAAGAACAATCGTTGGTTCAAATCCCAACGTCGGCGGAAAACCGGAAAGCGGTGGAATTCTTGACGAAAACGTTCGAATCGATAACAATCGTAGAACAATTGCGAATGATGGAAAACTAATACTAGAATTAATCTAAATCAAAGCTAGAACGAAAATAAATGGAAAACTATGAAAACCGAGGAAAACGTGCAAAATAGGTGCAGGGTGCGTTGGGGCGCGGGGTGAAGCCTATTTATAGATTAGGGCTGAAAACCCTAATTTTGGTCTGCCGCCTCGCCTCGCGGCGGACTCATGACATGAGCTCGGCCGCGAGGTTACGGGCGATTTGGGCGTTACGGGCGATTTCGCGGCGGCGCGCCTGCGCCGCATGAGCTCGGTCGCCGCTCTCGCGACTTCATTTGTTTCGCTCCGTTCTCTCGCATCCGAACTCCGAATTGCGATCCGTTTGCGTCTATGGACTCCTATCGAGATGCTCTTTAACATTATAAACTTTTCACATCCATACTTGTCATATCCATTTCATCATCTTTGGTTACTTTTATGCCTTGTGCATCAATTATTACCTGAAAAGCCTACAAAACACCAAAGAGAAACCCCAAGAGCAGTATCTTCTAGAAATAGATAAAACATTAAGAATCGATACATAAACGCACATTAAATTATCTAAACTCATCTTTAAATATCAACAATAAACGTGTAAAATGCGCGTTTATCAGGAGGATATCACCGAGGCACGTCTGCGGCGGATCGGAGATGAAGGAAGAGAAGGTCTTGGACTCAATGAGCTTGCTGGCGAAGGCCTTCAACATCGGTCCTTGCCCCGCCAGCAAGGTACTCATCTGGTCAGCAAGTTTCTTCTCTGCCTCGGCCACCTCTTATCGGGCACCCTCCACCTCGGCACGGGCCACCTGCAGGGCCCGTTCTTCTTCTTCATGGCGGCCTCAGCAGCGGCCCTTGCAGTCTCGGCCTCCGCCCTCGCGGCAGCCAGTGCGGACTCGGCGGCCGCCCCCTCCAGGTGCCTCGTCAGGGGCGCTCTCCATCACGAACCCGTCCATGCGGTGCAACTCACCTGCAACCGACGCCGCATCCTGCATACCCAACAGTCAGCATCGCATAACACAAAAAGTACAAGGGAATATGGCAGGGGCTTATACCTTGGGGAATGATATAGGAGAGTCGGAGGTTGGCACCTCGTACGTAATACGGGTGCGAGTCCCCCTCCCCGCGGTCGGACTCGAGGTCGGCTGATGGACGGCCACCAGCTGGCTCAGGTCGTCCACGGCCACAGGCGGCTGAGCGGGCTCGATCCTCGCCTTCTTTTTTGGTGGCGCCTGGCCATGAGATGGCGCATGGGATGACGAGGCTGGCGCCTTGGTCTTCTTCTCATGATCAAGCTTCACTGCGACAAAGAGAAATTTTTTTTCAGCACAACGAGGTCGGACATGTGAGCAATAATAAAAAAAATAAAAATGGGGATGCTCTCACCCCGATCAGATCCCGATGAACTATAAACGCTCAGTCCGGCATCGTTCAGGTCATCCTCAGTGAAATTAATAGATAACTCACCGAGGTTGTTGAGCTCTTCCTCCATGTAGCCCAGGGGTTTGACCTTCACGTCCATTATCTTACCAAGGCCCCACTCATACCTCGGATGCCCATCAAACCGTAAGAAGAAATACCTATTTTGCCAATGGGACACCTTCGAGGGGGCCTCTATCTTAAATTTCTGCCGAGGAGACAGATAATACACTCCTCCTATAGTCTTGACACTAAAAAAACGCATCAAGACCTCGAAGGAGAACTCCTCGGCAACGCCATAGCAGGAGAGCCCTAGCCCCACCACCGATCTAATGGAATTCGAGGTCAGCTGACATATGGGAATCTGGAGATATTCTTGGATCCTAAGGAAAATTGGGGCCAAGGGAAACCTAAGGCCAGCTTTCAAGGCATCTACATATACGGTAATGAAACCCTCCGGAGGGGCCATAGCCCTATCATCCGATCGCGGCAAGCACCACCACGCCTCCTCCGGGATCCGGTATTCCTTCGCCATTTTAAAAAGGTCCTCCGTTGTCAACCTCAACCTCGCCAAACCCACCCTGTATCCATCCTATACTGATGATACCGACGGGACCCTAGCACTAATCCCTATCGACCGACCTAAAAGGTTATAGCACATATAATCCTTAATATCGGTGATGCTATCAGGGGAGGAAGACAAACGGCGAGCCCAGCGTAACCGAATGTTCGAGCGAGAAGGCGAAGGAAGATGAAGAATACATACTTACTTTTCGGTGAGATTTTTGGCTCCTTCAACAAGTTCGGAAAAAGTTAGGAAATTTATGAAACTATTTTCTCTGAAACGAAGACGAAGAAGAAAATGAACAGTTGCCTTATTTGGGCCTATTTATGGTACAAATAAGCGCTTAAAACTGCCTTTTCAACTTCACACGTGCCTATCCACTATTGGCATGGAACGGACGCGCGCACGCGTTCCGAGCGCCCACCAACCGTCTGGCGCAAGTGACGTGATCAACGCGCTGACAATCGGTCCAATCGTGCAATCATCACTCTGACTCCGGACCTCGGTGTCGCACTTACAAGCGACGCTGCCACCCAACGTCAGATATCTCAGATTGGATCTCATCACTCTGACCTCGGACCTCGGTATCATCTAGAATGATATCTCTATCCAGCTCGGACCTCGGTGTCATCCAGACAGATATCGCTAGCCAGCTCGGTCCTCGGTCTTCCAGGGTGGATATCGCGAGCCAGCTCGGTCCTCGGTCTTCCAGGGTGGATATCGCTAACTAGCTCGGTCCTCGGTAACATCCAGAATGATTTCCATCCCGGTCGAATCTCGACATCCCCCTGCAGGACATCTCTGTCCCATGACAAACACTTCAGTTCGGTCCTCGAAAAACTTTAAAACCCAGTGCGACAAACTGTCCAACCCAGTTCGGACCCAGATCGTAAGATCCAACCCTCACGTCAAAACAACGGCACCTTCGACAGCAACCTCAGCCGAGCACCAACCAGCCTCGGTAAAATACAATCTTCACCCCACCTCGGCATAGTTGTTACTCGACTATTTGGGGGGGGCTATGATGGGATATGGCCCAACCGCTCAGGCCCACTAGCTGGCCCAAACGCAGTGGGCTCGACCTAATAACGCCCAGCGGTTAAGCCCACCTCTAAACCCTAATCGGGACTTTGTCAGGCGCCACCCTACATGGAAGGTGAGGATCCCTACGTGAAGACGAGAGATCCCTACATGCGAGATGAAGAGTCCCTACATGGAGGGGGCTCAGATCCCGCCAATCAAGGAATTGGGCACGTCTTTAGGGGTCCTCAGATATGTATAAATAGGGGTTAGATCGATGGTAAAAAGGTTGGCAACTCATTGAATACTAGAGAGCTTTTCAATACATCTTCATTGTAATCCTACATAGTGAAAGTATTGAGGAATCACTCCTCCGTGGACGTAGATCTTATTCTCGATCGAACCACGTAAAAGCCTTGGTGTTCTTTACTGCTTTATACAAATCCCGTATACACACACACACCAGATTTATCAATTGGGAAGATTTAGAACATTTTCTAGTTGAAAAGTGCCACTCAATGCATTATTCTTTAAATCTAAAAGACTTGAAGAGTTGTTAATTTCACCTGAAATGGACTTTTGTGAAAGATACAGTCCGTAACATGGCCAGAATCATCGGTCTCATTCCAATGCGCCAATAGTGAAGTAACAGAGCTTTTTGATCCTTGAGGCATTGGACGTGCGCGCACACGCTAGTTATCGCCAAAACTATGGAGAAAAAGAAAAAGTGGGGAAGTGAAGAAATTGGCATTGCAAATTGAATTTATGTTAATTTAATCGGACAAGCTTTGCTTGGGATAAATATATCCAAAAAAATATTGGAATAATTATATGCTTATTATAATTTTTTTGAACCCTATCATAAATCGGGGCAGTTTGGTATGAATCGAATTTAAACTGGAAGATTACCAGGCAGGCACCAACTCATTTGTGCCTTCAAATACGTCTAGTCTCTTCCGATTAAATTTCGTTATTAATTTATTTCAAACTTAATTATAGTTAAAAAAATAATTTCTATATATTTGTAGTAGTCTTTTCCAGAGAAAGCTAACTCAAATATCTAAAATGGCTTAAATAATATCTAGAGATGGTGAAATCATTTCCGAAAGCCCAATATATTATCTCATATATAATTCGAATTGGAAAACACCCAAATGATGAATCAATTAAAGGTGATTCTATTCATAGTCTTCATTTTACTCTCTCTAGCTCCTTATTTAATCTATACTAATAGAAAAAGTGTCTTTGTGACAAAATATAGATTGCCCATTATATCCATGTTTCATATTAAATTTTAAGGGTAATTGTGTAAATTAGGTGTTTTGCATATCACTCCTCATCAGAATTCTTTTCCCAATAGAACTATGTCATTACCTATATAAATTACAACATGCGTTATTTTCTTCTTGGTATAAGTGAATTATGTATTTTGCATATCACTATATTTTCTTCCTTATTAGAATTCTTTTCCGAATAGAACTATACCTATATAAATTACAACATGCGTAAGATAAATCAACTTTATTTTCTTCTTGGCCATCAATCCAATCAAAGGATTACATCGACTCCAACAATCTACGTAAATTCACTGCAGCAAATTATTTACAAAGTTAGTCTATTTGATGTCGATGTTTTGCTTAAAATTTCTATTTACTTTGCTCCCCCATAGCATATAGAAGGATCCAATATTAGTTTATCTATGTAAACCATTACACACATAGATCCGTTGCTCTAAATTCTGGATGATGGTTCCAGGAGAAGAGGCTCTCACAAATCATGTTTAATTTATTTTTATTTTTTAAAAACCGTTGTCGCCAATCTTGTTACCTGATCGAAGTTATTGGTGCTGCCATGTTCTATCCATATGGAACAACAATAAGCTTCTTATCTTTCTTCTATGTAATTTTTTCCTCTGATTCCATATGTTATTTAATATTTTAATTAATTGTTATTGAGACTATCAACCTTGTTTTATGATATATGATGGTGGCTCATTAGATTTGAGGTAAATATCCCATTTTCTTAAATAATAGTGAGCACCAATGAAATTATACCCATGATCCAATATCTTCTTCGGTTTGAGGTGGATAAATCATAAAAGAAACCACATTCTTACTTACGTCTTGAGAATATTGTTCTTTATGTCAAAGGTTCTACATATTCACAATGAATAATACGATGTACGCAGTAGATTAAGGTTTTATTGTTGTTGTCAAAATATGATAGAGCACATAATGGATTAAGGCATTGTTGTTGGTTTAGATTCTCAATTTGAAGTATGGTTGATGCAAATAAAAAATATTATATTTTACTTATATTTACTGCTTGATTATTTGCTTTTGTTTTGTGGATTTCACGAACTTTGTCTTTTAATATAGAGTACAAACAAATCATATTCAAGTTTAAATATTTATTTGCAGGATTTATAATTTGGATATAATTATGAGTATGAGCGATGCATTACGCAAATCAAGCCCATCTTCAGGTAATGTGTTTTGAATTAATTATAAAGATATTTTTATTAATATATTTATGTTTGTAAATTACAGCTAATGAGGTATATCGACAAAGAAGAATGCTACAAATGCGAAAGAAACGTAAACGAAATGCAAGTGAGTTGAATAGTAAGTAATACAATTATTAAAAAAACTTACATGGGGTAATAAACCATGTATATTTGATTTAATTATATTGTTTATCTATTTAGGTTCATTTCTACATGAATTAAAAAAGGTACTTGATTGCATTCATTGTGGTGCTAGAAGATTTGAACATGAATCTCCTACTTTTTGTTGTGATAATGGAAAAATTAAACTTGCATTTTATGAAGTTCCTAATGAGAATCAGAGCCGGATAGTAAAAGAGTATCAATTGAAGGCAGGGCAAAGAGATGGGGAGGAATGCTGTCGTTCAATGAATTGTAGCTTAAATCTAAATAATAGAGGTTTGTAAGACCTGCAAAATACAAGTCAGAAAGTGAGCCCATTAGATTATTATATCTAAGGTATATAAATTCAAGATTGTTGCACAAATGAAAAGAAGGAATTGAACCAGTGAGGGAGTTATATGATAAGTCCAGACTAACTAGCTCTGTGAGGTTAGCAAGCATGGATGGAATTGAACCAGTGAGGGAGTTACCTGATAAGTCCAGACTAACTAGCTCTGTGAGGTTAGCAAGCGTGGATGGAATTGAAGCAGTGAGGGAGTTAGCTGATAAGTCTAGACGAACTAGCTCTGTGAGGTTAGCAAGCGTGGATGGAATTGGTCCTGTGAAACCAGCATTTGACAAATCAAGGCGTCTCAAATTTGTGAGACGATGAATATAATCATATCCTTCATAGACCATAGTCCATGTCTTGTATACCAACTATACGAGTTATACTAATCAAGATCAGTTTGTGTCACTTACATTACCATAATTAATCCTTCTGTATAAGCATTGCTATATATTCAAGGATTGTATAGACATTTACTTTTTATGATAAAAATATAATTATCTCAAGGATTAGAATTACTTCATCAAAATAAATAATTGATTAGCTTATGTTCCTCTAACCTCCTATATCATTTAAAGTAATAGATAGATAGATAGATAGATAGATAGATAGATATAGATATAGATATAGATAAAGATTCCTCAAAACGTCCTTCTGCGAGCGTCACAATACGTATATTAAGACTCTTGCGGCTGTCCTAGTAATTCTTAGCTAATAACAGTCAAGAGTGTCACATTTTATTTTCGAATTTTAAGCAATCAAATCAGATTTCTATTTTATATTTTATTTTTGAGTTTTAAGCATTCAGATCATATTTCTATTTTATTTTCAATTTAAGAAGGGCCCAAATCAAATTTAATGTGTTTTTTTCTTATCATATCAAATTTTATTTTTATCTTATTTTCATTGAGTATTTGATTTGGTAGATAAGATATATAAGACTAATAGGATGGAGTGAATGAGAATATTATGATTATTTAGTCTTGTGTTTGAATTGATTGATTATGATATATGATAAATTGAAGGATTATGACTAAAATATAGTAAAGATGCAAAAGGTCGAGACAAAGATGATCAAAACTAATTCTGGGAAGAGTATTTTTGGAATTTTACATTATGGAGTGAATGATGGCCCAAATTTGGAATGATAAATTATCACTCAAATTGATGATTATCCATTATGGGCTTAATCATACAAATCAAACATGTGATAAAGTAAGATTATTTTATCAATAAATCCTAATCACTCAAACCAAACATCCCTTGAGATCCTTCTTTTTTGATCATCTTTCTTTTCTAATTCTCTTCATTAACGTGAAGCCCTTTTCTATCTCTCTCACTCTCTGGTTCTCTTTACTTACATTCACACCTCTTTATCCTTCTTGGATGACCGTCCCATCTTCTATTATGATCTTCCATCTTCTCATCTCATTTTGCAAGGAATTCTTAGGGATTTTCAATTGTATTTTATTTCTATTAGTTAAGTCAATAATTATTATTGATTAATTTTTAAATTTTTATGTAGATTTTGTTGATTATATATAGAGAAATTTGTTTGTTTAAGGTTAATAAGAGAGTTTGATTTAGTCATATTTGCAGCAATTCTGGATTATTGGTGCTATGCTTTTCCTCTCCTCTCTTATATGATTACTTTTATATTTTATATTATGCAGTTTTGTTTAATATCTTTTGAAAGTATCTATCTAGACATAAAGAAAGAGAGTAGAACAATTGATATAATCATAAAGGGGGTGCTTTAGATAAGTTTGTTTCAAAACATGCAAGCAGAGCAACATTTTTTAAGTGAATACATTAATTTTTTTTTATTTCTTTATCATGTATTAATTTGAAAAAAAAAACAATTTAATAATTAGTTTTAATTTTTAAATTTCTTAAAATCACTAAACAAAAGTATGCATCTGATAATAGCATTGATTAATATATCCTATTTAGAATTTTACCAACAATATAATTTTCTTAATAAATTTAATGTGAATCCTATAATTATTAAAACTCTTAATTGATGATATAAATGGACTTAATCAAAAATTCTGCAATATTATACGCTCCATCCCTCGGGACCAACAAGGGATAGTATAGGAATATTCACCTGTTATACATCAACTATGCCTAGTATTATAGTTCAATAATATTATTTATTTCTAAAGGATTAGTGTCCAAAGTACGAATTCCAATTCCTCTTATCTCCTAGCTCGAAAAAGGAAAAAAATGAATCACTTTACACCTTGCATAAATAAATTACTAAATAATAGTTTATTGTGTTATGTATCACTTTTAGGAAGAAAAAGTAGTTAAATTTTTTAATTGTGAGTGGGTCACTGGAGCCACTAGTCTTATAACAAGTTTGAAAGTGGCATAACCCATAAGTAGGTTTGTTGCAAGGACTTGATGTTTTTCTACACTTGGTCATTGTTTTATTGAAAAATCAAGTCTTTGGGCCAATTATTTGTTTGATAATAATTTTGTAATGTAACCTTCCACCCCTGTAATAACCCGCAGTTTTTAAAAGCCTAATTACGGTCTTTAAAACCCGTAAAATAAAATTTTGCCGTGAAATCAAATCACATATGAAATCAAGTATGATTTCAATTGTTTACAAGGAACAATTTCCTATTACACAGTCACTCAATTTAGTGAGTGATAGAAATCGAAAGTTCTAACTTCTATCGGCAGTACATTTTTAACGTCGAATGCATATCGACTGTTGAAATGTCACGATTTTTCTTAAGCAATCAAGCTTGGAATTACATCTCATTATGAATGGAATATTTTTATAATGAGATTACGAGTATTTACGACCATTTTAAAAATGAGTCGATACGTAACGTTTTGAAACGTTTTCAAACGTCAACGTTTAGAGATAAGATGAACGATGGTTTTATTGATCAAAAAATTATAGGAATTTATTTCCTATGATATTTTCATGATACTACAGTTCAAATAAGCATTTAATTAATGCTTGAACTTTAGAATTTATAGAAAAATTTCAAAGCTAGTTTCGAAAACCCTAATTCTTCGAAATTAGGGTTTTCTTCGAAAATTTTTGCCCTTTTTAATTATTCTATGCTATGATTATTTATTTAAATCATATACCAAGGTGTATATACCTATTAGTGACATGAAATAAAATTTTTAACTTATGATTTAATCAAATGGCCGATAGCCATTTATGTTGTACATAAGTTGAATTTCTTTCTTCTCTTATACTATTTAATTAACCTATGATATTAATTATCATCTAAGTTATATTATATGATGTATATGAGTATGTTTAGCATGAATTAAATTATTTAATGTGAAATAGGCATAAAAGCCGTGTGTAGTGTATATGTATATAACCAAGTATATTTTAATTATATCACATTTGCATGTATACATATGTATACATTCAGATTTTGTGAGAGTCTCCTACTATATATGTATAATATATTTAACTATTTCCAAGAGAGTGTGTAAGACACTAATGATTGGGAACCCATTAGTGAATAAACAAGTATTAAAATGTGAAGAGTCTTGTGTTGTATTGGGGGAGAGAGAGAGGCCGAGAGTGAGGGAGATTATAGGGGGGATATTTTCAGATTTTATTCATTCCTCACTTCTCCTTATTCACTCACACACTCCACTCCCATCTCTCTCTCCAACACCTTCCAAAAACTCTCTCTTCTCTCTCTTATTTTCAGCCATGGCCGAGCTCTTCTCCACCCTCCAAGCTTGAAATTTTTCTTCCTCTCATCACCACACAAGTCCATAGTAGCCTATACATTGTCTCTTTAATCCATATACCTAAGGTAGGTTCGAAACCAATGGATAGTTGTTCTTGAAAAATTTCCTAAGTTTCGAAATTTTGTTTTAAACAATGCATGTGTTCTTGATGATCTTAGTTAGTAATCTTTTGCTATTGCATGTGTATAAATGTTAAGAAATGGATTAGGTATGTGTTCTTGTTTTTCAAAAGTATTGCATGTAAGGTTTTGTTCAAAGATTTTTGAATCCATGGCTATGTGATGTTCTAAGAGGGTATAACATATTATTTGGAAGCTTAAAACTTGTTTTAAAAATTTATGTGAATTGGTATGACAAATGCAAGATATGGCCGAGTGCTATAAGGAATTGTTTGAGCATGAATTTGTAACCTATGATGTTTTATAAGTTCATAGAAATTATTTGAAAATTTTAGAAAATCCATGCTACTTTTATTCTTGGAACCGAGGCATGTACAAGTGTATAGGTAGGTGTATAATTTTATTTGATACATGCAATATGATATTATTGATTCATGATGTATTGAGAGTGCATATGATTTAATTGAGAATTTTTAAAACATTCCTCCTATTTTATTTCATAAAGACCGAAGCATATATAAATATATAAGTGGATGTATGATTTTGATTTGTACATGCAAAGTGGAATTATTGATCTATGATGTATTGAGAGTACATGGAAATTTATTTGGCATTTTTGGAATAACCTATGCTATTTTTTTTTTTCAAAAAGCCGAAACATGTATATATTTATATATTAGTGTGTGAATTTATTTCATGACATGCAATTGCATATAATTGATCTTGAGTATGATTTATGCACCTTATGATTTATTTGAAATTTTTTTTAGAAAATCCTACCTATTTGTTTTAAGAAGGCCGAAGCATATATATATGTATATATTGATGTGTGACTTTATTTTGTAACATGCAATGTTATATTGTTGTTCTAAAATGTGTTTTATGCATCCTAGAAATTTGTTAAAATTTTTGAAGATCAATTACACATTTGTTTCAAAAAAAACCGATGAGTTACACACTCAAATGGTGATGAACAAATGGTCTTTGATGCATATTATGATGTAATGTTGCTATACTATAGTTTATGAGCATGATATATATATGTTGGAAATTTTATAAAATTGTTTGATATGCTTAGTGAAAAAGCCGAAAACAAATATACCATTTATATGGTATATAATTGTTATATCATGACTTATATGACATACATATGTCATGGACTAATATATGGACCTTGTAGTAATTTATTTAAATTTTGGAAAATTTTTAGGCATTTATTTTATAAATGCCGAGACCATATACAATAATAAGGTAATGAGTGGACAATGTTTAGACGATATTATGACATATTAATGACCATAGTGTATATTAATACACTATATATTATTAGAAAAAAAATTTAGACATCATTTGGTAATTTATTATAATTACCGAAAACATTTAAGGATTTTTAAGGATTTTTAAATCCTTTTAAATCAAGTTTATTAATAAATTATATGTCTAAATATTATTTTAGACATATTTAGAAATTATGGACAATTTTCGAAAATATTTGGGTGACAAAATTCAAAATAGCAGTGAGCTAATTTAAAATAGAAATAAGGATTTTAAATCCTTAAAATCTTTTTAATGAATTATATGTTTAAAATTATTTTTAAACATATTAAAACAGTTTATAAAAAGAAATCAATTAGAAATTGATTTTCGAAATAATGTAATATTAAAATAAGACTTAGTAATTAATTTACTAAGAAAAAGTCAAAATTGTTGACTTTTGAAATCAACGTACGAAAGACGTTCGATAAATACGCTAATATGCGTAAGACGTATCATTTGCTAATGATATCACGTTAATATGAAAAGATTTCAGGTTTAAAGTCATGAAATCGGAAAACGTGAGAAAACGTTGCACCATTTACCAAGAAGGGTAAATTGGTCATTTATACCACATACCTCGTTTCTATCGAAGGACGAGAAATGTTAAATTGATACGCGTTTGAGAAACAAATTGAATTCATTAAGGAATTCAATTCCCGTCGATATGAAATATCGAATTTGAATATAGACTTTGTAAGTCTCGAACTACGTAAACGACGTACTAAAGCATCCTTTTTATATAAAGGTGTGGACGCTGACGCACCAGCTGGACGTTGACGAGTAAGGAAAACGATAAAGACGAACAATAATTTCCAGGTGGGCTTTACTCCCAAAATAGAACAACTTTGCTGCTCTTTTTAACTGTCTTTGTTTACAGTACTTTTCAACTAAGGCTAAAATTCTTTAAATAATTGCCTGCCAAAATGTTTACGTTTTGTGTATCGTATCCTATCCATGTATGATGTGATGTTGATGGGTTATTCCCAACTTATGAATGAAAATCGATATCGGATCCTATGCCGGAAGGCTTATACCTGGCTAGGATTAACGTGTACACTGATGGTGACCGTGTCTTTGTAAGGACAATTCACGGCCGGTCACGGGGTCGTAGAAGGAGGCCTCCTTCACGACTTTCGACTATGATAACATGATGGAATGATAATAAGGGGTATGGATTACGTACACCAAGAAAATGCTTGGCCAAGCAACTTTTATAAACTCAAGAAAATATTTTAGTAAGCACAAGGCATTTTCAAATAAAACCCTTGTGACTTACCACTATATTGGCAGAGTAATTAAATGAAAATGAAATGTTTTCGGCATAAGTCCACTGGGTACAAATTTTGTACTTAGCCCTGCATGTTTGTTTTTAAATGTGCAGGTTGAGCTCGGTCGCTGATGATGGAGAAATGTTGAGAAAGCCATATGTCCTTGACGTTCGTTAGAAATGGATGACCTTGAATACATATCGTCATATATGTATTCACACTCTTTCCGCTGCAAACTCTGAACTGTTTTAATTTCATGTTGGATATTATAACAAAGTGAACTATGAAGTCTTTCAGATCATTATATCTTTTGGATCTGTTGGCTAAGCCCTTTTGAACTAAATTGTATAAGTGTATGTTAAATCTTAAGTTCTATATTCCTAATAATAGTCCGCTCACTCAGGGTCAACCTGAGTGGGGTCGTGACAACCCCATTTACTGTTGTAATGGAATTTCGAAGCTTCTGCTGTTTGCTTCACTTTTGATAAAAAAAATAAATTGAAATAATATAAGTCAGACGTATTCAAAGGATCGTCTGAGCATTTTGTCGCATGCCTAAATTTCTTGTGAGTGATAATATTTCTTATAAAATTTGCCAACAACTTCTAAAGAACATATGTGTTCCCAAATGATATAATTATATGTATTATTGATTTTATTTTTCTTTTTTCCTAAAAGAAATAAGAACCCATATTATTAATTCTCAAATTGGAGTTTACAATACTTAATAACCAACTAGGATCATCTGATTTCAAAACATGCTCTTAATCTAGAGTCAGAAAACTGAGCTAGCCTAATTGGCCTGCTTGAAGTATGATACATGCCTTTAAACAAAGCCCAAATTTCAGCTCTATAACTAAATTTTTGGCACGTTATTATACATGCACGGTTTTTTTGAACCGGCGGTTCGGCCCTAGGCCCGGCCCACCGGTCAACGGTTCGGTCCCGAACCGCGGTCAACGGCCTGAACCGAAACCGTGAGCTAGGGCTGGGGCGGGCTCGGTTCACGCGAATGGACCGGAACCGGCGGGCCTAGGGCGAACCGGCGGGCCTAGGGCCGAACCGGCGGGCCTAGGGCCAGGGGCCGAACCGGCGGGCTTTTAGAGCCGTTGGAACCGGCGGTCCGGCCCTAAACCGGCGGTTCCAACGGCTAAAAACGGCTAGAAAACGGCTATTTTCGATTTTCACCCCAAAATCACTCCTATAAATATATCCATCATCCTAACTCTATCCTCACTTCAATCTCTCATTTCTCAACCTTAATTCACTCATTTACATCTAATTTTCAAGCTTTCAAGCTCTCATTCTCACTCTCAAACTCAATCTCTCAAGTTCTCAAGCTCTCTCAATCTCTCATTCTTATTCTAAACTCTCAAACTTTCTCACTTCATCAATCATCATGTCTTTCTTTAAGCGATTAAACAAGGGAAGGAAAGGCCACGATGAAGGAGCTCCAAGTGAGGAGAAACATTCCAACTCAACGTTCACGAAGGGCCTTAGCGGCGGAGGAAATCTCAAGGCAAGTTGCCGAAGGTTACAAGTCGAAGAAGATGCTCGATTTTATGAAATGGTGCATCGAATGGAAAGAAGTCCCAATTTCGGTGGCGTGGCTCGAGCGACCAAGGCGGCGATGAAGAAGGCAACGAAGAAGGCGAAAGAATATGACGACTTTGACCAAGATCGCCGCCACAACCACCAAAATCAAAGGAACTTAAGTCCGACGCGTTTTGTGAAGCACTTTAGGTGCGTAAATTTTACGTTTCTTACAAATTAGTTTCACAATTTTAATTTCATGTTCATAGTTCTTACAATATCTTGTTATATTTTCTTTAGAAAAGTGGAAGTCTTAAGCGAAGCACCTCTTCCGACGGTCGAAAGAGATCGTTGCTTATTGCAACTATTGCACGAAAACCTACAAATGGATCGAGAAAGGAGGTTACGGAACGCTCAATAGGCACATGGAGGGTTCTCATCCTCATGAGTATGGAATATCAACGAACCAAGCTCAAATTAAAACCCTTCTCAATATTCTACAACGGTGCGTCCACTTTATTTAAATTTGATAAGGAAAATATGAAGATCGATGGCTAGATATTGTGCTATGGAAAACTCCCTTTTAATTATGCCGATAGAGTTACGTATGAAGAATGTTATAAAGAGGACTTGGTCCTAATGCATGCAAAGTTAGTAGAAGTATTATGCTTAAGAAGATTAGGAGACAATGCATGGAAAAAACATGATTTAAAGAAATATTTGGTTCGTTTAGGTCATAAAGTTTCTATTTGTGCCGACGTTTGACGGATGCTTATAATAAGAATTCTTATATGGGTATTACTTGTCATTGGATTGATTCGAAATGGGTTATGCAAAACGTTTAATTGCTTTTAGAGAGTTTGAAGAGCCTCATAATGCTTTAGGTATTGCTAATATTATAATTGGTGTGTTAAATGAGTATTCTTTGATTAATAAAATTTTTCCGTTGGTTTTGATAATGCTTGGCAAACACCGCTAGTATTCCTCAACTTATTGAAGCATCGCACCTTCTTTTGAAGGAAAATACTTTCATTCTAGATGCATTTGTCATATTTTAAATCTATGTGTTCAAGATGCACTTAGTATTTTCAAGAATCCGTTAGTCCTATTAGAGATGCTATCAAATGTTTGCATGCTTCAAAAACTTATGGGAAGAAATGGCAAAATATTGTCGTATAAAAATATTGCTTATACATGTTTCAAATTGGATGTTTCATCGTTGGAATTCTACTTATGAAATGCTTAATAGTACTATTTCATATAAGGGTCATTTATGTGATTTTTTAGAAAAGAGTTTACATCTATTCAATTACATCTTAATGAGTCTCATTGGGATGCTTGCATGGATTTATATCGATTGTTAAAGGTATTTCATGGTGCAACGAAACAATTATCGGGAGTTTATTATTGCACTTCGTTATGGTTTTAGAACATTGCATGCATATTGCCATGTCTTTTCGTAGTTGTTTTAGTAAACCATCTTTATGTGGTGTAATTTATTTTATGGTTCAAAAGTGGCTAAAATATTTTAGGGAGATACCTACAATTTTTTGCTTGCTAAGTGTTTAGATCCTAAATGGAAATATGATGGTACTTGTCAAATGCTTAATGTTTATTATGATGCTTTTAGGCAAATGGATTTTCAAGGTGCTAGTATAGAAGGAGAATTAGTTTATTTTGATCTCCGGATGTAGATCAAATCAAATATAATCTTGAAAAGAATTTAAAAGTCTTTTCAAGAATATAGGTCGAAATATGGTAGTGATGATGATATTCAAACTCCACCTCCTTCTTCTATGATGTCTTGATTAATTTTCCTTTTGATATGAATGAGTTTGATCCTTTGGTGCAACAAATGACTTGATGTACCAAAATAGAACATTCGAAAGGCCAGAGGACAAGGTAATAGTGAATTAGATATATATTTGCAAACTCCTTTTGTCTTTGGTGTTGAAGATAGCGGTCCTTCGATCGATGTCTTGAAGTGGTGGTCGAAGAAGAGGTACCCAATCCTCTCAATCATGGCAAAGGAGTTATTTGCCGTCCGGCATCCACAGTATCCGTTGAACAAGCATTTAGCATTGGAGGACTAATGCTTGATCAAAGAAGAAGCAACATGAAGCCGCGAACATTGAAGCTACAATGTTGCTCGATGATTGGTGTAGGGCCGACCTTAGAGCTCAAGAACCACAATGGGAAGATGGTAACGAGCGAAGACGAGGCCTTCACCGAAACGGATCGATCGGAATCGGTGCGGAGACGGAGTAGAGCATTTAGAAATTAAAAGAACTACATGGACTTTGATTCCTCTATGATTATGAGGATATGTAGGCAACTCAATTTTAGAAATTAAATTGAACTCAAGTCCTTTATTATTATTATTTTTCATCCCTATGTAAAAGTCATAAACGGATTTATGTAATTTTACTCATCATTTATTAAAAATGCAAAGTGTTGACACATATTTTATATTTATCGTATTTTAACAAATGCAAAATGCAAAGTATTTACAAGTTCAAACATAAAAAATCACTTACAAATTTAAAAATATTTACAAGTTTAGTAGTTTACAAATTTTTACAACTTTAAAAATATTTACAAGTTTATTAAACTTTAGACTTAAAAGTTAAAAGTTAAAACTTAAAAGTTTGTTAAAATCTTGGACTTTGATACTTGTTGCATATTTGATTGAATTTTCAGAAAAATTGAGATAGAATTGGAGATTTTAACCTTCATAAGAGTTGAAGTATATCGCGATACGAGTTCGTGGCGCAAACGGATCGAAAATCGGAGCTCGTGCGAGAGAAGCGGATCGATACAAAATCGCTGCTTGCGAACAGGCCGAACCGCCGGGCTCGGCCTAAACCGGCGGTTCGAGCCCGAACCGGGACCACGGGCTCAGGCCCGCCCTAAACCGCCAACTAGTATGTAGGGCCGGGCTAGGGCCGTCACATTTGGAACCGCCGGACCGCCGGTCCCGGCCCTAAACCGGCGGTTCCGGCCCGTCAACATGTCTACACGTTATGTCCTACGTAGAGTGAGTGAGCACGTTATGTCCTACGTAGAGTGAGCAGTGAATGCTCAAAAGTTTACCGTATGGAAAAACTATCCAAATTACTCCAAACTATCCTCTTATTTTATACCTATAAAAAATGAGCCTTATTTACGAAAATTGGTTCGCATGTTATATCCATATAATAAATCTAATTTAAGGGCAATAATATAATATAGTATATGATATTTATAAGAAATATAAGATGTCTATTAAAATTTTTAATCAAAACATTTTAGATATCTTTTTTTTTTTTGGTCAATTTAATACAGAAATTTAAAGGCCGCATCACGGTGGACTCGAACCCGAGACCTTTGGCCTCGGGCATTAACCACTCTACCACTAGGCCAACACACGCACACACATTTTAGATATCTATTATAAAAGGAATACATCGAGCCGCATTCCTCAACACATTTATACAGTAATCAAACGTAGCTATGTCTGGCGCTTATGATCATAAGGTTGATTTCTATTGTTTAAATTAATCTTATCTAAATAACAGAGTTTATTGTGTGAAGTATCACTGTTACGAAAGCGGTGAAAGAAAGGTTAAAATTCTATTGTGAGTGGGTCACTTTAGCCACTTTTCTTCTAACGGGTTTCAAAGCACTTGATGTTTTTATTAAAATTCGGAGGTTATTCAACATCCATTCATTGTTTTAGTGGATTTTGAAGTCTCTTTTATTAATTTGAAATAGCGTTAGTCAGGGGAGCTGCAAAGGTCACATGGATATTTTACGAAGCCTAAAATTCTCTTAGGTTTTTCCACTCGCTCATAAATTGTTTTGTTGGATTTCTAGAGTCTTTACTAACTATTTCCTACTAATTAATTAAAATTGTTATCGTATAAATTCTAATTAACATTTATCATTATAAATGTAAAATTTTATAAAGTTATATACTCTAATTATGGAATAAATTTTGCAAATAATTGTAAACTCTAATTAGATATGTGAATCTAATTAATTATTTTAAATAAACTAAGGTAGCAGAGATTGAAATTTGAAGCAAAAAAAAAAGGGATATTGAAAAACGGGTGACTCACCAAATAAATGGAATAGAGATTACACGCTAAATTCAAAAGCCAAAGCCATTTTCCGGTTTGCATTTTATAACTTACATGTGCACTCCCCACTTGCTGTGAGATTATTTTCAAAGAGCAACCTTTCTTTTAGAATCTTTTAACTCGTTACAAATTCCACAAGTAGGCCACCGTGATTAAACAAATTATAGATTTCTTTTTTCCTTTTTCCAACTTATTTCTTCAACTATTACCAAGTTGGGATACACTAGATATAAATATAATGCCAAGGTTGAAAGACTATTGCAGTTGAGTGGGAGGGTCTTATTATATATATAGATTGGAATATGACAGGCACTTGAATGAGTAATGCGGAAATTCTCTGTTTTCACATAATGCGGAAATAATAATAATAATAATAATAATAATAATAATAATAATAATAATAATACACTTACTTATTTAAAATTATGAGAATAGTTTAGTAATTATATATATATATATAGGGGTTGGATCCAGTGAGAACTCATCTTTTTTGAGAACTTGAGAATTATGCATAAACGTATAAAATTGATGAATAAAACCTATAAAGTTGTGCATAACGAAAACATTCTAAAATTGTTATCCAACAAAATAATTTTAGAAAGTTTTGTTTATGCACAACTTTATACCGTCTTGTGCATCATCTTCAATGTCTTATGCATGGTTCGTAGAGTTCGCAAAAAAGATATGGTTCTCATTTGATCCACTCCCTATATATATATATATATATATATATATATAGGAGATGGATCAGGTATGAAATGATAATTTGGTAGGAAATAGGAATGAATCTGGGCCTTTTATTTTATTATATCAATGGTTGAGATTTAATTTTCGGGTGTGCTACAGTTTTGTGTTTTGTGTGCTACACGGATTATTGTGCAACACTATAACTCTTCTTGTGCTATGCTGCAATGAAAGATGTGTTAAACTAATATATTTAGCATATGTGCTACGAATGGATGAAATATGTGCATATATATATATATATATATATATATGTGTGTGTGTGTGTGTGTAATTAGGTTTAAATATTGTGATATAAGATACAAGTCCTTTTGTATATGAAATTCTTAATAATTATGACAAAAATGAATCTATATTTAAAATATAAAATTCATACCTATACATGCATAGCACATACTATTCAACTAGTTCTAAATTATGTAGCAAGGGTTTTAGGCTTTTCCACACTCGCTCATAAATTGTTTTGTTGGATTTCTAGAGTCTTAACCAGTCCAAGAGAGGGCGGGAGTTAAGATGAAAACATGGGTAAATAGTAAATTGTAGTTGTTGAAAGCAATGGTGGCAAGTAACACCAAGGTGAACTGGGTGAAAGCAAAAGAAGATAAGACATGACTTGATAACCCATGGACGAAGATCTCAAGTTCGTTGGACTTGGAAGTCTAAAACAAGGAGTTTCTTTAAGGACTAAGGAATTCACTTGTTCGCAGGTTCGTGGATGTAAGACAAGTTTCTTTGAACCACGTTAAATCTCTATGTCATTTACTACTTTATAGGGTGTTTGGCAAGCTTATTTTAGAGGGCTTATAAGTTTCAAGAGCTTATAAGTTGTTAAATTGTTTGGATAATTGAGCTTATAAGCTAGATATCGTGAGTTAGAGAGAGAAAATCATAGTTAGAAAGAGAAAATTGACAAAAGGTGAAGTTAGATAGTATATATATAGAAAATAACGAACCATAGTTATTTTGTTAAATTCATTTTTGCTTATAAGCTTATGAAAAAATAAGTTGGTGTTGAGGAACTTATTTTTAGAGGAGTTTATAAGCTGTTGAAGCTTAGGAGCTTACTTTGCCAAACACTTCGTAGGAGTTTATAAGCTCCTCAAATCAGCCAAACACCCTCTTAGTGTTTGATGTTATGAGATCATCATAACTTTCCGCATTAATCAGTTCCAGAAGAACTCAGCCCAAATATATCTCTCTTTGTCAGATCTGAGTTAACTAGTTCAGCGTGCATACAATCTGATGTATTGAGAAGTTTGTCTGTCAGTCCTTCTCGTTCTCAGCTTCCGCACACTCTTGCTGACTTCAGATCTGAACCAGCTGCTGGTAGAACTTATCTTCAGCTGATTCAGTCAGTCAATCACTGTTTGGAAGGACTACAGAAATGAGCAAAATTGTATAACAGCGCCCCCCACCCCAACACCTGTTACCTCACACACGTGGCACCCCCTTTCATGGGTAAACATATGGCGTGTTGTTTGGATTGTTTTATTACCTGTAGAACTATATTGCTATTTCAAGTTTGATTCATATTAAATTATTTGGATAGACTATGTGTTAGTCTTCCAAATTGCAGATTTATATATATATCCACCCATCCTGTCTTGTACTTCTCAACTCAATTTGATGTGTAGCATTCTCATCTCCAAAATGCCAACTTCTTTGCTTCAACAGTTGCTTGTCATATCTTTAATTTCAACAATTATCAGCCTTACAAATTTTGGTCATGCATACCGCCAATGCCAAGATGACCAGAAAACTCTGTTACTTGAGCTGAAGAACGACTTGACATTCAATTCTTCAGTCTCAAGAAAACTGGTGCAGTGGAATCAAACCGATGATTGTTGCGAGTGGGAAGGCGTGGGATGCGATGCTGCAGGGCGTGTTACGAGTCTGCAACTCGACTACGAGGGAATTTCAGGTGGAGTTGAGAATTCATCGAGTCTTGTAAGTCTTGAATATCTTGAGAAGTTGAACTTAGCACACAATTCACTTAATGGGACCATTTCCACTCTAAATCTCTCCAACTTGATTGAGTTAGATTTGAGTAGTAACCAACTCAAGGCCCAATTTCTCAATACTCCTTTATCAATCTTCAAAGTCTTGAGGTTCTCTCCCTATCTAAAAACTCACTCAATGCCACTTTTCAACTAGAAAATATCCAAAGGCTTCACAATCTTTCTCACAACAACTTGTCACCTGATGCGAGCAGCAATAATTCAAATTGGTCTAGATTTTACCAACTAAAGAAGTTGAGCCTAGCTTCCTGCAACCTGCAAAATTTTCCTAATTTCATAAAACAGTCCAACCTGAACTTTTTGGACCTCTCAAACAACCAGATTGCAGGGGAAATACCTAGTTGGATATGGGAAATTGGAAACGGAGGTCTTTATCATTTGAATCTTTCTTATAATGTCTTGGTTGATATACAAAAGCCTTACTACATTCCCAGATTTCTTGCTGAGCTGGATTTACATTCGAACCAGCTCCAGGGTGAGTTGCCCCTGCTGCCACGAGGCGCCTCCTATGTAGATTTTTCTAGTAACAAATTTGACAAGCCCATTCCTCTTAACTTTGTAAGCTTCAATTTCTTTCTGATTTTCTTATCCGTTGCAAATAACAGAATAAGTGGGTCAATTCCAACGTGCATTTGTAGTGCTGATTCCATTCAAGTTCTCGACTTATCTCTCAATAATTTGAGTGGCAGTATACCTCCATGTCTTGTGGAAAGGATGTCTAATCTTAAAATGTTCAGTCTTAGAAGAAACAACGTAAGTGGTGATATCCCAGATAAATTTTCGACCAGCTGTGGCATGAGGATCTTGGGTCTCGGTCAGAACAACTTAGGGGGGGATTTTCCGAAGACCCTAGAAAATTGCAAATCATTGGAGTTGGTGGATGTTGGAGAGAATAAGATTGAAGGTGGTTTCCCGTGCATGTTGCCATCAAGATTGAAAGTCTTAGTATTGCATTCCAACAGATTCTATGGAGAGGTGAAATGTGGTGAAAACTGGCCAAACCTTCAGGTCATCGACATATCTTCCAATAATTTCAGTGGAGATCTGCATCGTATAAGCTTCTCGACCTGGAGGAAAATGCTGCTAGATAGTGTTGAACGTACGAAAAAAGGAAGGTTGGGAATTAACGTTGTACGTCCTGACTTCAATTACATCACTCTAGTGACATTAACTCTCAAAGGCAATGAGTATGTGCTTACGATTTTTCGAACGTTTACATTACTTGATTTCTCTTCTAACAATTTCCGAGGAGAGATACCAGAAGCAATAGGTGATCTGAGCTCGCTTCATTCTCTCAACCTATCCCATAATGCCCTCACGGGCAGAATACCAAATTCAGTGGGTGGCATGTCAGAGCTTGAATCACTTGATCTCTCAGTGAATCAGCTAACAGAGACGATTCCAGTGGAGCTTGCACGGCTCAACAGCCTTGGAGTACTAAACCTTTCATACAATAATCTGGTCGGAGAGATCCCAACAGGTACCCAACTTTCAACATTTAGGAATGATTCATATGCAGGAAACATAGGATTATGCGGTTCTCCTCTCGACATAAGCTGCAGAATCCGTGGTGTAAGCATGCAGCCACGTGGAAGGATTCATTACAACCGTCGTGTAAGCATGCAGCCACGTGGAAAGTCGGGGATGGAGTGGTACTATATATCTTTAATCATGTTAGGTGTAATTTGCTTTTAGGTATTGTATCAGGACAAACTAAATGTAGAGATGTAGTATTTGCATTAACGACATATAAATCAATTGCTATATATTTTACTATGTTTGATGGGATTACTATTTTCGGATTATTAATTAATTAATTAATTTTCTATTTTTTATTTGAATTTATCGTTTCGTATCGTATCAATACGAAAAAAATCGTGTTATATTCGTTTTCATGACTTGTTCGTATCGTATCCGTGTCTCTAAATTTCGTATCGTGTTTGTATTGGACAGATCTTTAACGGATCGTGTTTGTGTTTGGTCTTATCGTACATCTCGTTATCATGTCGACACGATAATGATCCGACACGTACGAATTACCAGTCCTATTCAAAATGTTCGATACGACAAATGTTCGTCATATGATTACATGAGTAATTCTTTCAATTTTTTAAAATAGAATAGTAAAAGTACAACCAAATAGACAATATTATCTCCTCGCTATAAAAATGACTAAAATACATATTTTTTTTAAACTCGTCGATACTATTTATTTTTTTCTAAGCTATTTATCATCCTTGCTTCTAAAACATTTTCTTCATTGAAAAATTAAACCCAATCGTGGCATCATATGATTTTTAAAATTTATTTATCATATGATTTTTAAAAGTTTATTTATTCAATTAAAAAGTAATTAAACAAAGTTTGATGGCCAATTTTTCTTTTTGAGATATGTCTATGAAATTGATAGTTGGAACTTAGAGCACTATCCTTAGAGGGTATTTGGCTAAACTTATTTTATAGAGCTTATAAGCTCTAACAACTTAATTATAAGATTTTTCAAAAGCTTACAAGAAGTAATGTCTCAAAAGCTTATAAGTCGTCAAAGTGTTTGGATATTTGAACTTATAAGTTAAATAAATAATCGTGAATGCGCCACTTCAGCTACTAGTCTTATAACAAGTTTGAAAGTAGCATAACCCATAATTAGGTTTGTTGCAAGGACTTGATGCATATTCTACACCCATTCATTGTTTAATTAAAAAATTAAGTCTCTGGGACACTTATTTGTTTGATAATAATTTTGTATTGAGGTTATTCCACACCCATTCATTGTTTTAATAGAATTTCGATGTCTCTGCTGTTTGCTCCACTTTCAGTAATAAAATTAATTTGAAATAACACAAGTCAGACGTATTCAATGGATCTAAACATTTTTTTGCATGACTAAACTTCTTGTGAGTGATAATATTTCTTATAAAATTTACCTACAACTTCTAAAGAACATATTTTCAATAGAAATTTGTGAATAATCGAAACAGTTACTTACACAAAAGTTTGAAATACTTCTTTGAGCAAAGAGACCTGAACATGAGACAGAGAAGATGGCTCGAGTTGGTAAAGGACTACGACTGCGGTATTAATTACCACCCTGGAAAGACTAATGTAGTGGCTGATGCCTTAAGTCGTAAAACTCAATCCAAGTTGGGATGTCTCCTTACAGAAGAGGATAGATTCATTGATGAATTTAAACGGATGAAGATATAAGTAATTGATCCAGCTGAAACAATAACAGGTCTGATTGCAACACTCATCGTGACACCTGACCTGAGAGGAAGGATAATTGATGCACAAAGGAATGACGAGAAATTAGAAAAGATGAGAATGAAAATAAGGACTGAAAAGCTAAAGGACTATCAAGAAGCAACAGATAATGTTATCATGTTTGAAGGAAGAATGTGTGTTCTGCAAGATGAAGGGCTAAAAATGAAATTTTGAGAAAAGCTCATAACACCCCTTACACCGCCCACCCAGGAAGCAAAAAAATGTACCAAGATTTAAAAGAGAAATTTTGGTGGGAAGGAATGAAAAGAGATGTAGCTTCGTTCGTCGAGCGTTGTCTATCATGTCAAGAGGTGAAGGCTTTACATCAACGACCTTATGGGAAGCTGCAACCTTTGGAAATACCTAAATGGAAATGGGATGACATTACAATCTGGCTTACCACGATCAAAACGAGGGAACACGTCGATATGGGTAATCATAGATAGACTCACGAAGTGTGCTCATTTTATACCAATTTCGATTACCTATAGGTCTGACAAGTTAGCTCAAATATACGTTCGTGAAATTGTACGTCTACACGGAGTGCCAAAATCAATCACGTCAGATAGAGATTCAAAATTTACTTCTAGATTTTGGATCAGCTTACAAAGGAGATGGGAACAAAATTGAACTTCAGTACAGCTTTTCACCCACAAACAGATGGTCAGTCTGAAAGAACAATTCAGACTCTTGAAGATATGTTAATGACAGTTGTGTTAGATCGAGGTGAAAGCTGGGAGTATGTACTACCGCTCATTGAATTTTCCTATAACAATAGCTATCAGGCAACAATCGACATGGCACCATATGAAGCGTTATATGGAAAAATGTGTAGATCACCACTTTACTGGGATGAAGTGGGTGAGAGAAAAGTCTTAGGACCTGATACAGTAGAAGAAATGATTAAATTAGTCCATCAGATCAAGCAAAGGTTAAAGAAGGCCCAAGACAGACAGAAATCGTATGCTGATAAACAAAGAACTGAATTACAATTTGATGTTGGAGATAATGTTTTTTTGAAAATTTCTCCATCAAAGGGAATTGTTAGATTTGGAATAAGAGGCAAGCTACGACCACGTTTTATAGGGCCCTATGAGATATTAGAAAAGATAGGCCCAGTAGCTTACAAGTTAGCGTTGCCACCAAGTTTTGGGAACGTACACAATATGTTCCATGTGTCGCAACTGAGGAAGTACGTACACGACCCAAACCATGTGATCCATCAGACTGATATCACCCTCGATCCGGATATGAGTTATGAAGAAAAGCCCGAAGCTATCCTAGACCAACGTATACAAAAATTAAGAAACAAATCAATATCGTTGGTAAAAGTCTTATGGAGACACCATGGGCAAGAAGAAGCGACATGGGAACTAGAGGATCAAATGAAAGAGAAATATCCCGAACTCTTCTAGAGGTATGTAAATTTCGGGACGAAATTTCTTTAAGGAGGGTAGAATGTAATACCCCGACCGTCTAAACTTGGTTTAGAATGAACCTAATTTTGAAATTAGGATTTTGCATCAGTAATAATAATAAAAGATTATAGAAATTACTTATATGTATAAGAATTTTGTAAGTTGACAAGATTTTGGAATAGATCCCAAATGGATTTAAACTATTGTAATGTATATATACATACATATATAATATGTGTAAAAGTGAAAATAAGAAAATGAAATATATATATATATATATATATGCAAAGTTATGTCCGAAAAGTGGGGGTTAACCCAAATCTATACTACAAATATAATAATATATATATGCTATATATGTGTAATAATAGTATGTGTGTGCTAGTATGTGTGTCGTATATATATATATATAATAATATGTGTGTGCTAATAGATAATAGTGTGTATGTGCTTATATATACATATATATATATATATAGTATGTGTGTCAGTGTGTGTGTGTCGTGTTAAGTGTAGTGTGCGTGTGAGTGTCTTTTTAAAAAAAAAGGTGAATGCAATGTTACAGAATCACATTGCCTATTGTTTACCATCATTTTCATTTCGTCTGCATTTCCAATTCGTATGATACAGAGAAGAAAGAAAAAAAAAACTTTCGTTCCTTCAATCTTTCTTTCTCAATTTCTCGACTCGTTTTCGATCTTTCGTTAAACCCGAACCGATACTAAGGTTAGTATCGCCATTACCTACATTCCTATGGTTTAAAATTTAAATTTGGTGCATGATTTGTATTTGTGTATTTATTTTTGAAATGTATTAAAAATAGGAGATGATGCCAAATGCTAGAAGTCGAGAACTAATGTTGTTCGTATAATCCATATATGCTAGAATTATGAATATGGTTAAAAGTTATTAAGGTTAGGTTTTTGCTCATTTTTAAAGCCGAGCTATAGTCGATTTTTCGATTTTTATTGAATGAAGTGACTTCGTATATACAGTCTATACTAGCCTACTAGCATATAGAATTAAATTGGGAATTTTTCGTACGCATTATGATAAAAAAACCTGTTTGGCTGAATATCTAAAGCTCCACGTTCGGATTATCCGATCTTTGTTTGTGAAATGTTATCACATATCTGTATTCTAGGATATATCTAGCATGACATATAAATTTATCATAATTTTCTGGGTATGTTAGGTATTTTCCTAAAAATGTCATGTATCTAAAGTTGGCCGTTCGAGGATACCGTAAATGTTATACGAAATGTAAAGTGACATATGAGTTAGACAATATATAATAAGTAAACGATTAAAGTTTGGAAGAAATTGATCGACGTTTGCTTAGTTAAGTGTGAGAAATCAAGAATAGTTTGTTATTAATATTCGAGCATGTGTGTGCGTAGAGTTATGATTATCGCACAGAGTTATGATTTAAGCCTAGTTAAATATGGTTTTCTCTGAATAGTTGAAATAGACATGAGATACAAGAAATGAAACGAGGACTTAGAATTTTAATGTGGGTCGATGTTAATGAATAAGCTTGTCCCCAAGCTAAGAAAATAAATAAGAAGTTTAAGCTGATGAGAAAATATAATAAATGGATGAAAATAGTGGCTTCACTATGACCAAGTGGAACCAAATTGAGATATTTTATATCTCTTATTCAATAATGATGATGCAAAATCCTAAGATATTAAAAGTTGTCTAGTACGTTGATGATAATCGACGTTATCCAAGAACCAAATGAAGTACTAAACCTTTCTTTTACGTAAAGGTAAAGTACGAAGGTAACAGAAGAAGAGAAGGGAGAAGTACGCTGTGTGACTAAAAGTATATATCAGGTGGGCTTTTTCTCCTCAAGGATAAAAATTCAAATGATAAATGTTTTATTTACGATGCTTTCTTTTGAGAAATGATGATGAAATGTTATTATTTAATTACCTGCCCAAAATGTTAATGTTTTATGTATGGATCCTATCAGTGTTGGTTCGCCAACGTAAGTTTAATCGAATTCGGATCCTATGCTAGAGGGAGAATTCCTAGCAAGGATTAACGTGTACACTAAGGTAACTGTACTTGCTGAAAGGTTTGCTCAGCCAGTTACGGTGACTGTGTGCTGAAAGGTTTGCTCGGCCGGTCACGGCGTCCGTGGAAGGAGGCCTCCTTCTACGGCGCAAGATGATGTTATATGAGATGTGATATGGATCATACAGACAGAAAATATGTCTGGCCAGACAAGTTTATGAAAATGAAAGAAAATGTTTAGTAAGCACGAGCATTTCAAATAAAACCTCGTGTGTTACTGATGGGGCAGTGTAATTCAATGTTATGATAAATGTTTTTGGCATAAGTCCACTGAGTGCATTCTTGTACTCAGCCCTGCATGTTTGTTTTTAAATGTGCAGGTTGAGCTGGTGATGCGATGGAGCAGTGTTGAGCAGTAGGAATCTTTTATCGCTGAAAGTTAGTACCTTGAGTGCACATCGTCATATGTGTACTTCA
This sequence comes from Salvia rosmarinus, assembly GCA_036937905.1. Lineage (NCBI taxonomy): Eukaryota > Viridiplantae > Streptophyta > Magnoliopsida > Lamiales > Lamiaceae > Salvia > Salvia rosmarinus. The sequence continues at coordinate 3,089,000 of CM072818.1, read as the reverse complement.
CATGTTTTCCGCTGCAAGAACACTAAGTTATATTTTGAGTAAAGAGCTAATTTCCTTCAGATCAGTTGAACCCTTTTGTTAAAGATCTGATGGTCTAGTCTCTCATACGTATATTATGTTTGCTTAATCTCAAATGCTTTGAACTTCTATAAGTTTTCTTGATATATGTCTCACAATTCGATATCCAATTATCTTTTCCGCTTCTTAATTCTCGTTCCAAGTAATAGTCCCTACTAATCCGTCCTTTGGAATAGTGGACTATGACAGAAATAACGTGGCTCCAATTTCTGCTCTCATCAAATGAAAACAAGGCACTATCAAGATAAAGCTCTCGAAGCCCTGTTAGATTTTGGAGAAGCATTTCCAAATTTGGATACTCAAGACTCAGAGACTCTCTGACCATATAATCGTTAGAGATATCGAGACTAACCAATCTACTCAATGACGAAATTTCAGCAGGAACCTGCCCACTGAAAACAGCATTTGACAGATTCAAGTGTGTCAAATATGACAGATTGTGAATACCTCTTGGAATCTGAGTTGAGTTCAGCTTATTGTACGCCAAGTTAAGCTTCGCCAAATGTTTAAGTCTGAACAGACTCGATGAATCCCCGATTCCACCTGAAATGGCCTCATGATCGAGCTGCAAACTTATGACGTTGCCTGTAGCATCACATTCCACACCGTACCACTTGCAGCACTCATCCCTTTCATTCCATTGCACGAGTTTCGTTGAAACTGAAGAATCGAATATCAGCTCATTCTTGAGTTGAAGCAACAAGCTCTTCTGATCGTCAAGACACTGGCTATAAGAATGAGTCAATGTTGTTGCTCTAATTATGGAGGAAAGTATAGAAATGAAGAAATACTTCGGAACCATTGTGGAAGAGGATGATGATTGAAATATGCACAAATTAACTTCAAGCAACTGTCTTTAAATTGCCATTGGAAAGGCTTATTTCACTGATTGTTTTCTTTTATATAATATATATAGTGGAACAAGACGGCTACTTGAAGACTAATTCCGAAGTTCTTCCATAAGGTTTCAAAAAGAGACAATAGAGTTGTTTTGTTTATCAATTTGATTGTAAAAACATTATAATATAATGTTTAAATTTTATTTTACTTCTTTTTCTTTTGTTCCACTCTCCTTCTCACTCTGAATCAGTCTGGTTTTGACCATTCTACATTTTGTATGTTGGCAATCAAATATATAATATCAACTAGTTCCCCATCAATTTGTGATAATACGTTTACATTAATAATAATATATTTTCACTCTACATACCAAGACAAAAAATGATTACCCAGACTTTAAAATGAAATTAACTGCTACTAAAACAAAGTCAAAACAAGAATTAGGAATAAACATATTTATTGTGAAAATGAAATTGGTTTGAGAAATATTCTTTTATGTCCAACGTGTATATCGTGGTTTGGATTGTGATACGATATTTATTGCATGCGGTGAGTATGCAAGTGGTAAGCCTTGGCGGTGAGTCATTGGCTACGTGTATATCCTATGCCGGTGAGGTTGAGCCTTGACGGTGAGTCATTGGCTACGTATATATCCTATGCCGGTGAGATGAGATCTCTATACCGGTGAGGCTAGATATGATTTTGATTGCATGCAGTCAATATGCAAGTGGATATTGCCGGTGAGGCTGAATATGATTGACTATTACTTTCCTGCGACCCAATATACTTATTGAAACATTTAAATTTTTCTCTTTTTTCTAAAAATAAAAAGTAGAAAATATAAATACCAACACATAGAAATCTCTTTTATTAGCTTAAAAGAAAATTTCACACCAAACTAGAAAAATAAAAACTCTCACACTCACACCAGACACTAAGAAGCCTTGTTTGTCTAACTATCCAAGCTGCATATTATCAAAATCCCTGCTGTCTCCTAACCTCATTCCTCCTCTCTACTCTTCTTTCATGTCTTCTTCTTCGAGCTCTCTGGTATAATATCTTGTCAGCAACCTCCTCTATTTTCTCGAAGTATCATTTTCTAGCATAAAAGTGTCCAAAAATGCTTCCTAATCCCACAGCATATCCAAGCGCAGCAAACACATACTCCCACTCTATCTCCTCGTGTTTCGATTTCGATGGCTTTATACCAGTTCCAGGTGGGCTGCTGCAACTTCTGTTGAGTGGGAAGCCGCATAACTCTTTGTTCCCTTCAAAGGAATCTGCCGAAAATGTTTGGAACTGCCGGCCATTTGGGATCATTCCTACTAGCTCATTGTACGACAGATTCAAGAATGAAAGGAATGTAAGCCGTGCGAGCTCCTTTGGTACTCTTCCTCTGAGCTGGTTATCGGAGATGTCGAAAGATTCAAGCTCCGTCAAGGCACCGAAGGATCTCGGGATTGTGCCGGTGAGAGCGTTGTGGGATAAGTTGAGAAGATAAAGTGAGCTTAGATTGCCGATTGCATCTGGTATGTCTCCTTGGAAATTATTGGAAGAGAAATCAATGCATGTGAAGTCAGGACAAATCTTGACAACGTTAAGCTCAAGCCCTTTCACGGTTATAACCCGGGTAGTAGTAGCTTGGACTTGTTAGAAAATTATCTCCTGAATGGTTAGGCCTTAAATGTGCATCACTTTCAAGTATCATTCCTCTACAAGTTGAGAAGTTTAATAAGGAAATTAGTTTTTTTTCAATTTATCCACAAATTTTCTTGTTTTCGATCGAGAAAGCCTTTTCTCCGATCGAGTGAAAACTAGAAAATTAGTCTATTTTAATGTAATGGGTGTAGAGTGAAGGAAATTTTAAAAAAAGTTATGAGTGGTATATGTTTTAATAAAAATGGTTAATTAGGTTTGGGCACCATAGTTAAATAGCTAGGAGGAGATTTGCATAGTATTCACGACGAGCCACCTTAAAGAGAGTGAAACTCCAACACTGGGACTACTAGGCTCGATCATTGGTCTTTATCCCAAATCTAATGGCTTTTAATCAACTGAACTAAGTTCGTGGAAGCAATATTGGAATAATCTAATTTGGTGAAGCTAGCCCATTTTCAAGTAGAATCGGCCAGCCAGTAAACAGTTACGTACGTAATCGTGACCTTGGCCGCCTTTGTCGCCGCTCTTCTGCGATTAATCATTTCCATGTTGTATTTTTGGATTAAGATTGATCAGGAAATTTTTGAATTCTCGGAATTGCTTTCCACTCGTTATGGTTTGACCAGAACTTGTTATAAACATATAATATTTGCTTGGCAGGATTGTGCGCTGCGTAAACATATATTCATTTTTGATCATATAGATGTATAATGTTAGTATGAATATGTAGCTGTTGTAATACAGTATAAAAATAAATAAATAATAATCCCAAGTTTGACAGACTATATATTGCAGTTGAGTGGGAGGTCTTATTATATATAGATTGGAATAAGACAGCCACTTGAGAGACTAATGCGGAAAAAGAGAACATATAAAGGTATGATTTCTTTACCAATTTAATCACGAAAAAACATTATGTTTCACCATATAAAATTTCAAAGTATTGGTCGTCCAAGTGTTGATTGACTACTTCTTACAAAGATGAAGTTATAAGAGGATAATTCGTAGACCAACGTGTAATAAGACAAGGAGGCAAACCACTGAACAATATCCTTGAGAATCCTTTCCAAATAGGAAAAAGCATAGGATAAGAAACTTCCATAAATAACACTGCGCGAAAATATTGTACTTCATGCAATTATATATATACACTACTCATGTAATTATTTTCCATATTCCACGTTTTTCCTATTCATGCATTAGCTTTTACATAGCATTTATTATTAGTAATGTATAAGCATTAGTTAAATTACTTATTCATGTATTTATGTAGGCTTGGATTCCTGTAGTACCCGGTCCCCAGATAGCATGTAGTACCCAATCTGGACCATACATTTTGAACATGTGGTTGCACCACAAGCTGACACATGACAACTCCTTTTCTTTTCTTTTTTTAATTTTCGCAAGGGGCAAAATAGGAAGAAAAGAAATCAGTCTTCTTCTTCTTCTTCTTCCATTTTTAACAATGACGGCGGCGGCAGCGGCAACGACGACGACTGACATCAGCAATAATATATACGAACAAAAAAAAATAGATTTTGAAAAAAAGAAGAAGAAAAAATTTCGAGAACAAAATTGATGGATTTTGAGAAAAAATAGAAGATGAATTTGATAGAGGATTGAAGAATCGAGAGAAATGTGGCTATGTCAGTGGTTCATGGCAAAGTTCACTGATTAGTCAGGAAAAGAGATAACGGAATTGACGGAGAAGGATGTATGTAGGGGTGTCTTAACGGGTCGGGTCGGGTCGGGTACCCTACCCGAAAAAATCGGGTACCCGACTCCGATTTTTACAATTTTTTGATACCCGATCCGGACCCGAATTTTTAATCGGGTACCCTAATACTCTATTCGGATACCCGAATCAGGTATTAGGGTATCCGAATATCCGTTTAGACATTTGAAATCGAAAATGGTTCCTTGAAATTCAAAGTTTAAAATGTGCTGGCAGACTTAAATTTTTCAGAGAATACACACTTCCCCATGAAAAATCTTGCAGGGATAACACTTCCCCATGTCCAAAATTAGGAAAAAAAATTCGTCCATAATCACATTTCCCCATGAAAAGTTTTGAAGGAATCCAAAATAAAAAAAAACTCTTCCATGAAAAAGCGAACCAAGACAATAAAAATTATTTATACAAATGGTGGCAATGCTCTACATCTAAAACTGGACGCTTAGTACAGATATGTTTCTTAAATAAAAAAAAGTATACACACAAACACAAAACCTCACCAACAATGGTACACTCAGAAGGAAGAAAAAAAAAGAAGTGATGAAGATGATGGCTGTCGCAGCTAAACATCCTTACCCCCCATCCCCTCTTGCTGATGTGGGTGGAGTAGTTGCACCAAAGGATGGGGAGAGTACCACGGCAGAAGGATAGATTTTAACTGGTGGTGCGACAGACTGATGAGGTGTGACTCATGAGGACTAAGAAGGTGGGACGGGCAGACCGACGGTCAACGGTGCAAAGGCCGGGGACAGTGATGGGGCAAATGCCTAATTGAAGCTAGATTCTTCTATTTTTTTTATTCTTTTAGTATATGATATATTTAAATATATAAAATTATATTAAATATAATAAATATCAGGTATTCGGGGTATACCCGATTACCCAACGGGTATATCCGATACCCAAAAATCACTCATTTCTTCTACCCGGTGCCGACCTGTTTATTGATAAATTGGGTAATCGGGTATCGATATCCGATCGGTTAATGGGTCGGGTCGGGTAATATCCGATACCCGATAACCGGGTAGACAACCCTAGATGTATGAGAGATTTGCTATCGAAAAATATAAAAGTGCATTTAACAAAACATAAAACAGCATGTTGGCCCGAAACACAAACATGTATTTAACAAAACACGTTCATGCATTTAATAAAATATGTTCATGCATCTTACAAAATATAAAAATACATTGTTGGCCAACGGGTGTTAAGGGGTGTGCGAACATGCGCCAGGGCGACGTGTGAGCATGAGCGCGCCGCCGTCGCGGGGCATGCACGAGTGATGGACGCGCGCTTTCAATTTACATGCATTATTGTGTTCAATTACATGCATTTTTGTGTTCAATTGCATGTATTTTTGTGTTAATTTAAATGCATTATTCAGTTCAACTAAATGCATGGTTTGTTTTTCGTCATCACATAACAAATCAAATTACTAATCTACCATTACTATAGCGAAATCGGTGAAATTAAGCTTAGAAAATCCGAAAAAATCTCCACCATATGATCTATTAGATGGGTGGATGAGATTGAGTACTATATATTACTTCAAACTCGAATACTATTTGATACCTCCTATATATATATATATATCTTGCATTTATGTTCCAAATCAAATTTATGCAAAATTATATGTATTTTCATTATTTCCCATTTATGCATACATTCAGTACTTAAGTTCATATTTATAATTTAAGGCAATGAGCTAAGGGCTTAAATGTTCAATTACTGGTTTTCAATTAAAGAAACTTAAGACGGAGAAATTTATATTTGTGGTTTATGTTATTCCTGTTTTATATGTTTTTATTTTCATATTGATTATGTGATTACATGTTTTTGTTTTCAGGAGTACATTGTGTTTATGTTGATGGAAAAAGTGAATTTATCCGTACTCCCGAGATTAGACTTAGATGTTTAATTTACCATACATTGATTATATCCATAACATGCCCATATATAATTAATTGCAACACATATGGTTTTCTCTTATTTACCTACGAATTTTTAAAAAAACTGATCATCTGCTAACTCCAATTTTGATCTTCTGGACTATGTTCAAGATGCCTGGTCTCCAATACTGAGTGAAAGTAATCTATGGAGAACATTGCAAATTTCGCCCCCTATGAATGAGTTATGATTTTCGTTGTAAGAAAAGAGGTGATCTGATATTCTCCTACCTTGTATTTATAGTGTTCTTCCTAGAATTCAAATAATATATGATTCTGACATATCTAATAAATACAATAATTATCTTTTTCGTGAAGATAATTTATTTTTAGAATAATTATCTCTTGATATATAATAATATCAGATAATATCTATCTAGACTAAGAGATATATTAAATAAAAAATATATTAATCATAACATAATCCCAATGGGATTCCATAAGGTGGTCGAAAATTCTAGCAGCAGTAGGCCTTAATGAGCCAGCCCAATGATCAAATACAATGAATAAAGACGGGCTAAAATGAATTAATTATCTTATATTTAGCCCAGAACATAAATTAATTCATAAACATTTATTCATTCTAATAGAGAATAAATGCTATTTACTCCTTTATTTTTCGAAGTTGAGTCGGGCTTGTACTTAGACTTACGAATACCCGTATTTAAGATATTGTATATCCATTAATTATTTATAGCACTCTGACTGCTTAAAATAATTAATCTCTTTAATTCTTTAAATAGTAACACTCAACCTTATTATTGTACTTGAGTTAACTAAACATGTAGATTTAGTACAATAAACTTTTTGAGCTCCTTAAGGGGACGTCATCATTATAAACGGATACAGTGACTCGATATAGATAATCAGCATGACATACAAGCACTATCATCACCCAAGATGCGAAGAATCTTGGATTATCATATGTAATCCTCACCCATAACAAGTCAAAGTGATGGTCAGTAATTTATATTACTTGAAACCTTACGATCAGATGGAAGAACTTATCTCACTGTGATCCATCAATACGTCAAGACGTACCAGCATAGACAATCAAACAAGTCAAGTTACTTCTTATCTATACTACAACCTATACCGATAACTCGTCCTCAAGTTATCTCAATTGTGATCATTTTTATATCTCAACCGGCTTAACCAATCAGACAGACTCCTGTGATCTTCCACATTCTGTATGATCTAACTTTTGTATGAGCTAATGAGACAACATATGTAATTAAGTAAATAATTCAGTTAGGAGATCAGAATATATAGTGGTAATAGGAAATACTATATACAAGCTCAACCAATCTGCTTTCAGTATACAAATTCAATATATGTTAATATATATTTTTCAGTTTCAAATTCAATATATGTTAATATATATTCTCATGTTAGATTATTATTATTATTATTATTATTATTATTATTAAGACCCCATAATATTAAGTTCTCAAGTTATTATTATATTTAAGACCTTATAAAATATTAAGTCTCATGGTATTATTATATTTAAGACATCACATAATATTAAGGTCTTATGGTATAATTATATGTAAAATCTCACAAAATATTACGGTCTCATGATATTATTATATTTAAGACTTCACAGAATATTAAGGTCTCATGAAATTATTATATATAAGACTTCACATAATATTAAGGTCTCATGGTATTACTATATTTAAGACCTCACATAATATTAAAGTCTCACGGTTACATATATAATTTCATGGATATTATGTTTGTTTATGTGGCTATGAAATATTAGCATGTATGTCGATGATTGTATTGTTCCTCACCGAATATATTTATGATATATTCACCCTATCTACTTGTCAACTTTGCAGTCGAAGAGTCAAAGCAGTCATGAAAGTTGAGAATGACTAGAGAAAATAAGTTGTTTATTTATTTTATTTCAAGTTATGAGATTTTTTATTTTGGCTAAAACCTAAAGTTTTATTTTTGTTTTGTTTATTATTATTTTGATAAGTAGTCCATGTTTATATAGAAATTAGTTTTCTTATCAATAATTGAAACACTAAGTTGTTTTTCAAAGTAAAGTATATTTTTTTAGTCAATTTAATACAGAAATTTAAAGACCGCGTCACGTGGATTCGAACCCAAGACCTTTGGCTTCAGATATTAACAACTCTACCACTAGGCCAACACACGCACGCTGATCGCTATAATTCCTACCAAAATAAATTGATAGTAAAACAGCAAGTATATATATCGTATCCACAGGGACTGCGACTCGAAAACACAGTAAATAATCAACACAGAATCTTGATTATTATTCAGACAACAATTTATCAAGAGAGAGATAATAATAAAACTAGACTCAAAAATAAATAAGGAATAAAACCAGATATAAAAGACTGATCCTAGGGATATACTTAACCTAACCAGATTCACACAACTAACCTATTAATCTGTTTACCAATTTAATCCACATTCATATGAAGGATCACTAATGTAACTATAGTTTCCACCAGGACAGCCTATAGTAGTAGGTTAGCTTAAACTCTATCTCCATCGGGTCTCAAGAGAAGTAAGCTAATTACCAAAAGCACACAAAGAATAACTTCATACAGTTCATCTATCTCCACCAGGTCTCAAGGTAAAAACTGTATTATGAATTCAAGATATCGACTATGCAATTAATTCTGCCAGGACATCAATCACATAACTAGCCTGCATTAATATTGGCCAGATACCAACACATGAGAATTAAAGCCAAGAATCATAAATCATGAATGGAACGGCAAAACAGTATCAACATATAAATTATACGAATCTAGTCAGACATACAAACCCTAGGATCAATACGAAATTTAGCTATGCATAATTAAAATACTAAAATAAGAATTAAATAAGAATAACATAAACTGAATTAAATAAATAAAATTGTAAGATTCCACGATGAACAATGTAGCACTTAAATCCGGGAGTAAATCTGAACTTTGATAAACTAAACTACGAATACTGGATGTAAAAGAAATTGAAATCATAAACTGGAAGTAAAACTGAACTAAATTAATCTATGAAAAACAAAACGTGCAAAAGAAAAAAGATGAAAGCTTAAAATAATAAATTGTGTTCTGTATTGTGAAGCTCTCGTAAAGTGTGCGATCCCCCTCCAATTCTGACGTCTGATGTGCTATATACGCAACCCTAGGCCCTTAGCTCGCGATTGCGAGCCGCGAAGAAAACTCTACTGGCGCCCATCCATACTTCCTCGCGAGTTTTGCTCGCGAGAGAATCCGGCGAAGAAAACTCTACTGGCGCCCATCCATACTTCCTCGCTGTTTCACTCCGTTCTCTGTTGTCCGGACTTCGAATTGCGATCCGCTTGCGTCTATGGACTCCTATCGAGATGCTCTTTAACATAGTAAACTTTTCACATCCATCCTTGTCAGATCCATTTCATCATATTCAATGTCGTTTTTAAACAGATGTTCTTCGTGTGAACTCGCGACCGGGCTAGCTAATTCCTCTTTATCGTGATCCACCTTTTTGACATCAAAACCCGTGCTAAAATGACACAAAATACACACGGCATAATATCTTTCCATGTAAACATAAACATATCAAATGGTAGCTCAAAAGATCACTTATCAATTATAAACGGAACGAATATCGCCTTATAAATCAGGTAAAAATGAGGTTTATCACACACCAAAATAAAGTTTCTTTTATCAATTTAATACATAAATTTTAGAGACTGTATCACGGTAGACTTGAACCTAAAACCTTTGATCTCAAATATTAACCACTCTACCATTACCAACACACACACACACACACACACACACACAAAAAGTAAAGTATTTTTTTTTATCAATTTAATACAGAAATTTAAAGGCTGCATTACAGTGGATTCAAACACAAGACCTTTGAACTCGGGCATTAACTACTCTATTACTAGGTCAACACACGAACATGAAAAAAGTAAAGTAATTTTTTTTTGTCAATTAAACACAGAAGTTAAAGGTCGCGTCACAGTGAATTCGAACATTGGGACCTTTGATCTTAGGCATTAACCACTAACCACTATGCCAATACATGAACACAAAGCTAGAAAACTATACCAACTGAACTACAATTAATTCTTTAAAAGTAAAGTATTCTTTTTTTGTCAATTAAATACATAAATTTTTAAAGACCGCATCACAGTGGACTCGAACTCGAGATTTTGACCTCGGGTATTAACTACTCTATCACTAGGCCAACACACGCACATCAAGTAAAGTATTTTTTTAATTTTTTCGGTCAATTAAATACACAAATTAAAGGCCGTATCACTGTAGACTCGAACTCGAGACCTTAGCCTCAAGCGTTAACTACTCTACCACTAGGTCAACACACAAAATTCGGCCATAAGAACCCATATTAACTATTGGATCGTCCCTAGGGGACAATATTTTCATTACTTAGACATGTCACTTATTTTACTATTTTGCTTAATATCGTTACTTGTAAGGAAAAAAGGTCGATCTAGTCATTCTGCAAGAAAAACCAACTCTTATATTTATTTGATGAGTTTTCAAGTTTTCACTTGATGTTGTCCAAGTCAGAGGTAAATAGTAATATTTTATTCCTTAAGGAATTTGGGGCGTTACAACTTGTATGAATATGTGCCAGTATTAATACGGTATAAAATAAATAAATAATGCCAAGGTTGAAAGACTAAATATTGCAGTTGAGTGGGAGGTCTTTTTATATATATGGGAAAATATATTGCAGTTAAGTTAGTGGTCATTTTATATATAGATTGGAAACTATGTTGCAGTTGAGTGGGAGGTCTTATTATATATAGATTGGAATAAGACAACCACTTGTGACAGACTAATACGGAAAATCTTTCAATCAATTGTCACTGCTTTCGCAGAATGTCGTGGCTTTTATAATATTATGATTTCTTTACCAATTTAATCACGAAAAAACATTCTTTATCACATATAAAATTTCAAAGTATTGATTACTTCTTACAAAGATGAAGTTATTATAAGAAGTGGAGAAGCGAAGAAATTGCCACAGCAAAGAATTTCGTATTTGAAGACAAAAAGATTTCATTTGTTATTAATTTAGATCACATAGACGAAACCAATAAAACAACCTCTCTATTTTGCCTACAATTTAAGAATTAGTCTTTTTTTTTTAATTCATATAACATGATAACATGAGTTCTTATATGATAACATGAGTTCAAGAAAAATTACATATAACATGATAAATTATTACAAAATATAAATACCAACACGCAGAATCTCTTTTATAGTTTAAAAGAAAGAAAAAAAAAAACTTCACTCTCACACCAGACACTAAACAGCCTTGTTTATTTAAGTATCCAAGTTGCATATCATCAACTTCTCTGCTGTCTCCTAACCTCATTCCTCCTCTCTACTATTCTTCTTCTTCTTTCATGTCTTCTTTTCCTGGCTCTCTGGTAGAATATCTTGTCAACAAGCTCCTCTATTTTCTCGAAGTATCTTTCTCTGAAGCTTCTGCAACATAAAAGTGTCCAGGCAATGCTTCCTAATCCCACAGCGTAACCAAGCGCAGCAAACACATATTCCCACTTTATCTCCTCATGTTTCGGTTTTGATGGCTTTAAACCACTTCCATGAGTGTGGCTGCAACTTCTGTTGAGAGGGAAACCACATAACCCGATGTTTCCTTCAAATGAATCTGCCGAAAACGTTTGGAACTGAGGGCCAGTTGGGATCATTCCGATCAGATGATTGTGAGACACATTCAAGATTGAAAGGAATGTGAGTTTTGCGAGCTCATCTGGTATTCTTCCTCTGAGCTGGTTTGCAGAGATGTCGAGCGACTCAAGCTCGGTCAAGGCACCCAATGATTTAGGGATGGCGCTGGTGAGAGCATTGTGGGATAAGTTGAGAAGATAGAGTGAGCTAAGATTACCAATTGCATATGGTATATTTCCTTCAAAATTATTCCAAGACAAATCAATGGACGTAAAGTCTGGCCAAATCTTCACAAGCTTCAGTACAACCCCTTTAACTGTTAATGTCACCTCATCCCTGTAGAACTCTTCGGGACTTAGGAAATTGAAGAGTGAATGGTTGGGCCTAAGCTGTGCAGGACTTTCTAGCATCATTCCTTTCCAACTCGAGAAGTTTAGTGAGTCTAGAGTGCCACTGAAATTATTGAAAGATATATCTAAAATTTGAAGATTTGGCCAGCTTTGTTCACACCTCACCTCTCCATGGAATCTGTTGAAACGCAACACAAGAACATGCAAACTTGATGGCAGCATGCACGGGAAACTATCATTAAAGTTGTTGTATCCAACATTCAAGAATGCTAGGTCTTTGCAGTTTGCAATGGACTTTGGAATCTTCCCGCCTAAGTTGTTGTTACTGAGGTCCAAGGTACGTAGATTGACAGGAAGTTGATGTGAGATAGTGCCATTAAAGTTGTTGAGAGACAAGTCAAGGACTTGAAGTCCTGCGCAAATAATGAAGGGTTCTGGAAGTTCTCCTCTTAGGCTGTTATTGCAGTTTGTAATGGACTTTGGAATCTTGCCACCTAAGTTGTTGTTACTGAGGTCCAAGACACGGAGACTGCCAGGAAGTTGTTGATCTGGGATACTGCCATTAATGTTGTTCCCTCTCATCTTGAGAGACACAAGATGCTCCATGTTTTCCAGTAGACAGAGAGGTATATTACCTCTCAAGTTATTGAAAGACAGGTCGAGGACTTGAAGGATTGTGGCATTGCAAAGGGAGGTTGGAAGTTCTCCACTTAGGCTGTTATTGGCAAGAGATAAGAAAAACATATTGGGACTGATATTTGTAGTTGGAATGATAGTGTCAAAGTTGTTATTAGAGTAATCTACATACCGAACCAGTTCTGGAAAAGGGGGCAGTTCGCCCTTGAGCTGATTCGAGTGCAAGTCTAGTCTATCAAGAGACGTAGGAAATTGGTAAGGCTTTTGCAGTTCCACGAACAGATTATAAGCGAGGTTCAAGTTGATAAGTTCAATTGTTCCCCAAATCCAACTAGGAATAGCCCCTGCAATCCGGTTGTCCGAGAGGTCCAATTTTTTCAAAGAAAGGGATTGTTGAATAAAATCAGGAAAAACGGCCAAATTGCAGGAAGCCAGACTTAATGTCTCTAGCTTGGGCAATCGGTACGAATTAGAATTCGTGTTGGTTACTTCAACTGACAAATGGTTTTGAGAAAGAGAAAGGTAAGTAAGATTGGGAAGATTTAGAATATTTTCTAGTTGAAAAGTGCCACTCAATGCATTATTCTTTAAATCTAACACCTCGAGATATCTCAAATCGAAAAGACTTGAAGAGTTGTTAATTTCACCTGAAATGGACTGACCTGAAAGATCCAGACTGACAACATGGCCAGAATCATCACATTCCACACCATCCCAGCCGCAACAATCATCGGTCTCATTCCAATGCACCAATTGTGAATAAGAAGAATTGAATTTCCACTCGCTCGTCAGGTGAAGTAACAGAGCTTTTTGATCCTTGAGGCATTGGCTGGACACGCTAGTTATCGCCAAAAGTAAGGAGAAAAAGAAAAAGTGGGGAAGTGAAGAAATTGGCATTGCAAATTGAGTGTATGATGGATGATACATAAAACCAGCAGCTGTCTGTGGCTTTAAATATGCGGTGAGGCGTACTGCAAGGGTCATCATTATTTTCTTGTAATTTCTGAAAAGTATTGCAGTTCAGTGGGAGGTCTTATTATATATAGATTTGAATAAGACATCCACTTGACAGATTAATGCGGAAATTCTTTCAATCAATTATCGCTGCTGTCGTAGAATGTTACTTTTAAAAGAGAATATATAAATGTATGATTTCTTTACCAATTTAATCACGAAAAAACATTCTGTATCACATATAAAATTTCAAAGTATTGGTCGTGCCAAGTGTTGATTGACTAGATTTTTTCTTGTTTCATGACATTCTTCTTATTCTTTTGGCTTCTTAAGATAATTTTGAGCAATGGTTGATCGTTATCACTTGGAATTTTAATGTAATATTTAAATTTTTTTCCTTGTGACTCTTCTTTTTTTCTTGTCTTGGAGTTCCATATGTAATTCTATAATCGATTTTCTTCTTGAATTGACTTTGATTCTTCAACTGATCCAATATTCATGTTGTTCATGTTTTGCATCTTTTGAGTTGCATGCACTACTATATTTATATTTCTCCTACAATAGGTTACATAATTGAGCATGGTCATAAAGCTTATTTTAGTTTATTCTTTGTATGCTCTTACATTTCTAGTATGCAAAATATTTTATAATTACATCATGTTCAAATTTATGTCAAAGATTTTAGATTAGCAAGTCTAAAAAATAGATATTATAATTTACCTCATTTATTGGCAACAAATCCTTATTTACGGAGCATCATGACATGCACTTTTGCAACTTCATCAAACATTATAACACGAGAGTTGTAGTCGCCTTCTATAACATTTATTATTATTATTATTATTATTATTATTATTATTATTATTATTATTATTATTATTATTGTTGTGTTACTAAATAACTGTTTATTGTGTTATGTATCACTTTTAGCAAAGCGTGCACAAGGAAAAAAATGAATCACTTTACACCTTGGCATAAACAAATTACTAAATAATAGTTTATTGTGTTATGTATCACTTTTAGGAAGAAAAAGTAAGTTAAATTTTTATAATTATGAGTGGGCCGCTGGAGCCACTAGTCTTTTGACAAATTTGAAAGTGGCGTAACCCATAAGTAGGTTTGTTGCAAGGACTTGATGTTTTTCTACACCTGGTCATTGTTTTATTAAAAAATCAAGTCTTTGGGTTATTCCACTCCATTTATTGTTGTAATGGAATTTCGAAGTCTCTGCTGTTTGCTCCACTTTTGATTAAAAAAAAATCAATTTGAAATAACACAGGTCAGACGTATTGAAAGGATCGTCTGAGCATTTTGTCGCATGCCTAAATTTCTTGTGAGTGATAGTATTTCTAATAAAATTTGCCAACAACTTCTAAAGAACATATACGTTCCTAAATGATACAAGTATCTGTATTATTGAATTTTTTTTTTCTTTTTCCCTAAAAGAAATAATAACCTATATTATTAATGCTCAAACTGGAGTTTTTTTCTTTTTTCCTAAAAGAAATATCTCGAGTTTTGTGTCACACATTACTTTACATACAAAATATAATTCTCTTAATCCACATGCTTAAACGTAACGAGCCAAGAATGGCGTGTCCCTCCCGTAACGAGCCAAGAATAGCGTGTTGGAGGGAGTAATATTTTATTATGTTCCATTTTTAGGAAGAAAAAATAAGTAAAAAATTTTATAATCGTGAGTGCGCCACTTTAGCTACTAGTCTTATAACAAGTTTGAAAGTGGCATAACCCATAATTAGGTTTGTTGCAAGGACTTGATGCATCTTCTACACCCAGTCATTGTTTAATTAAAAAATTAAGTCTTTGGGATACTTCTTTGTTTGATAATAATTATGTATTGAGGTTATTCCACACCCATTCATTGTTTTAATGGAATTTCAAAGTCTTTGCTTCACTTCTAGTAAAAAAAATTAATTTGAAATAACACAAGTCAGGCGTTTTCAATGGATTTGAAGATTTTTTTTGCATGCCTAAACTTCTTGTGAGTGATAATATTTCTTACAAAATTTACCTACAACTTCTGAAGAACATATTTTCAACAGAAATTTGTGAATAATCAAAACAGTTAACACACATTCTCTAAGTAGAGATGTGTTCCCCTCCCCCCCCAAAAAAAAACAAATGATACAATTATATGTATTATTGATTTTTTTCTTTTTCTAAAGAAGTAAGAACCCATATTATTAATGTTCAAATTGGAGTTTACAATACTCAATAACCAACTAGGATTATCTAATTTTCAAAACATGCTCTTAATCTAGAGTAAAAGAAAATATGCCTTATTTACAAAAATTGGTTCGCATGTTATATCCATATTATAAATCTAATTTAAAGGCAATAGTGTAATATAGTGTATAATATTTATAAGAAATATAAGATGTCTATTAAATTTTTTAATCAAAACATTTTAGATTTCTATGAAAACCGTAGTTACATAACAAAGATTATATGAAAAATAAAACCTAGAAGAAAAAGGAACACATCGAGCTGCATTCCTGAACAAATTTATACACAAATCAAACTTAGCTATGTCTGGCGCTTATGATCATATCTATTGTTTTCTATAAATCTTATTGTGTGATGTATCACTGTTACGAAATCTTATATTGTTTTCTATTGTTTATATAAATCTTATCTAAATCTTATCTAAATAATAGAGTTTACTGTGTGATGTATCACTGTTACGAAAGCGGTGAAAGAAAGGTTAAAATTCTATTGTTAGTACTTTAGCCACTTTTCTCCTAATGGGTTTCAAAGGACTTAGATGTTTTCCCACACGAAGTCATTGTTTTTATTAAAATTTTGACGTATCGTGGCACTTTTGTTTTTGTATTTATGGGAAACCCACAACCGCTATCTGTGTTTACTTGGTAAAATCCATGTTTTAGTGCAATAACTTGCGAACCATGAAGGAAGAACAAAATCACATTTGAAAAATCTGATCTAACATGCTCAGATCTACAGAGGAATTAGTTGGATTTTTGTTTGATAATTATCTATTAATGAGGTTAATCAACATCCATTCATTGTTTTAGTGGATTTTGAAGTCTCTTTTATTATTTTGAAATAGCATCAGTCAGGCGTGCAAGGGTCACATGAGTATTTTACAAAGCCTAAAATTCTCCAGGAAATTCGCAAGTGTCCGGCAGTCTTGGTTCGGAACGGGAATCGTTGACCATGATTCCGATTTTAAACCGGCCCATATGGATAGGCAATCTGGTTGTTGTTAAAGGGTTATTGATATATAAATACACAAACTTTGATGTAATTTTGGTTTTACACACGAACTTTAAAATGAGTAATTGACATGTAAATACACAAATTTGATATAATTTTGATTTTGTACACGAACTTTAAAAGAAGTATATAAATACACGAACTTCGATTGATTTAGGTTTTGCACACTAATTTTAAAAGGAGTATATAAATACATGAACTTATTAATTGTAGTAATTTTACCACAATTTATTTTTTGAGTCAAATTGAAACTAACATGCATTATATATGATGAGTTGGCAACGATGTGAAAATCTTAAAGTTCATGTGTGAAGAAGAATATATTTGTAGTAGCCTACTTGTTCGTTATTTACTCCATATACAAATGGTGGGTTTAAGATTTGAAGTGCTCTTTTTGTTTTGTGTGTTTGTGTTATATTCATTTATTTTTTTCTTTCTTTCTCGTGAATTGTATATGTGTTTTGTATGTATTAATGAGTCAATGTGCGTGTTTTATCAAGTGTAAATGTTTTTTTTATATTTTATTTATTAATTTATTTCCACGTCATTATCAACTCATCTCATCTAATGCCATGTCAGTTTCAATTTGGTTGAAAAAATAAATCGGGATAAATTTACTAAAATTAATAAGTTCATGTAATTATATACTCCTCTTAAAGTTTGTGTTCAAAAATAAAATTATATCAAAGTTCATGTATTTATATACTCCTTTAAAAGTTAGTGTGCAAAACCAAAATCACATCAACGTTTATGATTTATATGCCAATAACCATTTTCCAAATAACTTATAGTTTAAATGTTCAAATTGAGGACCTAGAATTCTTTTTAATTCGTGACATTCGCGATTATATACCTTTTCCCACTCTTTCCCCTGCTGTTATACCTACTTTTTATCTAACCTTAAAGTAATGCATAAAGCTAAACATAAGAGTAAATATATACTAGCGTATAACCCGTCTGAAATTCGACGGGAAATCACGTTATATCGTTAGTTATAATCATACTTGTTAATCATCAGAATCTGTTTAAAATTATAAATATAACTTGTTGTAATAATTGATTATTTGTCGTAGTAACAATTTGAACATTACAAAGTATATTAATAATAAATTAGAACAAATAACAAAATATTAAAAAGTTAGAGAAACTACTTGTATAGAATTTATATATTCATACATGTCACAAACTTGATTTTAAAAATTGGTTTTACAATTTATTCTCGTCCGAAACTTATGTAATAATACCAGTTGATTATCTAATCCCTTTTAAAATTTATAAAATATCTAAATAGTTAAATATAAGTTGTTTCAATAATAAATCACTTTATGAAATTTCATAATTTCAAAACCTAAATCTAAATCCATTCAAAACCAAAATAAATAAATAAATAAAATACTTGAATCCCACTAATTTTTATAAAACTTCACATATTCAAAACCTAAATCTATTTTTATATTTTGGTGTTTATTTCCATCGCTACGGAATATTTCTAGTTTATTTTAAGATCATAGATTTTCTTACTAAATATGTATCGATTCATGTTTTTATTGATATACCATATTTATTTATATTTAAGATTACAAAAAAAAATTTATCTTTTTATTTTTATTTCCACCGCAACGGTATTTTCTGTTTTATTTCAAAATTGTAGATTTTCTTAGTAAAATATGTATGGATTTATTTTGGTTGAGTTACCTAATGAAATCGTGGCACTTTTACTAATACCTAATTACCTAAATTCATTTATAACATATCTAAATAGTTAAATATAAATTATTACGATAATTGGTTATCAATCTCAATTAAACATGTAGTTCAAAGATTAATAATAAATTCCACATACTTGACTTCCACGTTAATTTTTTCAAAAATATTTTTCTTATCCATTCTTATTTCAAACTCGTATAGTAATGCATACTAATTACTTAGATATATTTATAATATATTCCACATTAATTTTATCTATCTTATTTAAACATGTAGTACAAAGATTAATAATAAACTCCACATACTTGAATTCCACATTAATTTTTTCTAAATGTTTTTCTTATCCGTTAATACATACTAATTACTCGAATATATTTACAATAACTCTAAATAATTAAATATAAATTATTACAATAATTGATTATCTATCTTAATAAAGTCCGAATAGTATAAAGTAACAAAAATAATAAATAGTATATTACCGCTAATTACCTAAATCTAATATATCTAAATAGTTAAATATAAATTATTGTAATACTTGATTATCTATCTTAATAAAATCTTAATAATATAAAGTAACATCAATAAATAAATAAATAATATTTAAATCTCACATTAATTTTTATGAGATTTCATAATTTCAAAACCTAAATCCATTAAAAACCCAAATAAATAAATAAATAAAATACATGAATCCCACATTAATTTTTATGAGACTTCACATATTCAAAATCTAAATCTAAATCTATTTTTTATTTTGGTTTTTATGATTATAGTTTTTTATTTTGGTTTTATTCCACCGCAACGGTATTTTCTGTTTTATTTCAAGATTGTAGATTTTCTTAGTAAAATATGTATGGATTTATTTTGGTTGAGCTACCTAATGAAATCGTGGCACTTTTACTAATACCTAATTACCTAAATTCATTTATAACATATCTAAATAGTTAAATATAAATTATTACGATAATTGGTTATCAATCTCAATTAAACATGTACTTCAAAGATTAATAATAAATTCCACATACTTGACTTCCAAGTTAATTTTTTCAAAAACATTTTTCTTATCAATTCTTATCTCAAACTCGTATAGCAATGCATACTAATTACTTAGATATATTTATAATATATTCCACATTAATTTTATCTATCTTATTTAAACATGTAGTACAAAGATTAATAATAAACTCCACATACTTGAATTCCACATTAATTTTTTCTAAAATATTTTTCTTATCCGTTCTTGTCTCAAACTCGTATAGTAATACATACTAATTACTCGAATATATTTACAATAAATCTAAATAATTAAATATAAATTATTACAATAATTGGTTATCTATCTTAATAAAGTCCGAATAGTATAAGTAACAAAATAATAAATAGTATATTACTGGATAATTACCTAAATCTAATATATATAAATAGTTAAATATAAATTATTGTAATACTTGATTATCTATCTTAACAAAATCTTAATAATATAAAGTAACATCAATAAATAAATAAATAATATTTAAATCTCACATTAATTTTTTATGAGATTTCATAATTTCAAAACCTAAATCCATTAAAAACCCAAATAAATAAATAAATAAAATACATGAATCCCACATTAATTTTTATGAGACTTCACATATTCAAAATCTAAATCTAAATCTATTTTTTATTTTGGTTTTTAAGATTATAGTTTTTCTTACTAAATATGTATTGATTCATGTTTTTGTTGATATACCACATTTAATTATATTTAAGACTACAAATTCATTTTTATCTTTTAATTTTAATTTTTACCCCAATGAATTATAGTACATCCTTCAAAACCTAAATCCATTCAAAACTAAAATAAATAAATAAATAAAATACTTAAATCCTACATTAATTTTTATAAGACTTCACATATTCAAAACCTAAAGCTATTTTTATATTTTGATTTTTAAGATTATAGTTTTTCTTAATAAATATGTATCGATTCATGTTCATATTTTTATAATATATCCAAAATATTTATCTTATTAAATAGTGTGGTAAATAAACGTTTAATTTAAACAAATTAAATATTCTAAATTAAATTAAAACTATTATTTTATCAAATTAAATTAAATAAACTATTAATGTTGTAGTTTGATTGATATTGTATATCAATCACTCCAACAATTAAAAATGAAAATTTGGTTGAGACTTAAATAATAGAAATATCATTTTTTATATAGGTTCTCATTTGGATATGTTTCAAAAAAAAAAAAAAACAATGTGGGATTATAGAGTGATTAGAAGGCAATTTTTTATTCTTAATTTTGAAAATAAATATGTTTCTAAATTAAATTAAAACTATTTATTTGGTCAAAATTAAATTAAATAAACTATTAGTGTTGTAGTTTGATTGATATCAATATCAATGACTCCACCAATTAAACATGACAATTTGGTTGAGACTTAAAGAATAGAAATATCCTTTTATATAGGTTCTCATTTGGTTATGTTTCGTAAAAAATCAATGTGGGATTATAGAATGATTAGAAGGTTTTATGAAGAATTTAGAAAATTATGAATAAAAAATGTAATAATTCCACATAGGATTGAGCATCAATGTGGTGCTTCCAATATGTTTTGCTATATAGAATTCATAGATAAGTAGTACCATTAGTGTAACAAGTGCTAGAGAAAGTACTAAGATTAGTAACAACAACATATAAAAAAGGGATGGTCACACATGGTGAGACCACCCCTATTAATTAATTAATCTTAATTAATTAATTACTTAATTCTAATTAAAATTAATTAATTTAATAAAATTTAATTGTAAATTAATAAATAATAATTTTGAATTAATATATCTTAATTTTGGAATTAAGAAACTCTAATTGTGAAATAATAAACCCTAATTGTGACTTCATAAACCCTAATTTTGAATTAATAAACCCTAATTTTGAATTAATAAACCCTAGTTTTGAATAATAAACCCTAATTGTGAATTAATAAACCCTATCTTTGAATTAATAAACCCTAACTTTGAATTAATAAACCCTACTTGTGAATTAATAAACTCTAATTATGAATTAATAAACCTTATGATTAATAAACCATAATTATAAATCAATAAATTCTAATTTTAAATTAAAATTATAATTAAAAATTAATAAATTTAATTATACATTAATAAAATCTAATTATCCTTACTTACCATAATTAATATATAATCATTTTAATAAAAAACAAGGGTGAGCTCATGATGAGACGGAACTCATCCAAGTTTTTGTCTATAAAAAATGATTACACAGTTCAGTGATAATAAACTTATCCAGATGCTTTGGGAAAAGGATCCATCATGTTAACTTGAGATATAAAAAAAAGAAAAGAAAAAAGAACTAACACAATAAGTCTCCACCTTATTACCAACTTCGGACCTTCCCAAAACTTCCCAGAACTAACGCAACATTTCCTTTCTTCAAAACCAAAGGAGAATACAGATGTACAGTTACTTTATGTGAGCCAACTTAAGCATCCAAATTCAGGGAAAGAACATCTAAGTAAAAAAGGATTTGCGATGTAGTGAATAGATCAAATGAAGTGTGTGTGTGTCACAAAGGAACCAAAGTATTCTATACCCGCAGCTAGGGATGTCAATGAGTGAGTTTTACTCGAACCGATCCAGAATCATTCATAGCCATTAAATTTCTAGTTCTGGTTCCAGTTCCATACCCGCTTTAGATCCAGACCATTTAGACCCATAGTTTGATGGTCCGGTCCGGATCTGGTTCCAGAACCAGAACCGATACTTATTTATTGGTTTTAGTCCGATTAAAACAAACCAGAACCAGTACCGATACTTATTGTCCGATTAAAACTTGTTTATTAACAAGTCTAAGCTTAAGTAGTTTTGTCAATGAGTCGGTTTCACCCATATCGATATGGAATCACTCATAACCCATTAAATTCTAAAGCAATGGTTTTGGTTTTAGTTTTGGTTTTGGTTCCAGACCAACTCAGATCCGGATGGTTTTGGACCCATAGTTAATGGTCTGGGTCCGGTCCGGATTCAGTATCTAATGGATCGATTCCAGAACCAAAATCGATATTTATTTATTGATTCTTGTTCGGAAAAAATCTGCATATTGACATCTCTACCCGCATCAGTTTCATGTAGACTTTAGAATTTCTATATTAATTGACAAAGAAAAAATGGGATCCTCAACTATGGAAACCCAACTTAAGTCTAGCCTATTCTCTTAGCATTAGTCAAGTAGCCAAAGCAACTTAAGATTATTCTAACATGAAATAGCAACACATATCGTAATAGAACAGTTATTGTTCTATAGCACGCACACTACAAAAAAAATAGGTGAATAGCGACGGAAAATTCCGTCGCTAATCATGTCGGATCCGTCGTTAAAATGGATTAACGACAGATAGCGACGGATTCAAGGCGTCGTTGGGAAGCTAGTTGGCAAACTTCTAACGACGGAATTTAGTCCGTCGCTAATTATTAACGACGGATTAACGACGAAAATTTCAGTCTATAATCGACAACCACGCGAACGGTCGTCTGATACATATTCCGTCATTAATACGACTCTAATCCTTCGTTAATAACGACGGAATAACACCGTAGCTAAAAAATACTGCCACAAATCCATCGTTAATTCGACGACAATCCGTCGTTGATCCATCGTTATATAGCGTCTGACAAAGTCCGTCGTTAAAATTATGATTTTTTTTTTAATTTCAAGTAAAAAAATCCGTCGCTAATCCGTCGTTAGTCCATCTCAGTTCCGTCTCTAATCCGTCGTTAGTTGCGGTTTGTTCTGTTATTTCACATTGTAAATCCATTGCTGATCCGTCGCTAGTCCGTCGTCGATCCGTCACTAAATGTGCACAGACTGGTCAGTTTCTATTTGTATTTTGGACGACCGTTTACAACAATAACAAACCTATTTTCAAACAAACACAATCCAAACAAACCAATTCTAAATGATAAACATTACCATTCTAAATCAGGCGACACAATTAAAACAAAACAATTTCACGTCATAATATCAAACAAACCAAATAATTCTAAATCATACGATAAGTTTACAAATAAAATATTTTTGTTTGTTTTTAATACAACCCAAATATGACGAGGGTGGGGGAAATGGGAGCTGATATCACGAGGGTGGGGGAAAATGAGAGCTGGCAATGAAGCGCTCCAAGGCCTCCTCGCCGAGCGCAAGAATCGAGCTGAATCTGCTTGCACGTCATCTCGTGCTCTCGGCACCATCTTGCAATCGCCTCAGACAGTTGCTCGCGTTCAGCTTGCCATCTGGATTCCATCTCCAATAACTGTGCATGATAAGTTGTGGAATCAGCAGGCTGGGCACTCTCCACCGAATAAGACGACACTTCGCTCTGCATGTATGTCCGTGATAGAGAACCAACTCTAAACATCCTATTCTTTTTCTTTGAGGAGCTCCCAATGACATTTTTGAGAATTTGAGTCCTATCACTTTCTGGTGTCGCCTCATCACTCACCCCAGATTGGCTCAACTGAGTGACATGTTCCTCAACCTGCCTCTCTAATATAATTTCGTACAATTATTATTTAATTAAATGCTCGTTATTGCACTAACGAATATACTTACCGCGATATTCCGAGCTTTCCCGTCTGTATAGCTCCCGTCGTCGGTGGCATGATACCTTTGGAATACATCCCATTGGACATCTTCTATGGCTACTCCACGCTCTCTTGCCTATAAATAAGTCAAACAAATTAATTAATTAACAAGTATCACTATTCTTAAATAAATTTACTATAGCTAAAACTTCAAAGTACTTACAATCTCTCTCGCATACTCGAATGCAGAGCGTGAGCCACCCCGATGCTTGACTATCCCAGTACCCTCGCCATCTGGCTCGAACATTCTGTTGCTACGGGCCTTTACCGCCTTCGCTTGTACGTCTGTCCGAGCCCAATATGTCTTCCAATTATCCCAATCTCGCTCAGGGGATAAATGGAGGTGGGTTAAGCGAGTCCTTCGCGCTTGATCTTGTGAACAAGATCTTTATAGCGTCGACGGCCTTTGCGCACCAGTAGGAGTAGACCATGGCCTCGTCCATCGTATCATCCCAATTAAATTATTTCTGCAAAAATATATGATTACAATATGACTGGTGTCAAAGGTCAAAACATAAATGACTTCGTATAAACAACACGAACCTTGAATTCATCGAAATAAATCTGCTTGAACTCTTGAGGCACCAATTTCCAATTGAAGCCGTTGTGATTCATGAATTTACGGAATGACTCCGTAATCACGCGGGCTATATCATTGCTCGGACACAAAATGCTACAATTTACAAGAAATAAAGACATCAGAATGTTATAATTTATTTTAACTAAGACATACAATAGATAACATACCCATTCACAATGACTATCTTCTTCATCCCCTCTCTCGACGGCACTGCACTACTGCTGGAGGGGGCGGGGCTGTGAGACAGTGCCTCCATGCCTTCTTCGAGCCCGGTAGGTGAGGACATATGATCCTAGATGCCTCCGACGTGATGACGAGACACCTCGTCTATTGTGAGACATCTGCAAACAAAGGTAAAAAATGCCGTATTAAAATTTCACAAATAATACATATCATAACATTTTGTGTGCATACTAGAAAATAAAACGTTTCTTGTGCATACTATATAATAAATTCAAACCCTATTCATCGTCGTCGTCATCATCATCATCATCCAATGTATGATTGTCTTCTGACTCTGACAATTCAACTTCATCATCTGCATCATCAGATGTCTCTTCAATGTCTATGAGTGTACCGTCAGGATGAACTAGTGTCGTTGTCCGTGAGGCTTGAGCCCCAGAGGGCCGAGGCGCACGCCTTAGTGCTAAGCGCCTCGAGGCTTCTCGAGGCTTAAGCCTCGCAAATTTCAGTCTTTTACTGAATTTCAAGTGTTTTGGGCTAATTTTAGAACTCAAATAAAATTAAACAAAAATTCCATACTTGTTAAGTCTTAATTTTAAAACCCAATACTCAATTAAACATTCAACCTTAGCAATAATTATATTTAAAAGACAAAACAGAGAATCCTACATCGGCTCCTAAAAAGCGAACGTGTTCTCTCTCTCATCTCGCCAGCCTCCTATTCTCACCACAATCAAGATTGGAAGATGAGGACGTTGATGAGAATGACTTTATTTCTTGAATAGTTGAATTTTCTATGATTTGATGTTTATGAACATTTTATGCCTTTAGTTTGATATTCTTCAGAATTATAAATTATTAAATTTGATTTTTGGCTTGCTATTTAATGTTTTTTATGGAAAAAAAAATAGTTCTAGGCTTGCGCCTCGGACCGCCTCGAGGCTTATGCCTCGCCTCGCCAAGACAAAACGCCTCATTTACGCGTTAAGTTTTTTACAACATTGATTCATATATCAATTCTAACAAAATTTCGTTCAGTAAGTTTTATAAAATTAATCGCCATTTCATTCCCAATTCAACCAAACTCATCCAAATTTCACCAAATCATCACCATATGCATAATTATACACTTAATAACTCAAAACATCTTAATTCACGAAATGATGAATTTATCATCCCAATTCACATCCAAGCTAAACATATTCACATCCAAGCTTATCAATTTAATTTCTCGCAAACATTTTTATCAAACACTACATATGCGTACAGTTAATTCACGAAATGATGAATTTATCATCCCAATTCACATCCAAGCTTATCAATTTCACAAGCCTAAATCACAAGACTAACATTCAATGCATCCTTTTCACAAACTCCACTAAATTCGGTAACATGCAGCCACATATATGTATAAACTCAACACATCCTAGTATATTAACAAAATCAACAAATATATATCAACAAAATCAAAAAAAATTGAAGTACAAATCAATAAAAACCTGAAATATAACCTGACGTGCGGGCGACGGCGGGCGGCGGCGGCGGCGGCGGCGGCGATGGCGACGGCGGCGGGCGACGGGCACGGGCGGGCTGGGGTCGCTGGGCTGGGGTTGCGGGGCGACGGGCGGGAGGCGGTGCAGTGGGGCTGGGCGCGCTGGGTCGCGGGGGCTGGGGCGCGGCGGGCGGGGCGGGTACAGTGGCGGGGCACGGCGGGCGGGCTGGACGGCGACGGCGACGGCGGGTGGGGCACGCGGGGCTGGGGCTGGAGGCGGGGGTTGGGGTGGGGAGGGAGTTAGGCGCAGATATGAAATTGGGAAGAAATCCGTCGATATTAAATTTTTAGCGGCAGATTAACGACGGATAATTCTGTCGTTAAATTTAAAAATCTCTAACAACGGAATAACGACGGACAAAATTTAACGACGAAAAAGTGTCCATGCTATGCTTCCTAATCCTACAACATAACCAAGCGCAGCAAACACATATTCCCACTCTATCTCCTCATCTTTCGATTTCGATGGCGTTATACCAGTTCGTGCATGAGGGCTGCTGCAACTTTTGTTGAGTGGGAAGCCGCATAGCTCTTTGTTCCCTTCAAAGGAATCTGCGGAAAATGTTTGGAATTGACGGCCATTTGGGATCGTTCCGACCAGCTCATTGTAGGACAGATTCAAGAATGAAAGGGCTATGAGCCGCACGAGCTCCTCTGGTATTCTTCCTCTGAGCTTGTTAATGGAGATGTCGAGGGATTCGAGCTCTGTTAAGGCACCCAAAGATTTTGGGATTTCGCCGGTGAAAGCATTGTGAGATGAGAAGATAGAGTGAGCTTAGATTAGCGATTGCATCTGGTATGTCTCCTTGGAAATTATTGGAAGATAAATCAATACATGTGAAGTCAGGCCAAATTTTGACAACCTTAAGCTCAAGCCCTTTCACGGTTAATGTCACATCATCCTGGTAGTGTGCATCACTTTCTAGTATCATTCCTTTCCAACTAGAGAAGTTTAATGGATGGAAGGTGCCACTGAAATTATTGAAAGATATATCGAGAATTTGAAGATTTGGCCAGCTTTTGTGACACCTCAACTCTCCATGGAATCTGTTGAAACGCAAGACAAGGACATGCAAACTTGAAGGCAGCATGCATGGGAAACTATCATCAAAGTTGTTGTGTCCAACATTCAAGATTGCTAAGATTTCACAATTCGCAATGGACTTTGGAATCTTGCCACCTAAGTTGTGGTTGCTGAGGTCCAAGTTAAAAAGTGCATAGCAGAAGAAAATTGATCTGGGATACGGCCATTGATGTTGTTCCCCCTGATCTTGAGCCTCTCAAGCATCTCCATGTTTTCCAGTAGACAGAGAGGTACGTATATTACCTCTCAAGTTATTGAATGACAAGTGGAGGACTAAAAGGTCTCTGGCGCTGCAAAGGGAGGTTGGAAGTTCTGCACTTAGGCTGTTATTGGAGTAATCAACATACAAAGCATGTTTTGGAAAAGGGGCAATTCGCCCTTGAGCTGACTCGAGTGTAAGTCTAGTCTTTCAAGATAAGTAGGAAAATGGTACGGCTTTTACAGTTCAACCAACAAATTAAATGAAAGGTTCAATATCACAAGCTCATTGTTCTCCCAAATCCAACTAGGAATAACCCTCCAATCTGGTTGTCCGAGAGGTCCAAATTTTGCAAATAAATTAATTGTTTTATAAAATCAGGAAAAACGTACAAAGTGCAGGAAGCCAGACTTAATACAGGTAGCTTGGGGAATCGATACGAACTTGAATT
Organism: Salvia rosmarinus; assembly: GCA_036937905.1. Classification (NCBI taxonomy): domain Eukaryota; kingdom Viridiplantae; phylum Streptophyta; class Magnoliopsida; order Lamiales; family Lamiaceae; genus Salvia; species Salvia rosmarinus. The sequence continues at coordinate 3,060,424 of CM072818.1, read as the reverse complement.
CACGTTGGTCACTTCAACTGACAAGTTGTTTAGAGAAAGTTGAAGCACAAAAAGATTGGGAAGACTTTGAATATTTTCTAGTTGAAAAGTGCCACTCAATGCATTATATTCTCTAAATGAAACACCTCGAGATATCTCAAACCGAAAAGACTTGAAGAGTTGTTAATTTCACCTGAAATGGATTCATCTGATAAAGGCAGAATGATAACATGGCCAGAGGTGTTTGGCTAAGCTTGTCGTATCTGATATTATTGAAGATTGTCGTATCTGATACTATTGTCGTATGGCCTTGAGCCGTAACATGGCCTCGAAGATTGTCGTATCTGATATTATTGAAATTGGTGATCAATAGTCAATGAGCTTCTGATTCCAACTAAGAGGGTGTTTGGCTAAGCTTATTTTAAAGAGCTTATAAGCTCTAAGAGCTTAAAATGTTTCAAGAGCTTATAAGATGTAATGTCTCAAGAGCTTATAAGTTGTCAAAGTGTTTGGATAATTGAACTTATAAGCTAACGAAAGAATCGTGAATTGGAGAGAAAAAATTATAGTTAGAGAGAGAAAATTGACAATGGGTGAAGTTGATAGTGTATATGTAAGAAAACGAACCATCTAGGGGTGATCAAAATCGAATCCAAACCGAATAACCGAACCGAACCGTGATAATTTGTTCTGTTTTGATCGATTTTTAACAGCTTCGGTTTCGGTTTGGATGCAAATATTGAAAATCGAAATTTTTTCGGATCGATTCGGTTTAGCATTCTGAAATTTCGGTTTAAACCGAACCGAACCGAAGTTTTTATTAATATATATATATATAGGGGAGAGATCATATGAGAATAGATAATTATGTGAGAAATAAGAATGAAATCCAGCCTTTTATTTAATGAAATCGACGTGCAAGATTATATATCATGAATGCTGCAATCGTTCATACCGTGTGCAACGATTTAAACTGCAATCGATTTTTATGAGGGTAAGTTTGTAATTACAGATGTTTTTAAAAAGGCAGTTGCTACAATTATGGGATTAGGTAGTTATTAGTTTGATATGTTTTTTTTTAAATTTTCGCAAACAAAACAGTTCTGTTCGTCGTCCCTTTTCTCGTTTGCAACTAATATCACAATTCAATTACGAAGATAATGGAGGTTTTAGGTATGAGATTGATTTTTTGTTATTTTGTTTAATGATTATCGCATGAACATCGGGCTTTATTACGTATCATATGTTTCCAAGTTTGCAGCACATAATATAATATAGTGTTGCACACTATATTTGTGTTCATGGTATTTCTTAATAACTCGTTTTTAATTGATTAATGTTTCTATTATTTCAGATGTCACAGATTCTCTACCACATATTGATGAAGTTCATATGATAAATGAATTTAATGGTATGTTTATGTTTATGAGAATCATGATTTTTGTGTTTTTGAGATTGATTTTTGTGTTTCTTTTGTTTAATGGTTCGCGCACAAACATAGAACTTTATTATGTATCATATGGTACACAAATTTGTAGCTCCTGTTATAATGTAATGTTGCACATTAGATATGTGTTGCAATCGTTCATATCTTGTGCAACGATTTAAACTGCAGTCGATTTTTATGAGGGTAAGTTTCTAATTACAGATGATTTTAAAAAGGCAGTTGCTACAATTATGGGATTAGGTAGTTAATGAGTTTGATATGTTTTTTTTTTAAATTTTCGCAAGAAAAACCAGTACTGTTCGTCGTCCCTTTTCTCGTTTGCAACTAATATCACAAATCAATTACGAAGATAATGGAGGGTTTTGGTATGTGATTGATTTTTTTTGTTTAATGATTATCGCATGAACATCGGGCTTTATTACGTATCATATGTTTCTAAGTTTGCAGCACATGATATAATATAGTGTTGCACACTATATTTGTGTTCATGGTATTTATTATTAACTCGTTTTTAATTGATTAATGTTTCTATTATTTCAGATGTCACAGATTCTCAAACGCATATTGATGAAGTTCATATGACAAATGAATTTAATGGTATGTTTATGTTTATGAGAATCATGATTTTACTTTTGTTTAATTGTTCTTGCATAAACATAGACATTTATTATGTTGCGTATGTTACACAAGTTGTATCTCATGTTATAATATAATGTTGCACATTATATGTGTTCATGTTATTTCGTATTTACTCGTTTTTAATTGAGAAAGGTTTCTATTATTTCAAATGTCACACATTCTCAACCGCATATGTATGAAGTTCATATGTCAAATCAGTTTAATGGTGTGTTTTTGTTTATGAGATTGATTTTTGTGTTTCTTTTGTTTAATGGTTCACGCACAAACATAGAACTTTATTATGTATCATATGGTACACAAATTTGTAGCTCCTGTTATAATATAATGTTGCACATTAGATATGTGTTCATGTTATTTCGTATGTGTATTTTTAATGTACTACATTAGCATAACAGTATGATACACCAACAACAATATATGATATAAAATGTCATTTGTGTAATAACAGAACAATGTGTATAAGATATAAAACTTGATACAAATTTATTGATATATGCTACATATGAAACAAGATATGATAATACATATTACATATGCGTATTATATCATCACAGTTCATAAGTGTATTTTAAATGTGATACATTTATATAATAGTATGATATATTACCAACAATATATGATATAGAATTTCATATGTGTAAAAACAGAACAATGTGTACAAGAGATGATACACCATTGTTCACAGAAATCATTGGATATGGTAAAGGCATATGACAAAAGAATCCTAGCACAATGGGTACAAGAAATACTATACCAAAAACAACACAGACAAACTGTTGGTTCTAAATTACACATACGGCTACCATACCAACAATATTAAACTCAAGTTTGAATGATACATATATATAAAATGAATGATACAGCATAAACAATATATGACATATACAATTGAATTGTAAAGTAACACAATATATGTGCTATATGTGTTTTACATCCCAGAACATAGGTTTTTAAGATATTTTGATACACACAATTAAAAATATATTCTGTTTTAAAAAGACATGATATACCCAAAAACATTATATGCTACAAAAAATACAAGATATGATACAAATATACACTAATATGACATAAACCCAGTCATATGCTTATGCTTACATATTAAACAAGATTGATACAAATATATTTGTATATGATACACTTAAACAAGATTCATACAACAAATAACATATGCGTATCAAAACAATGTGCTACATTTGAATAACAGAACAATGTGTAAAATCATAACAATGTGCTACATTTAAATAACAGAACAATGTGTAAAAACAGAACAATGTGTACAAGAGATGATACACCATTGTTCACAGAAATCATCGTATATGGTAAAGGCATATGACAAAAGAAGACAAAAAAATAACTATAAATCAACCAAGATGTTTCAACTCATTTGTGAAGGAATAAAGCATTTGGGTTCACCAACACAATACAAACATCTGTCTTCCATAAATGACAAAAAAACAATCAAATATCGCATATATCAACATCAAACCCATATTTCAGAATTTAACAAAATATATATCTAAAAAAATGCCCAACAAAACGCAGCAATAAACAATATTGATACAAAAATATTTGTATATGATACATATTAAACCAGATTGATACAACATATTACATATGCGTATCAAAACAATGTGCTACATTTGTATAACAGTATGCTATATTACCAACAATATATGATATAGAATTTCATATGTTTAAAAAGCGTAACAATGTGTACAAGAAATACTATACCAAAACAACATGCATAAACTGTTGGTTCTAAACAACACATATATAATTCCAACAAGTCACAAATATATATAAATATAACTATATGATACATATATATAAAATGAATGATACAGCATAAACAATATATGACATATACAATTGAATTGTAAAGTAACACAATATATATGCTATATGTGTTTTACATCCCAGAACATAGGTTTTTAAGATATATGCTACAGAAAATTAAAAATATATGATGTTTTAACAAGACATGATATACCCAAAAACATTATATTCTACAAAAATACAAGATATGATACAAATATACACCAATATGACATAAACCCAATCATATGTTTATGCAGACATATTAAACAAGATTGATACAAATATATTTGTATATGATACATATTACAGAAGATTGATACAACATATTACATATACTTATCAAAACAATGTGCTAGATTCGTATAACAGTATGCTATATTACCAACAATATATGATATAGAATTGCATATATATCTTAAAAAATGCCCAACAAAACGCAGCAATAAAACTAACCGTCTCCTTTTTTGAATTTCTTTACCCTTGAGTTGTTTTTTCCCTTTGTTCACCATGATTTGTATCGCGTTAATGTCTGCTTTGTTGAGAGAGTGATAGGTAAATGAGTTTAATTAGGGTTTTAGCAATATATATAACAGCCGTTTGAAGAGAGGGAGAAATGAGTTTTGATTGCTACCAATTTAATTCAATGTGATGTATTCGAGTTAGGCGTGCGCCGTTTGTGAATGATTTCTTCAATGTTCTTCAATATTCTTCAATGTGCTCGGCGTACAGAAGGGCAGGAAGAGAGATGCAATTTTTTTTTTGGGAATCAAATTTTGCTAAAACGAAATTTGCAGTGTGGGCATTAAATGATTACAGATTTTGTGCGCTTGTGTATACATTAAATTATCTCCAGTTTTTATCGGAAGAAGGAAAGATATGCTCAAATCCTTCAATAGATCGTGTATGCATATTTCCCAATTTTACCCCTTTTTCGTTTTTTAAGTGTTGATTTGTTCAGTATTTTTTTTCCAGAATTTGCTGAGTGTATAAAATCTTGAACGTTGCTGCCATAAAAATAAATGGTTGAGATTTATTCTCATTTCTTACACTTAATACCTTTCTCACCATAACCCCTCCCTATATATATATATATATATATAGGGGAGGGTTATAATAGAAACCAACCTTTAGGTGTTAACTAGGAACCATTTTACACCATTGATTAAACTTATTTAGACGTATAGGATTAATGCTATCTATTTAGATTAAGAATATAGATTGCTAAATATATTTACTTAGTCAACGTTGGAGGTTATAAGGTGAGTTGACGTATCATGCGGTAATTATGGGATAATGCTAATTGCTATCTTTATGTAATTAACTGCTTAAATAAATCTTAAGAGATTTTTTATTTAAACAATCAAATTCTGTTTTTGGCGTAAATACTAAGAGATTTTGTACCTAGACCAAAGTAATTTTCTTTTAACAAGTGATAACATTAAAACATTCAATAAAGACATTCAAAAAATGATGTTGGAATCGATAAATTATAATATTCGCAGCAATTTGAATATAAGTCAGTACACATTAAAGGATTATAAAGAAAGCAGTTATGATGTTTGCAAGCAAATCTCAAGCGCAATAAAAGCATTAAGGTTAGTTAAAAAAAGCAGCTATGATGTTATTGCAAGAAAGCAGCTAGTGTTCAGTAACATCAATAAAGGCATTCAAAAAATGATGTTGGAATTTATAAATTATATCATTAGCAGCAATTTGAATATAAGTCAGTAAGCATTAAAGTATGATAAAGAAAGCAACAATGATGTTTACAAAATAATATTTTATACGATGGAAGCAAACTTTAAGCGTATTAAAAGCATTAAAGTTAGTTAAAAAAGGCAACATTACAAAATAATTAGTTAAGTGATTGTTTTCTTTTTTAGAGTTAATATGCGATATTATGATATAAAATATCCGATCAATTTGAAGAAAACAAGATCCCATGTAATTTGGAATTTGTTAATTGGATATACATAATCTGTTAAATGGATATAAAATATCCGATCAATTTGAAGAAAACAAATTTGGAAATGTTAAGTGAATTTGTTAAGTGGATATAAAATAATTTGTTAAGAAAACATAATGATCAATTCGAAGAAAACATAATTTGAAGTAATCTGGCTAATTTAAACAAATATACATAATCATATTGCATATCATCAATTAATCTTATCCATCGATTGAAAAAACATAAAGGACTCAGATTGTTTCCTAGTTAACATATAGGAAAAAGTTTTTATTGGAACTCTCCCCTATATATATATATATATATATAGTGAGGTTCAAATAAGAACCAATTTTAACGTGAGAACTAAGAACTACGAAAATTCTTTACGAACAAAATGAATTTGCTATGAAAGTTATCGAATCCGTTGGGAAAGTTATTGAATCCAAAAAATCGGAATTTTCACCAGGGTTCGAATCCCATGAAAGGCGAAAATTCTATTATTTTTTTTGATTCAAGAACTTTCCAAGCGGATTCATCAAATTTCTCACCAAATTCATCATTTTTTTGTTCTCATATTCTCACAATAAAATGGTTCTCACGTTAACCTCCTATATATATATATAGAGGAGGATCAAATAGTACCAGTTCGATAGTATGTAGTACTCAATCTCATCCACTCATCTCATAGATCCTATGGTTCGAATTTTCGGACTTTTTAAGCTTAATTTGCTGATTTTCGCTTCATTAAGGGTAGATTAGTAATTTGATTTGTTATGTGATTGCGAAAAACAAACAATGCATTTAGTTGAATCGATAATTCATTCAAATGAACAAAAATGCATGCGATTGAGCGAATAATGCATGTGATTGGAAGCTCGCGCTTAGCTCACGCGCGCCCCACCACGCGCCGTGCTTGCGCTGGCCGCGCCAGCGCAGCGCTTCGTGCTGCAGCCACGCCGTTGGCATGCATTTTTACGTTTTGTTAAATGCATGAACATGTTTTGTTAAATGCATGGACATGTTTTGTTAAATGCATGAACGTGCTAAGTTAAATGCATGTTTACTTTGGGAACATGTATTTTATGTTTTGTTCAATGCAGTTTCATGTTTTGTTCAATGCATTTTTATGGTTTTCGACACCAAATCTCTCATCTATTATTCTCTAACAATTCCGTCGTCTCTTTCACTGATTATCGACGAATTCGACGTGAACCACCGTCATAATCACCATCTTTCGATTCTTCATCATCTATCAAATTATCTTCTTTTTTCTCAAAATCCATCAATTTTGTTCTTCAAATTTTTCTTCTTTCTTTCTTTCAAAATCTGTTGTTTGTAGTTTTTTGTGTATCTTATTGCTGCTGTTCGCTGGTGTTGCCGCCATCACCGTCGGTGCCGTCCGTCTTCGGCGCCGCCGTCGTCTCCGGCGTCGTCCGATGGCATTAAGGAAGAGAAGAAGGCTGATTTGTTTCTTCCTATTTTGCCCTTGCGAAAATTAAAGAAAAGAAAGAAAGGCTGCGTGTCGACGTGGTGTGTGCGTGTTCAAAACGTGTGATCTAGATTGAGTACTATATACTATCGGGACCGGTACTACGGGAACCCAACCTATATATATATATATATATATATATATATATATAGGGAGTGGATCAAATAAGAACCACATCTTTTTGCGAACTATGATAAGACGTTGAAGATGATGCACAAAGCGGCATAAAGTTGTGCATAACGAAAACTTTCTAAAATTATTTTGTTGTTCAACAATTTTAGAAAGTTTTCGCTATGCACAACTTTATACCGTGTTGTGCATCATCTCAACGCCTTATGCATGGTTCTCAAGTTCTCAAAAGATGAGTTCTCACCGGATCCAACCCCTATATATATATATATATATATATATATATATATGGTTGGGTTGGGTTCCCGTAGTATCCGGTCCCCAGATAGTATGTAGTACCCAATCTAGACCACACATTTTGAACACGTGACCACACCACAAGCTGACACGTGGCAACTCCTTTTCTTTTCTTTTCTTAATTTTCGCAAGGGGTAAAATGGAAAGAAATAAATCAACCTTCTTCTTCTCCTCGACAATAATGGACGGCGCGGAGGCGGCGGAGACAAACGGCACCGGCGGTAACACCGGCGAACAACGGCAACAAGATGCACAAACAACTACAAACAACAGATTTTGAAAGAAAGAAAAAGAAGAAGAAAATTTGAGGAACAAAATTGATGGATTTTGAGAAAAAAATAGAAGATGAATTTGATAGATGATTGAAGAATCGAGAAAGATGGTGGTTATGACTGTGGTTCACGACGAATTCGCCAATAATCAGTGAAAAAGACGACGGAATTGTTAGAGAATGATGGATGAGAGATTTGATGTCGAAAACCATAAAAATGCAATGAACAAAACATGAAACTGCATTGAACAAAATATAAAAATGCATGTTCCCGGCGTAAACATGCATTTAACTTAGCACGTTCATGCATTGATCAAAACATGACCATACATTTAACAAAACATGTTTATGCATTTAACAAAACGAAAAAATGCAGGCCAACGGGCGCGCCCGCGCGCTAAGCGCGAGTTTCCAATCACATGCATTATTCTCTTCAACTGCATGCATGTTTTGTTCATTTGAATGCATTATCCAATGCAACTAAATGCATTGTTTATTTTTCGTAATCACATAACAAATCAAATTACTAATCTATCCTTAATGTAGCGAAATTAAGCTTAAAAAGTCCGAAAAAATCCGAACCATAGGATCTATGAGATGAGTGGATGAGATTGAGTACTACATACTATCTGAGGCTCGGGTACTATTTGATCCATAATATATATATATATATATATAGAGAGAGAGAGTTGGGTTCAAATAAGAACCATTCTTATCCTAAAAACTAAGAACCAAATGAATTCGTTGTGAATTGATGAATCCGTTGAGAAAGTTAATGAATTAAAAATTTAGAATTTTCACCCGGTTCGAATCCCATGAGGGTGAAAATCTATTTTTGGATTCGAGAACTTTCCCACCGGATTCATCAATTTCACTATGAATTCATTATTTTTATTCTCACGTTCTCATGATAAAAATGGTTCTCACGATAAAAATGGTTCTCACGTTAACCTCCCTATATATATATATATATATATATATATATATATATATATATATATATATATATATATATATATATATAAACTATATTAAATTAAATTATTAAAAATTATGGGCACATATGGATTAAACTAAACGATAATAATATTAAATTTAAAAGCTAGTGGGCTTAATCATATTTAATTATAATAAATATGATATAATTTAAATATTTTTAAAATATATTATTTTATAAAGTGCTATTTATCTCAGTATTAATTTATTGTTGTCAGTGTTTGATAGTTGGATTTATGTTATGAATGTTGTTGAATTTAAGGTTATATTGTTGAATTGTTAAATTTATGGTTTTATCATTTTCTGGATTAATTTTGACAGTCAGTTTATTGAAGTAGTAATTATGGTTAACGAAAAACCAAACCGAAACCGAAGTTTAAAATTCGGTTCAGTTTGAAAAAAAAAGTTTGGTCGGTTTGGTTGAATTTTTGAACAGTTCGGTTTTAACTTTCGATTTGGTTTTCAACCGAACCGACCGAATGCTCACCCCTAGAACCATAGCAAGATTATTTTGGTAAATTCAATGTTGTTTATAAGGTAATAAAAAAATAAATTGGGGCTCAACAACTTAATTTTAGATAAACTTATAAGTTGCTAGAGCTTATTTTCACAGTTTAAAAACTGTTTAGATGCTTATTTTATCAAACACTCTATATGCAGTAGCTTTCCTAAATAGCTTATAAGCTGTTTTGAAGAGCTTATAAGCTCAACCAAATTCACCCTCTAATTCTTCTTTGGCAAATATGACTGTGGGCACAAGTCGCATTGCGTGAAAGCTATTTCCATTATCTAATCCACATAAACATGCTAAGTTTTGGTTAATAAAATAATTCTTTCCTTAATTTTTAAAGGCCCTAAATAGATTCCAATTCAAAACCAAAAGCCCAAATCCAGCAACAAGAGCAGAGTATCATTGTGAATGCACAGAATCAGAAGAAATCAACTGTGCTTTAAAATCCTTATCAGATTATACAATAACAGAAACATCGAACAACTGGAAAATGTCCAATTGTTTTGTCCAAAACTATAAGCGTTCAAACGAACCTGAAAATTGAAAACAACAAGCAGAATCCCGAAGCAAACGATATCTCTTCTTGCAATTTAGTATTCTGAATCTGTCCAATCATCGGTCTCATTCCAATGCACCAATATTTGTTTTGTTTGATTTCTAGAGTTTTTCTCGCTTCACTTTTGTAGAATTATGTATTTTAATTGACATATAGTCTGGCGTATTCCATGAGCATGAGATTTGCACAACATACAAATCTATCAATTTTTGTCCTATAAGGGTGTTTGGCTAAACTTATTTTAAAGAACTTATAAGACATAATGTCTCAAGAGCTTATAAGTTGTCAAAGTGTTTGGATAATTGAGCTTATAATCTAGAGAAAGAATCGTGAGTTAGAGAGAGAAAATCATAGTTAGAGAGAGAAATTTGACGATAGGTGAAGTCGATAGTGCGTATGTAGAAAATATCGAACCATAATAAGATTATTTTGGCAAATTTATTGTTACTTATAAGCTTATAAAAAAATAAGTTGGGGTTGGGCTACTTATTTTTAGGAGAGTATTTTCATAATTTATAAATTATTTAAGAGCTTATTTTACCAAACACTTTGTACGAGCTTATAAGCTGTTTTGAAGAGCTTATAAGTTGTTTTGAAGAGCTTATAAGCTTAGCCAAATGCCCTATTTGGTTAAGCTTATTTTAAAGAGCCTATAAGATGTTTCAAGAACTTATAAGACATAATGTTTGAAGAGCTTATAAGTTGTCAAAGTATTTAGATGATTGAGCTTATAAGCTAAAAATAATCGTAAGTTAGAGAGAGAAAATCATAGTTAGAGAGAGAAATTTGACGAGATGATAAGTCGATAATGCATGTTAAAAATAACGAACCATAGTAAGGTTATTTTTGATAAATTCATTATTACTTATAAGCTTATGAAAAAATAAATTGAGGTTGAGCTACTTATTTTTAGAAGATCTTATAAGTTGTTGAGCTTATTTTACAGTTTATAAACTGTTTAGGAGTTTATTTTATCAAATACTTTACATAAATTTTTAAATTCTAGACAGTATTTTGAAGAGCTTATAAACTTAGCCAAAAACCCTCTTAATATATCCAACCGTACGGAGGCGGAGTCAAATATATTGTAGAGGGCTTAGGTGCGTTCAAGGACAGATTCAGATTTTTAACTAATTTTTTTTTACTTGTTACACTTAAAATAATTAGGGGAGATGGACCTTGCCCACCTCATTTCTTAAAAGAACGTCGTTTCACTTATTCTTTCTCCCCACACCCCTTTCCTCATCAAATAAAAATATCTTAAATACAAAAAAAATTGTGTACAAAATATAAAATTGATTATACAATAAAAAATATCGTCTTAAACATTTATTAGTATGCATCTTGAGTTTTGATTTCAACCATTTCTTAACTAAATGATGCTAAAATCTAGATTTTGATATATATCAACAGTTTACAAGATTTTTTTTCTTTTCGAATTTTAGCTCTTTTTGCAGAATTTATTACGTAGCTTGAGTGCATATATTTAAAATTAATTATTAACATTTAATAAAATATATAAATAATGTAGTATAAACTAACTATTACAATATATTAATGTATTCTTAGTATTACAAAATAAAAGAAGTGAAAAACTTCTTAAAGTAATAATAGGACTAGAATTAATTGTCAAATTAAAATATCTTTAAAAAATAAAATATGGAAATTTAAGAATTAAATTTCAAGTAGCCAGGCCAAACAAATTATTCGCTCAAACATTCTATCTTAGAAAAATAAACCAAGTTTGATTGCCTTTTGATTCTTGAGATATGTGTGTCGGTAGTTGCAGCCCTATTGTCACGTCTCTATAACTCATCATTACTTAATTCAGATAAAACCACTTTCTTCTCTTATTTTCTTTTAGATTTTGCGGCACTACTATTCTTCTTCGTCTGTCTGTTTTTGTTTTTGTTTTTTCCTTTTCCAACTTATTCTTCACCTGTTTCATTTATTACTAAACTCAATATAAATACACGTACATATTTTGAATATATAGATTTATAATATTTGTGTGAATATGCACCGGTTGGAATACACTAGATATAAATTTAAGGTATAAGTATAATTTGTGTGTCCAATTTGATGAGATTTTAAAAATATCTTCAATTTTAATTAATATATACTAATAGAAAAGAGTTTAGTGACAAAATGTAGATTGTCTATTATATTCCAATTATATATCTAATCTAAGGAAAAGTGTAACGTGTTATATTATATATAAGAAATAACAATAATTTATTAGAATGATATGATAATAATATGGTTGTAACAATTAATGCTTTCGTGTGGATTGAGGGAAATGATGGTAAACCTTCAACAAAGAACCAACCTGAGTAAGATCAAAGGCGTAAGAATTGGTTAGATATAAAGGCTGAAAATTTGATCTTTGAACCATTTTATAAGTCAAGAAATGCTCTCTTATGGAGATCTTGAAACATCTTTGGATGAAAATCAAAGCTAGAAGATTGTTGTTGCGAAAAATACACACCACAATCACGATAACAAATAAAAACAGGGTGAATTGTTTACCCCAGTTCGTCTTACGACTACGTCTGGGGGCGATGCCAAGCCAGAGATTTCACTATGATTTTCGGATACAGATTACAGGGAAAAACAATTATTAAATAGACAATAATCAAACTATAACCCTAAGTTCATTAAGGTCCCGATGGACCAAGAAACATGAGTCCAAAAATTTGGCTCCATACTCCAACAGTGCTGCAATTAACTTGGAAAGGTAATTTTTCTAAGAAATAAAGGCCAAACCTTAAGACTTAAGAGTGCATTCCTCAGTCGGTGAAGTCTTAGCGTCGAAGGTGTCTAACAGGTTCAGCAATTCTTGAAGTCATATACTCAAATTAGTAATCCCATGATAAATATATATTACCAATTTAATTATAATACGATTTCGTGGCTGATTAGGATAAAACTAGACAGCCGTACGCTTCACAAGAACCACCACCTTTTCAAATTTTGTGTGTGTGTTGGCCTAGTGGTAGAGTGGTTAATGCCCGAGATCATCTCGGGTTCGAGTCCACCGTGTTAAAAATATCTGTATTAATTGACCAAAAAAAAAGAACCACCACCTTTAGCAACTTTGTCAAGAAGCTCAACCCATCTCACACTTCCACCAAATGAAAAAAGTGTTAATAGTAAATGTAAATATATATATATATATAGAGAGAGAGAGAGTTACGTTCAAATCAGAACCATTTTTATCCTAAAAACTAAGAACCAAATAAATTCGTTATGAAAGTTGATGAATCCGTTGAAAAAGTTACTGAATTCAAAAACTTAAAAATTTTAACACGGGTTCGAATCCCATGGGGAGCGAAAATTCAACTTTTTTGAATTCAGTAACTTTTCCAACGGATTCATCCAATTTCATAGTGAACTCATCATTTTTTGGTTCTCACGTTCTCACGATAAAACGGTTCTCACGTTAACCCTCTCATATATATATATATATATATAGAGAGAGAGAGAGAGAGAGTTTGGTTCAAATAAGAATCATTCTTATCCTAAAAACTAAGAACCAAATGAATTCGTTATGAAAGTTGATGAATCCGTTGAGAAAGTTAATAAATTCAAAATTCGAATTTTCACCCGGTTCGAATCCCATAAGGGCGAAAATTCTATTTTTGGATTCGAATTTTCCCACAGATTCATCAACTTTCACCGTGAATTCATCGCTTTTGGTTCTCACGTTCTCACAATAAAAATGATTCTCACGTTAACCCTCCCTATATATATATATATATATATAGAGAGAGAGAGAGAGAGTTTGGTTCAAATAAGAACTATTCTTATCCTAAAAACTAAGAACCAAATGAATTCGTTATGAAAGTTGATGAATCCGTTAAGAAAGTTAATGAATTCAAAAATTCAGAATTTTCCACCCGGGTTCGAATCTCATGAGGAGCGAAAAATCTATTTTTTTGAATTCAGTAATTTCCCCAACGGATTCATCAACTTTCACTTTTAATTCATCAGTTTTTGATTCTCAAGTTCTCACAATAAAAATGGTTCTCACATTAACCCTCCCCTATATATATATATATATATATATATATATGAGATGGATCAGGTAGGAATGGATAATTTGGTAGGAAATAAGAATGAATCTGGGTCTTTGATTTGCTATATCAATGGTTGAGATTTAATTTTCGGGTGTGCTACAGTTTTGTGTTTTGTGTGCTACAAGGATTATTGTGCAACACTATAACTCTTCTTGTGCTACGCTGCAATGAAAGATGTGTTAAACTCATATATTTAGTATATGTGCTACGAATGGATGAAATATGTGCTAAATTAACATGTGCAATATAGTAATTCTGATTGTGCTACACAAATATGAAAGATGTGCTACTATTCTTATTTTCGTAAATTAAGGAGCTTTCTCACCATAACCAACCCCTATATATATATATATATATATATATATATATATATATATATAGGGAGTGAATCAAATGAGAACTCCAACTTTTTTGAGAACTAAGAACTAATCTGGTCCATTCATTTTTATAATCTAATGGTCAAGATTAATTATAAATAGTTAATTATCCTCATAATTTAATGATAACCGTTTAGCCCTAAAATCAAGGGATTTGTATATTGATTTTCGTAATTATTCTCGTATGCATAATTACTACGATTATATGCATAACACCATGAATTACATAAATATAACAATGAATTGGAATGAATAGCATGCACAAGAACTATGATTATATGAATAACAACATGAATTATATGAACAACGAAAAATAGAATGTGAAATATCCAAATAACGAAAATTTAGGGATTTGACTATTTTTATCATTAAATAATTATGTGTCGTCCGATCTTACTTAATCTAACGGTAGTTATTGGTTCTTAGTTCTTATCTAAGAGGTGGTTCTCTCTATAACCAGCCCCTATATAAGGGTTGGATCAAATGAGAACCCTATATTTTTTAAGAACTAAGAACTTATCATGTGCGTCAATTTTGCTTCATCTAGCGGTCAAGATTATATAGTTATTTTAGGTATCTATTTTTCAGATTTTATTAATGAGGATATTCTTGTAATTCTCATATTTGTTGCAACCGATTTTAATGAGTGAATTAAGGGATTCTTTTATATATTCATGAAATTTTTTATTTGCATAATCTTATCATCTTCTAGCACGATTAACAATTAACCAAAATACTACATTGCTTCAACTATCACTCTCACATACCAAACATTGTAGAGAATTTTAATGGCATCATAAGATTTTTTCTTGTGTTTCATTGTTTTATTATATTTATTTTTTGTATTTATATATTACTATAAGTTATTCTATATGGTTTATATTTTGTCTCCTCAATCTTATGTTTGTTTTGTATTTGTTTGCGTTTTATTTCATTGTTAATTTTATTTATTGTTTCTTTTATTGCTTCTCAATCGTAACTTTTTTGTAATGACCGTTCATTTATTTAGTTTTTTGATCAACTAAATTATTCAAAATATTACCAATCGGATTTATGGGTTTGCTGCATAAAAACAGGACAATTGTACAATATAGATACTGATATGCACAATATAAGTTATTTTATGTTTTTATATTGTCTTCTCAAACTTATGTTTGTTTCATATTTGTTTGCGGATCATTCATTGTTAATTTTTTTTATTATTTCTTTTATTGTTTCTCAATCTTAACCTTTTTGTAATGTTCTTTTATTTATTGGTTTTGTGATCAACTAAATTATTCAAAATATTATCTGGTTCATAAGTTTGCTACATAAAAATAAGGCAAATGTGCACAATCTAGTTACTGGTATGCACAATGATGTTATGGTTGCACATGACGATGTTCACGCATAAAGTCTAATCCATACACACGTGATGTATAACAAATTTAATCTTCATGCAAAATTTACATTTGATGTTTTAATTAAAAAAATATGTACAAATTAAAATATGCATCATGGTATGCACAAATTACTATACTGTATGAATAAAAAAGTTATATTCATGGACAATGAAATATTTTGATAATCAAATACAAATTTGGACAATTAATCTATTTGTGTTCAATATTTATAGAGATCCCAGAAGATTCAAAAGAAAAAAGAATGGAGAAGTGAGAGAGAATTTCAAACGAATTAATGGAAAGTGAGAGATAATGTCAAACAAATTGATTGCGGTAATTATGGGTGATGGTGGTTTTTGATGGGTGGTTAAATATTATAATTACTTAATTACCCTTGATGGATTAATATGGTCCAAAATGTGTCAAATATGGTTAATCTCATAATCACACAAAAGAATTAATCTCTACCATTAGATTTAACATTATCTAGGATGCATATTAATTCTTATTTCTCATCTTAGGGGTGGATCCTTCTATAACCAACTCCTATATATATATATATATATATATATATATATATATATATATATATATATATATATATATATATAAAAACGAAGTCAACTATATTTATAAATATTTTCAATAAGTAAATTCCAACATTTATAAATATTCCAACATTTATAAGTAAATTCCAATATTTATAAATATACTTATTGAAACATTTATATATTTCCTTTTTTGTAAAACAAATAAAGTACAAAATATAAATTCCAACACACAGAACCGCTTTTATTAGCTTAAAGGAAAATTTCACACAAAATAGAAAATAAAACTCACACTCACACCAGACACTATGAAGCTTGCTTATTTAAGTACCCAAGTCGCATATCATCAACTTCTCTGCTGTCTCCTAACCTCTTTCCTCTTCTCTACTCTTCTTCTTCTTCTTTCATGTCTTTGTCTACGAGCTCTCTGGTAGAAAATCTTGTCAACAACCTCCTCTATTTTCTCAAAGTATCTCTCTGAAGCTTCTCCAGCATAAAAGTGTCCATGCAATGCTTCCTAATCCCACAACATAACCAAGCGCAGCAAACACATATTCCACTCTATCTCCTCATCTTTTGATTTCGATGGCGTTATACCAGTTCCTGCAGGAGGCTGCTGCAACTTTTGTTGAGTGGGAAGCCGCATAACTCTTTGTTCCTCCAAAGGAATCTGTGGAAAATGTTTGGAACTGACGGCCATTTGGGACCATTCCGACCAGCTCATTGAGGGACAGATTTAAGAATGAAAGGAATGTGAGCCGCGCGAGCTCCTCTGGTATTCTTCCTCTGAGCTGGTTAGCAGAGAGGTCGAGGGATTCGAGCTCCGTCAAGGCACCCAATGATCTCGGATTGTGTCAGTGAGAGCATTGTGAGATAAGTTGAGAAGATAGAGTGAGCTTAGATTACCGATTGCATCTGGTATGGCTCCATGGAAATTATTGGAAGAGAAATCGATACATGTGAAGTCAGGCCAAATCTTGACAATCTTAATCTCAAGCCCTTTCACTGTTAGTGTCACCTCATCCTGGTAGTAGCGGCTTGGACTTTTTAGATAATTATATCCTGAATGGTTAGGCCTCAAATGTGGATCACTTTCAAGTATCATTCCTCCAGGTTGAGAAGTTTAATGAATGGAGGCTGCCACTGAAATTATTGAAAGATATATCCACAATTTGAAGATTTGGCCAGCTCTTGTCGCACCTCACCTCTCCATGGAATCTGTTGAAACGCAACACAAGAACATGCAAACTTGAAGGCAGCATGCACGGGAAACTATCATCAAAGTTGTTGTATCCAACATCCAAGACTTTCAGGTGTTTGGAGTATGCAAAGGACTTTGGAATCTTCCCGCTTAAGATGTTGTTGCTGAGGTCCAAGGTAGAAAGAAGACGAGGAAGTTGACCTGGGATGCTGCCATTAATGTTGTTCCCCCTGATCTTGAGCACCTCAAGCATCTCCATGTTTCCCAGTAGACATAGAGGTATATTACCTCTCAAGTTATTGAAAGACAAGTCGAGGACTTGAAGGTTTGTGGCATTGCAAAGGGAGGTTGGGATTTCTCCACTTAGGCTGTTATTAGCAACAGATAAGGAATGCATATAGGAACTGATATTTGTAGTTGGAAGGATTGTGTCGAAGTTGTTATCAGAGTAATCTACACTCAAAGCCTGTTGTGGAAAAGGGGGCAATTCGCCCTTGAGCTGATTCGAGTGTAAGTCTACTACAAGAAGATTAGTAGGAACATGATAAGGCTTTTCCAGATCCACCAACAGATTATGAGAGAGGTTCAAGTTGGTAAGTTCAATTTTTCCCCAAATCCAACTAGGAATAGCCCCTGCAATCCGGTTGTCCGAGAGGTCCAAAGATTGCAAAGGGATTTTTATAAAATCAGGAAAACATGCAAATTGCAGGAAGACAGAAATAACATGTCCAGCTTCGGGTATCGATACGAACTTGAATTAACGTTGTTTACTTCAACTGACAAGTTGTTTTGAGAAAGGTCAAGCAGAATAAGATTGGGAAGACTTCGAATATTTTCTAGTTGAAAAGTGCCATTGAACAAGTTGTTTGAAAGTGAGAGATGTGTAAGGCTATGAAGTTGGAAGAAAGAGTGGGAATGTTTCCACTCAATGCATTATCGTCTAACATTAACATCTCCAGATATCTGAAACCGAAAAGACTTGAAGAGTTGTTAATTTCACCTGAAATGGACTCATTCAGAAGCATCAAACTGATAACATGGCCAAAATCATCACATTGCACACCATTCCAGTTGCAACAATCATCACAGTCGACACCATCCCAGCCGCAACAATCATCACAGTCCACACCATCCCAGCCGCAACAACCATCGCTCTGATTCCAATGAACCAATTTTTTTGAATAAGAAGAATCGAATTTGAACTCGTTCTTCAGCTCAAGTAAGAGAGATTTTTGATCCTTGAGGCATTGGCCTTGCACGGAGACGACAGCTATTGCCAAAACGATGGAGATAAAAAAAAAGTGGGGAAGTGAAGAAATTGGCATTGCAAAGAGTGAATGATGGATCATACAAAAATCCCAGCAGCTGTTTGAGGCTTTAAATTTGCGGTGAGGCTGCAAGGGCTTCATGTTTTCACACACCTATTTCCTTGTAATTCTTTGAAAAGTGTGCGTGTTATTATGAAATTTGAGGTTTATATTAGTTGTTTAATTGACGTATAGCAAGGGTTTAGGCTTTTCCGCACTCGCACATAAATTGTTTTGCTGGATTTATGGAGTATTTCTCACTCCACTTTTATAGAATAATGAATTTTTATTGACATATAGTCTCGCGTATTTCCATGAGCATGAGGTCTGCAGAACATACAAATACACCGATTTGGTTCTTTTGTCCTACAATTTTATGTGTCCTATCATACAGATAGACTTGTCAATAAACGGATTTTATTCATACCGATTCGGAACTGCTCATAGCCTATTAACATTGGTTCTAGTTTCGATTTCAGACTGATTCAGATCCGACCCCGTTGTTCCGGTTCTGACCCGATCCGACCTCTTTTTTTTTTATGTACTATGAGCTTCTCTAATGTGTCTATTAACATTGAAAAAATGAGATATTCTATTTCTAATTCATTACTATTTTTTATTAAAATATGAAAAAATCATACTCCCTCCGTCCTAATATTCATGGCTCCTTTCTTTTTATACGTAGATTAAGAAGAGTTTGTGTTTTATATGTATAGTAGTGTATGGTATGAAATTCGATACACTTTTTAGTGTGAAATTATTTTCTTTTTGAAAACGGGTCAACAATAATGGGACAGTCAAAAGAAAACGAGCCAACCAATAATGGGACGTAGGGAGTATAAATTAGTATTTGGGTATTACCCGATCTAGACATATAGTTTGATGGTCCGAATCCGATCCGAATTGAATATTTAATGGGTTGGTTCCAAAAACATAATTGATAATTATTTATCTATTCCAAAACCCGTCCATTAACAAGCTTAGGACGCAAAGCCAAATAGGTTTTTTAGGGGGGGCTAAGTTTAAAAACAACTATAGTGCGCACGAGGACAAATTCAGAATTTTTACTAGTTTTGTTTAGTAATTATATTTAAAGAGAAAATAGTTAGGGGAGATGGCCAACGCATACCTAATTTAGTGCAATTTTATCTAAAAATGTTTATTTCACTACTTGTATACTTGATTTTTTTTTCTTCTAATATCCTTTCTTGAAAGAACGTCGTTCCACTCATTCTTTCTTTTCTCCCACCCGTTCCTCTTCAAATAAAAACATCTTAAATACAAAAAAGCTGTGTAGAAAATATAAAAAATCGATTATAATACCATCTTAAATATTTATAAATATGCATTTTCAGTTTTGATGTAAACCCATTCTTCATTAAATGATGCTAAAATATAGAATTGATATCAAAATATTACGTAGCTTGGGTGTATAAATTAATTATTAACATTTAGTAAAACTATATAAATAATGTAATTTAAACTAACTATTACACTTTGTAAGAAAATGAAAGAAGTAAGATACTTCTTAAAATAATAATGGGACTAGAATTAATTGTCATATTAAAATATCTTTAAAAATTACATATGAAAATTTAAGAATTAAACTGACGGAAGGAACCATGAGAGAGAAACACACACTCCAACTCTCTACTTTTCTCTACGAGTGCACTCCCCACTTGATGTGAGATTATTTTTAGACAATATACCAATTTTAGCCTATAAATTATTATTTTTTTATCAATTTTAGTTAGTAAATCAATAATACCTTAATCAGACCTAATGAATTAATTTTGTGACAATTTTAGTCATGTAAGTGATTTTTCAATGTTGCAAAATACAATTGACACCAAAAATAACATGTAGCCCGTAAGTTATTTCCAATGACGTTTTTGACTTGTGCTTTCTATATGTCATTTCTCGTTGTCGATTGTGCTTTTTCGATGACAAAAAAATCACTCACATACTAAAATTATCACAAAATCAATCCATTATGCTTAATTAAGGTATTATTGATTTATTATGCTAAAATTGCCACAAAGTCAGTTTATTAGGTTAAAATTATATATTTTCCCATTATTTTTAAAGAGCAGCTTTTCTTTTAGACTCTTTTGATTCGCTGCAAATTCCACAAGTAGGCCAACGTGATGAAACAAACTATTCGTTCAAACTTTCTAACTTTTGAAAAGTAAACCAAGTTTGATTGCCTTTTGATTCTTGAGATATGTGTGTCGGTAGTTGCAGCCCTAGCCCTATTGTCACGTCTCTATAACTCATCATTACTTAATTCAGATAAAACCACTTTCTTCTCTTATTTTCTTTTAGATTTTCCGGCACTACTGTTCTCCTTTGTCCATCTGTTTGTTTTTGTTGTTTTCTTTTTCCAGCTTATTTCTTCAACTATTTCATTTAGACTAAATTCAATATAAATATACTAACTCCGTCCCCTAATTTCCTTCCTAGTTTTTATTTTTATAATGTCCCCTAATTTTTTTCCTATCCATTTATGATAATTATCTTCCCAATTTATTACATTTAATAATATCATTTGTTTATATCTTTTATCACCCATGATCCATCATTATTTCTTTTTTTTACCCTCAATAATTCATTTATTTACATCTTTTACCATTTATATCCACCACCAACTAATTTAATATTACACTATTATATGACCCTTACTCTACTCATAATACGTTCAATAATTTTTATTAAAACTTATACCGAAGATTCTTAGAAATAAATTTGGAGGACGAAGGGAGTATGTACATATTCATTTTTAACATATAGATTTATAATATTTGTGTGAATATCACTGGCAGAGCCAGAGTGGGTAGCGGGGGCACTGACCCCCTGGTTTTTATAAAATTATTAAGTATATATATGTATTTTAATTATTACAAAAAATAATTTTCTTTGTTGTGATGTAGTTTTGTTTTTCATGTGATAGAGAGATTAAACTGATTTTTATTTTATCAATATTGGTGTTTAAGTTTCCTTGATAAAATATCCTGTATGTCTATAAAAGTATATTTACATTTAGTTTTCTATTATGTTTCGAATATGAATAATACGATTTTTACTTGTATACAAGTGTTGTAATTTTTATTCTCTAATGAAAAACTTGATATCTTACCATTTGAACTTTGTGTGTTATTATGTAATTCTATCATTTGATTCTTTTTATAATAATGTGTCATGAATTATAAAGATATTTAAGTTTTATATTATCTACACGACGAGGAACTCAATTTCAAAGTCAACAAAACTTTATTTGTAGTTCCTTCTTCCCAATGTAGAATATTGAAAATTAGGGTTCATTTTGAATTTTGTTGTTATTATTATTTAGGTATATAAAATATTTTATATGAAAGCATATCCTATTGTGGATGTTTCATTTTTATCAGTTAATGAAGCTTCCCATCAAACCTTAAAGAATAAAAGAGAAATATTATGAGGTGGTCATGTTTAACATTATGATACAATTTAAATGGTGTTATAGTTGTATTAAAATTATTATGTATTTTTTAAGTTTAATTTAAAATTCTTTGTATAGATTTAAATCATAATTAGTTGGACCTCACTTTACAAAAAGTCTACCTCCGTAGTCGGTGAATATGCACCGGTTGGAATACACTAGATATAAATAGTAATGCCAAGGTTGAAAGACTATTGCAATTGAGTGGAAGGTTTATACAAAGTGTTAATGAAGAGAATTGCCCCAAATGTTAACTTACCTACTTAATTTAACCCATATACTAACATACTATTCTTTTTACCCATTTCTAATTAAAATTATAAAAATATCCTTCATTACAGTAAAAAAGATGACATGAGGGAGGAGGTTGGCATGGATTGGTGTCGGAAAGCGAAGGAAGGAGGAGGTTGGCCAGGGAAAAGGGAGAGGAGGGTTGGGCTGCCGACAAATGGGAGGAAGGGATGGTTGTCAGTCGGGAAAAGGGAGATGGAGGGAGGTTGGCCGCCGACAGAGGAAAGAGAGAGATGGTTGGCCGTCGGGAAAGAGTAAGGAATGGAGAGTTGGTCGCCGGGAAAAGGGAGAGGTGGGAGGTTGGACACCGGGAAAGAAGGGAGAGGGGAGGGTTTGGCCGCTGGGAGGGTTGGCTGTTGGGAGGGTTGACCACTGTGCGTGTGAATCCGTGTTTTTTTTTTATTTAAAGGATAAAATTGACAATTGATTAAAAAAGATAGCAACTTAACATATGGGATAAAAAGTATAGAAATGTACATTTTTTCAAAAGTATGTATCCTTTATATTCATTTTAAAATTTTACTATATTTCATATCCATTTCACTATTTAATATATTTTAAGTCAAAAAGATGAAAAATCTCTCCGATCGACCGGATATAGTGTAATGATCGACCGGAGACTTCAAAAATATTAGAATTATTGAAAAACTTGAGATTCCAGTGAAAACCTTATTTCCGATCGTGAAAACTTTGTCTTCAGTCGTAAAATTGTTATCTCCAGTCGACTAGAGACAATTATTTCCGCGATTGAAGACAACAATTTTACGACCGGAAACAAAGTTTTTCAATGGAATCTCAAGTTTTTTTCTATAATTCTAATATTTTTGAAGTCTCTGATCGACCATTACACTGCTCCGATTCTGAAGGCTTCATATTCCATTTCAAACTTCAAAATGCACTTTTTTAAATAAAAAACACAATGATTTCGAAAATTACATCACATTCCGTTCAAAAATACATTAAATTAATAAAATGGGTATGGATAGTAGCAAATTTTAAAATTGGTTATAGGTTGTACATGCTTTGACAAAATGAGTATTTAAGTTTGGAGTGCTGTTGGAGTGCAACACTAGAACGGACAATCGATGGCAGCATGCATGGGTAACTACCTTCGATCTTGTTGTTCTCTCCAATACTCACGAACACTAATGATTTGCAATTTTTTAGGGACTCTAGAAAATTGTTGTGAGAAAGATTTAGAGTTGTAAGATTGTGAAGCCTTTGATATTTTCAAGTTGAAAAGTGTCATTAAACAAGTTATCAGATAAGAAGAGAACCTCAAGGCTTTCAAGCTTGAAGAAAGAGTCGGAGATAGGGCCTTTTGAGTTGGTTACTGCTTAAATCAAACTCAATCAAGTTAAATAGATTTAGAGTGCATGGTCCCATCAAGTGAATTGTGTGCTAATTAAATTCGACTTCCGAAGATACTTAAGACTTACAAGACTTGATACAAACTCAATACCACATGAAATGGCTTCGTAGTCGAGCTGCAGACTCATAACGTGCCCTACAGTGTCTAGAGGTGGCAAAATGTCGGGCCGGCCCAAGCCCATCTGGCTTTTCATAAAATCAAGTTGGGCTGATCTGAAAATTCATTGAACCAAAAAAATGAAACCCAACTAGACTCGAAATAGTGTTTATAGTGTAAAAATTCATGGACGGGCCAGGGACGACCGAGCCCACCGTACTTTTAATCATTTTCAATGGACCCGACCTAACCCGAAATTCAATCTGACCTAAAATGTCTAGGCCTAAACCTGCCCAAACCTGAATGAACGGCCGAGCTGGGTTGGCTGTACTTGTTTTCCCAGCCCTAGTCCAGGGGTGGAGGGGGTAGTGGGAGCACTGGACCACCTATAATTTGTTAAAAAAATTAGGGGTGTATTAGTCTTTTAATGAATAATAATGTTAAGAGTATTTAATTGTACTTGGGAATATATTTACACCAAAACTCCTTATAGTATACAATTGGGGTTTCAGACCAAATCTGAGTTACTTTGGTTTCCTCAAATCTTTTTTTCTTTTCATTTTTCTAAATATCCCAATGACTAAATGTATTGTACCTTTCCTTTTCTTTTCTTTTTTGCCTCACTTGCGTCTCATTGTTGAATATATTATTTTAAGAATAGTTATTACAGAATAAATGGTATTATAATATAATGTACCTAACATTTATTATTGAAGATTGAATATCATATTGCTTAATTGTGGAATACTTTTAGTAAGTTTAGCTCTTCTTGTTTGGCCAAGATTCATTTTTTCTTATCACCAAAACTCACAAGGGAAGCAAAATGTAAATTCTTTTGATTGAAAATAAAAATTGAAAGTTAAACAGATATTTGGATGTCTGAACCGTTGAACATGCCTTTTTTTTTGAGTTAGTGGAATTAACAATTGCTATCTAGATCTTTAATGTGCATTGAGTAAATTTACGTTGATATTCAATATTGCTTCCAATTAATGTACCTTATACCACATAGCTAGACTAAGTTGGGATAAGAAATTAATATTTAATTAGTAACAGTCTCATAACTATACTTAATTGATTCTTTATTATTCTTATGAGTAAGCCAACTATTTGCTATACTGCATTGAGAATTAATTGGTTATCAATACTCATTAAGAACTTGCCATTTCCTTGCAATCTACCTCAATTTTAATATGTTTTTTTTTATCTAATTTTTTTTTAATTGGTCCAAACTCTCACAATTTTTAAATTAGTTAAAAATTATTAACAATATATATTATTCATTTGATATTCCGATAAGTCCGGGTCTATCGAACTTTTAGATCACAAAATCATGGTGAACTGATTCAGTTTGATGAAAAAAATCCGAAACAAACCCATAATTATCTCAAAATTGTATCAAATCGATCTGAATTCAAATATTTTGGTTAGATTTTTCGGTTTCGATTTCACCCTCATCACTAATGTTGCATCTCTTTGATCATTCCATGTGATGGATCATTTTGATCAAGCTAACATTGCATCTTTTGCTCAAAGGCACACCACACACCAAATAACCCACACTGTTTCCTAAGTGTGAATCAATCATTTGAAAATGTTGAAATTTGAGTGTACTGAGGAATCTTTCCAACCAGCCTGCTATAAAAGGCGTTAAATAACAAAAGAGAATAGAGCCAAGTGGTGGATGTGAATCTCTCTAGGGGTGTTAACCGGCGGATTTTACCTGGACCAGAACCAGTAATTTAGTATTGGTTCTGATTCTGGAATCGACCCAATAAATACTAAATCTGGACCGGATCCGGACCATTAAATTATGGATCCGGATCGGGTATTACTCATTTCTAACTGGGTACCCATTGGATCTTAATTACCCCCAAATCCTTATAAATATAACCATATTTATAGTCAGTATTCGCTGCAAATTTGGAGCAAATGAGTCGGGAAGTCGACTTACAAATGCAAACCTAGATTTTATTACAAATTTACTGTGCTAATTCTCGTTAAAAATCGTCAAGATACATTGAATTAGGATGCAAGAGTTCTTGATTTCTCGTAAGAAATTATTGAAAAATTAGGACCCAATACTGACTGAATTTGTGGAAATATTGATGAAACCCAACAGGACTATGATTGATAATGTATTTTCTTAAATGAATTTGTGGAAATATTGACTGAACAAGATTATTAGGTTTTGTGAAAAAATTATCGAGTTTAATTTACACGTTTTTGGTAAATGATGGTTTTAGTAAATTAATTAATATTTCGTAATCATACTCAAATGTAAAATGCTCTTACAGACAAAGTGGATATGTAATACTCAAATTAAAAATAGTAAAAAAAAGAAAAACTGATCGGGTCGGACCGGAACCGGACAAAACGGGCCGGGTCTTGACCGGTCCGGGTCCAAGCGGTTCTGGAACCGGAACCGGAACCGTTGTTTTAAAATTTAATAGGTTTCGAACGGTTCCGGATCGATCCGGGTAAAGACCGGCCGTTGACATCTCTAAATCTCTCGTATGTATGGAGAGCTTTCGAGTTTTAGCCCATGCTAAGAGTTATCTTAATATTTTGGGCTAATATAGTATTTCTAGACCAATGTTTGCTCATTTACTTCAAAAATTAGAAGACACGTTCGATATTGACATAATAATATCCAATATATTGATAATTTTTATTTAAATTTAGATTGAATCGATTTCTTTATTACAAGAAAATTAAATTTTATGTAGAGTTAATTGTAAACAACTGTCTAGTTTCATTCAACGCAAATTTTCAATCACGAGCACGACTACTTAGTACTGAAAAAGTGGGTCGGATCTAAATTTAAAAAAGAAATTAAAATGTTAGGTGTCACTTTGTCAATATTGAATGTATTGTCTATTTCTAAAAAATAGACAAATTTGGTCTAGGAGTGACATTAATACATTCACTCCGTCTCAATATTCATGGCTCCTTTCATTTTGCACGTAGATTAAGGAGAGTTGTATTTTGTGTGTAAAGTAATGTGTTGCATGAAATTCGAGACACTTTTTAGCGTAAAATTGTTTATTTTTTTGGAAACGGGCCAAAAATAATAGATGACAAAAAAAGAAAACGAGTCAATAATAATGGGACGGATGGGATATAATATAGCACAAAAACGTGTATGCGACTATCTTATGAGTTAAGCTCAATAAAGTGAATTTAGATTCAAATGCGTATCTAATGGTATTCTACATAAAAATTTGAGAGAACTAATTAATATACAGTCTCATAAAGTAAAAATAAAAACTAACTATTAATATAAAAAGGATAAAAAATAATCACTGTTACTATTTTAGTCTTATTCTTGAATTAGTCTATTGCATACTATTAAAGACTTGAGTTGAATTAGTTTGTTTGTTTTTTTTAATCTTCAATTCAAGCCTAAACTTGATTTTATTCTTAATTTAGATATAAAAGGGGAAATTCTTCCTACTCTTGAATTAGGCATAAATGGACCAATTCATGAGTTATCTCCCCCGACTCTTAAATTTAAGTGTAAAAGAGGCAACTCATGAGCAACAATTCTTGAAAGAGTAAATTTTATAGATTTACAAGGATAAGGAACTACTTAACACAAAAATGACTATTTTTTTTATCTTTTGTATCCTAATGAATACTTTTTTCTTTTTTTTTCTTTTTTTTTTAATCTTTGTAGTATCAAAATGATATTTTAATAGATTAACCCTAAAATTTTGCTGTCCAAAATCCAAATCACATCTTATTATAATTGACTTAAGTTTTCGAGTAGAATAATATATTCGATATGTTCATTAAATAATATCATAAGTAGTACTACCTCCGTCCACTAAATTCGTGCATTTAATTCCATTTTCGTCCGTCCACAAAAAATGTTCACTTTCCTTTTTTGGAAACATCAACTTTACATTTTTATCCTAAACTTATCTATTTTTTTAAAAAAAAAATCACTTATGGTCCACCTTTTTACACTCAATATCCATTAATATATTCATTTATTATCCCCATGGTACACCTTTTTATACTCACTTACTTTACACTCATTACAATTTATTAAAACCCGTATCACCAAAATCAATGAACGATTTTGGTGAACGGAGAGAGTATATTCTTTTTTTCTTCAAAAAATAAGTAGTATCTTCCTTTTCATTAAACTAAGTTTTTAGTCTAAATACATACTATACAACGACCAATATTAGAATTACTAGAAGTTCGTAACTTCGGGTAGTAAGAGTATTCTCATTCACAATCTATCACAATCCAATTTTTTACTATAATATTTATTTCTCTCTCCTTCACCTATACAATCCACAATCCAATTCAATTTCATCATTTTCATACTCCATCAATGATACAAATCCAATCTAAATTTTTTATTTTACTTTATTTTTGATTACTTATTATCTAAAAATAAGTCTACTCTATTACACATATCTAAAGAAAATATAAAATTATTTATACTTTAAATTCATAATTATGAAAAATTACATATAATTAAAATAAGATACAAACTCAATAAGAAAATGAAAAATACATATAAGATATAGTAATTGGAATATGATCTTTAAAAAAACTATAAATTGATACACAAAATTTTGAATTACATAACTTTAATTGATAGAAAATATGTGAGAGATAAATATATGAAAAATGAGAAAATTTAAGTTGGTGTAAAATTTTAATAATATTAGGTTCTATTTATAGAGAAAAAGAGATAAACTTTGATATAATATTTTATTTTTATATATATAACTATCATAAATTTAAATTTATATCAATAAAATTTTATTAGGCCAATTATATTTGAACACTTGTCAACAATATGGGTGATGATTTTTTTTCAAACTTGGATAGGTCAATCAATTTTGATTGTGATTTTTTTGCTTCCAATTTCTTATTTATTATATTGTTTATTTTCTAATAAAAATCATGAAAAAATCATTGATGAGAGTATAATTGACAAAGTAGCGGGTCGGTCGGCCCGTCCCGGATCCGTTGGGCTTTTACATTTTTGGGCCAGGTCGGGTCCGTCTAAAATATTCGAGCCTAAAAATATGAAGCACAAACCAGCCTCGAGTGGGCTTTCTAGCGGGTGGGCTTTTTTCAAATCATTTTTCTAATTTTTATATATATAAAATTATTATTTTTAATTGTAAAAAATAAATAATTATAGATATGTATATTAAATAATATTATAAATATGTATATTTAATAAAATATCGGGCGTACTTTTTTTAGATCAATTTTCTAATTTTTTAATATAATTTAATTGTAAAAAAATAAATAATTATATAAAATATAATTAATATTATTAAATAATTATAGATATGCATATTAAATAATATTATAAATACGTATATTTAATAGAACATCGGACGAGCTTTTTTAGCTCGAAACCCTGTGCTTTTTTGGCCCAAAGCCCGATAGGCCCGGGGTTTTTTTCGGTCGGGCTTTTTGGTCTGATTTTTTCGGGCCTTTAATTTTTAAGTCCAAATCAAATCAAACCCTGGATAGCCCGGATGAGATTTTTGGGTCGGGCTCATTTTACCGACTCTAGATGGGAGTAGCCAAAAGGTTGGAAATATTAGCCTACTTTAATTTGATTTAATTTATGTGGAAATGTACGTCAATACCCACTTTTTAAAATTTAAAAGCAGTGTACATCCAATATGAAAAAGAGTCACCCATACCCAAAACATTTTTTAAATATATTTTGTCGATTTTGCACGATTTTAAAATAATCATTTCGAAAATCATACAATCATTTCAATTATCAATTAATTTCTTGAGATATCAATTTTAATTTCAATTTTAATTTTTATAATTCTTTTTATAATTTCTTTGGGAGGCGGGTTGGGCTGGGGTGGGGGTTGGCATGGTGTGGGTTGGCCGCTAGGGAGGATTGGCCGGGGTGGGGTTGGCCATGGGGGGGTTGGCGCATGGGTGGGGGTTGGCATGGGTGGCGGGTTGGCCATGAGGTGGGGGTTGGCCTGGTGGCGGGTTGGCATGAGGTGGGGGTTGGCCGGGTGGCGGGTTGGCCATGAGGTGGGGGTTGGCAGCGGGTGGGGTTGGCGGGGGTGGGTTGGCCGGTTGGTGGTTGGTAGGGATGGGTTGGCCGCTATTTTGTAATTTTTTTGTGATTTATTTAATATTCAACGAAAACAATAAATTACTTGACGAACAACTTTATGAAAATTAATATCGAACAACTTTACTTCATCAAAATTAAATAACCAACAACTTTCTCGATCAAAATTAAATAAACCAACAACTCATATTTAATAGACATCAATTTTTGCAGTTAAATAAACCAATAACTCATATTTAATAGATATGAATTTTTGCATTGACAATTTTGATCGGACTTCACCTATATAATTCATTCTTTCATTTCGGTCACTGAATCACTTTTGCAATCGTTTTTCTCTATCAACATTTCGGTCACTATCTATATCAACATTTCGGTCACTGAATCACCGCATATCTATATTTGCAATCGTTTTTCTCTATCAACAATCGTTTTT
The DNA here is from genome assembly GCA_036937905.1 of Salvia rosmarinus. Taxonomy (NCBI): domain Eukaryota; kingdom Viridiplantae; phylum Streptophyta; class Magnoliopsida; order Lamiales; family Lamiaceae; genus Salvia; species Salvia rosmarinus. The sequence continues at coordinate 3,029,686 of CM072818.1, read as the reverse complement.
CTCTATCAAATATCGTCGATCATAAAAGGTAATTTCAATATTTTGATGTATTTGTTATATATATTATTCTTTAATTATTGTTAGATGAATTTAGGTAAATTTTAATTAATTTCAATCAATAATTATTTTGGAACATCGCTATAATTATTGTTAGATAAATAATTAATTAACCATTGTGTATTTGTATGATTTACTGTGTATTATGAATTTTTAGATGAATTATTGAATTAAATTATAGTTTTCCGTTTAATTTAGTTTAGTTTAATTTAATTCTTATAAATACGTAGTTGAATTTTGATTTAGTTTAGAATGTAGTTGAATTTTTGATTTAGTTTAAGTTTAGTTTATAATATTTAGTTTAGTTATAATATTTAATTTAATTATTATTTAGTTTAGAAATGAATTATTATTTGATTTAGTTTAGGTGAATTTATTTTGATAATTTATTGGCTCTCGGGATGGGTTGGCCGCTAGGGGTGGAGTTAGCCGTCTGGGTGGGGTTGGTAGTGGGGTGGTTGGTTACCATTGGGGTAGGGGTTGGCCGTGGGGGGTGGGGTTGGCCGTGGGGGTGGTTGGTTGGCCGCTGGGTAGGGGTTGGCCGCGGGGGGTGGGGGTTGGCCGTGGGGGGTGGGGTTGGCCGGGGTGGGTTTTTTTTTTTGTGAATATATTTTATTATTAATTAATTATAAATTATAATCCTATAATATTCAAATTACGAACACATAGAAATCAAATTAGGAAGACATGGAAATGTGAATTATAATTTATTGTTATTATTATTTTGGAAATTAATTATCATTCTCGCTCAATTATAATTTATTGTTCTTATTATTAAACATTAGTGATCAATATTACTGTTTTTATATTTAATTTGTATTATTGATCAATGTTACTTATTTTATATTTAATTTGTATTATTTAGTTTAGATGATGTTAATATTTTTATATTTAATTTGTATTATTTAGTTTAGATGTTTGTTTTATAATTAATGCTAGATGAATTTTTAATTAATTATTGTGCATTTCTATGTTTTAATTAGATGACGGAGTGGAAGAATATTATCATTAGATATGAAGGATGTTGGGATGATTGTTTGAACTACTGCGGAGGTGCATCATCATATACCTATGTTCGGACGGATAATGTACTTATTTGGGAGTTATGAGAAAACATTAATTCCCTTCTGGGAGCAAATTCTTTTGACTACCAAATACATTATATATCGAGATGTCGAAGTGGTAGACTTATCAAATCACTTTTGACTACCGATGATCAGCTAGCTCGATTGTGCAGGGTTTATGCCCAACCGGAGGTGTATGTGACATCTGGAGGCGGCTCCCAACCGTAACTCAAGCATATATGCCACAATTCGAGCAACCACGTGATACAGCGTATGACTACACTTCACAATACTTATCTCTGGATGAGTCATTCACACAACAATTTGGAGCATATGATTGGTTTGAGCAAAATACACCTCAAGAAGTGCCGCAACATGTGCGCGAAGTGGGCGACGCGATCGTTGGCGGTGATGATGATGAATCGTCGTCGACGGTGAAGAACAAGCAGTGCGATGAAGAAGAGGAGGAGGAGGAGGAGGGCGTGCGGTGCAAATGTGATCTCCGCACGTTTGTAGAATTTGATGCGTGGATACGTCGAGAGGGTGGAATAGAAAAGTTGCTTGGGATGATTATGCAGAGTAACACGCAAGGGGTAACCGAGGGACTCGAGGTAGAACAAATGGAAGAGCTGAGAAATTGGCTAGTTCCTGTTATTCCTCATGAGGCTTCGAACAATCTTTTTGCTAGTCCTCTTGACTCTATTCCGAACCCCGATGATCGGCGAAGGTTCCATCTTCGACAACAAGGTGGACCTTAAGATATCAGTCGGGTTGTGGCACTTGGAACAAAGAGCAGAATTTGTTATTCCGCGATCGGACCAGACCCGGATTACGTTCAAATGCAGATATCGTGATCAGTGTCCGTTTCTATTGCGCGCATCGCAATAGGGTGGTTTTGGTTTGTGCGCAAGTTTGATACCGTACACTGTGTAGAAGATCTCGTGAATACTGAACGCGCAAGGTCGATGGCCGTGTGATTACAACATACATAGCGCGAAAAATACGCGAGACGGTGAAGTCGTGTCACGACCCCATTCCGGACCAACCCGAACCTGAGGCGACTAATACTAGGAGTAGTATTTTAGGGATTACGGGTAAAATAAAATGCATAAGAATAAACTAACATGCTTGAGCGAGAATATAAGGTGATGTTATAATGTTTTGAAAAGGTTTAGGCCATGGACCCCAAAACTTGGCACGATCCGATGGGCCTTGATAGTTCATAACATAAAACATAAATAAAGGAGTTCGAGTATAGCGGAAAGTGTGTGAATACATATATGACGATATGCATTCAAGGTATAACCCAAACATTCAAGTAAATCGGCGAGGACACTAGACTCTCAACACATCCCCCATCATCACCATCGAGCTCAACCTGCACATTTAAAAACAAACATGCAGGGCTAAGTACAAGAAATTGCACTCAGTGAACTTATGCCGAAAACATTTGATGATATTTGGATTACGCTGCCAATATCGAGTAAGTCACAGGGTTTTAGTTAAAAATGCCTTGTGCTTACCAAATCATTCGATTAAGTAAACATAGCTTTGGCGGGCATTTTCTTGGTGTGTATGGTCCGTATCTCATAGTCCAATACATAATAATAAATAATTAAATAAGCGTCGAGAGGAGGCCTCCATCTACGACGCCGTGACCGCCGTAATCCGTCGACATGCGTCACTCTGCAAGCATATGTTAACACGGTATAGTTCCAACCTTCACGCCAATCCTAGCGGGCATTTATCATCCGGCACAGGACCCGACATTAAAAAGGTTGGGTGCTACCACAACAATTGATATAATAGTTCCAACCATCTCCACAGCCCTACCCGGGCATAACAGATAGGATCCATACACAAAACGAAATATTTTTGGCAGGTAATGTAGTAAAACATTTGTTAAACAGTTGTAGGATAAGTGCTGTAAATAAACTCATTTGATATAACAGTAAAGTCACGTTTTAGTGGGGTAAGAAAAGGCCCACATTTTGAAGATAAGAAGCCCACCTGGACTACGGTTCGTTGTAAAAGTACTAGGTTCGATCGTTGGTCAAAATCCGTCGTTGCGTTTGCGTCACCTTTACTGAAAAGCGAGGCTTTAGTACGTCGCTCAAGTCTATCGAGACTCTCGAAAACTTAAGATAACTTTGATATTTCATATCGATGTGAGACTGAATTCCTTAGTGAATTGAATCGTCTCTAATCGTATCGATTGACTTTTCTCGTTCGCCGAGATCGTTCAACGATATAGCACGTTTTCGATATATGGATTTCATTTATGAAATCCTTTCTTACTAATGAGGTATCATACTCAATTAGTATATTTTACAGCGTCTTGGCGTATTTATAAGCGTATAATCGTCGTTTGACTTTGAAAAGTCAACGAAGTCGACACCGTCAACAAAGTCGATGATTTTGACTTTTAAATAGTAATTTCTTACTATTTTGCTTTATAAATCGAATTTAATCGATTTGAAAACGTAAAGTCCTATTCCTCGATTTATCTTGTAAATCAAGGACTTATAAATATTTTCGCATTTTTAATAATTCTTTTTATAATTAAAAGCGTATTTTGGTTTTTGAAACGTTACAAAGTGAACGTTTGTCTCAAACATAGCAATCTATGTTTATAAAATTTTGTAATATTTGAAAACTGTCCAGAATATTATTTTACCAAAAATTTATAATTAAACAGTTTTAAAAAGGATTTAATATCCTTATTAATTATCGAAATTTTCGATAATTGTCCTAAAAATAGCAAACGACCCTTGAAAATTTTTCTAAATTAATATAGTGTATTATTATACACTATGGTCCAGAATATGAATTTATCAAATTCATAAAGTACTGTTTGCTATTTATTTATATATATACATATATAAATATTCACGGTAATTCCAATAAATAGGGAATAATCATCCAAAAATTTCCAAAATTGATATATACCTATCATAATGTCCCAACATCAGTATATAATATTTTCATAACCCATAGTTCATCATAACTATTTATTTCTATATATATATAACAATATTGCACGGTAATTATAAGATAATTACCAAATAAATAGTAAACAATTTCTAAAAATTCTAAATAAATTCCAACATCAATAAACATTATATTATAACATTGTAACATCATAACATCAACCAAAACCATTTGAATCATCACCATATGGAGCTACAAGCTCTCGGCTTTTTTGACTAAAAATGGTATTTGATTTTCAAAAATTCCAACAATTATATACTATGTTTATACACTATAGTATAGTAATATAACATCATAATATTTATCAAAAACCAATTAAATCATCACCATATGAGCTCATTGCTCTCGGTTTATTTGATTTCATTAGGTAAATGATTTTCAAAAATTCTAATAAATTCATACAACACATAAACAATATACTAAAGCATTAATACACCATTGCATGTTCAAAAATAAAATCATACACCAACCTACATATTTATAAAGCTCTCGGCCCTTTTTAATTAAATAGCAATTGATTTTCAAAAATTCTAATTAAATCATAGAACATATAATCAAGGTTCTAAAGCACTAATATGTCATTGCATGCTTGAAATAAAAATTATACACTAAGATACTTCATACATAGGCTCACGGTATTTTTAAAAATTTAAGCTATGGTTTTTCAAAAATTTCTAAACCAATACTATGGTCTTAAATCATAACATAGATCATATATTCATCATAAAAATGATTAGAACATGCTCGGCCATTATCATTTCTTTTTTAACTATTTTCGAAAATTATAAAAACTATATCCTATAGTTTCGAAAATAATATAAGCAAGATGCATTCATATTTTCCATATACTATGTCCTATGTTCATCTAAACATACTTCTCATATATTTTCAAAATAAAATCCTCAAGAATAATTATGAACACATATCTCATGCTTCAAGAACATTTACACATACATAGATGCATATATAATATTTTCGAAACACACATATACATACATGAAACTGCTCGATTTTTTTTTTTGAATAAAAGGAGGATGAAATCGGTGCTATAGTCTAGTGTTTTACCTTGAGAATGGTATAATATCACAAGAATATGATATGGTATTAGACTTGATGAAGGAATGAGAAGAAGGGGAAGGAGCAAGGCTCTCGAATTTTTCTGAAAATGGGAGGGCTGTTGAAATTTTCAGAGGTGAAATGGGAGAGATGGAGAGTATTTTGGTGTTCAAAAATTGTTGGGAGAGAGTATAATGAGTGGGGTGAATGGGAAGAGTCCTCCTATACCTATCTCTCATTCTCTCGATTTTGGCCAAGAATTGGCACAAAATCTGCAGCTCATTGATGAGTATTAGTGTGATGATTAGGCTAGATAAAAAGGTAAGCCATGCATTGGGTAGAAAAAAAAGTGGAGTGCATGCTTGTTCAAGGGTGATGATCGGCGCATGGGGGTAGGTTTAGGGGCTGATTTTATTTTTGTTACATGTTAATACTATATATTAATCATAGTATAGTTCATAGATATATAATACAAGCCAATAAAATAATTAAATCATCACTTACACAATATTTCGAAAATACCGAATGTAAAATGGGAAAATAGGAAATAAAATGTAAATCACACCTATTATTGATACTCATGTAATTTTCGTCCCAAATATACACATATATATCATAATATATGATTTAGATATTAAATAATAGCATAGGATAAAATTATTACACATTTTATGCAATAAAAACCCTAATTTCGAAAATAGGGTTTCAATTTTATAAAAACTGAAACTATCGAGATTTATGGTTCAAAAATGATTTTAATGCTTAATAATATCCATATATATCATATTGTAAAGTTTAGATACCATAGGATAATTTAATGGTATCATTTCATGTGATAAAACCCTTATTTAAAAGATTAGGGTTTTCGAAATTACAATTTGAAATTATCGAGTTTAATAACTCAATTATCGATTTTAATAATCATTAATACAGTAATTATATAAAATAATAATAGGAAATTAATTATTATAATTTCCCGAGCATTAAACTCATATTACAAAACGTCTCTAGGCGTTAACGTTCAAAACGTCTCAAAACGTTCAAAATCGACTCATCTCAAAATGGTCGCAGTAAGTTCATACTTACTAAATAAATATATTCCATTTAATAAAGGAATTAAGATGGAAAATAATTCCAAGCTTCACTGCTCAGAAATTTCCATGAAAAGCTGACGTTCGATACGCGTTTGACGTTTAAAAATATTGACGAATCATTTCGTAATATTTCAATCCTTTAATTCACAATCCTTATTGAATTATGAAAAGGAATTCGTTATAACGATATCGTATCGAAGTCACAAGATTCGATGTCGTAAAAAGATAATATACGGCAAAACCCTAATTACGGGTTCAGAATACCGTAATCGTATATTCGTTTCTTTGGAATATTACATTCCACCCCCCTTACGAAAAATTTCGTCCCGAAATTTGTATACCTTTAGAAAAATAAGTCGGGGTATTTTTCCCTCATTGCTTCTTCAAGCTCCCACGTGCTTCTTCCTCGTCCGTGGTGTCTCCACAAAGACTTTAACTAACTGAATCGACTTGCTCATGATTGTTGAACTTTGTGGTCAAGTATGGCTGCGGGTTCTTCCTTATAGCTCATGTCCGCTCGAGGATCACGTCGTCTTGATGAATCACGTGCTTTGGGTCGTGAGCGATTTTCGTAATTGTGAGGCGTGGAAAACATTATGGACATTTCCTAGGTTTGGCGGAAGAGCCAACCTATAAGCTCTTGGACCTATCCTTTCTAGGATCTCATAAGGTCCTATGTAACAGGTCTAAGCTTTCCTTCGTGCCAAACGACGATCCCTTTTTGATGGAGACCTTAAGAAATACTTTGTCTCCATCCTCAAGCTCGTAGCTCGGATCTACGCGTATCGTCAGAAGATTTACGTCATCTGAGCCTCTTTTATCCTCATCCTAATTTGTCGAACGATTTCGATCATTTCACTTACCGCATCGGCCCTATGACTTTTCTCTCACCGACTTCATCCCAATAAAGTGGTGATCTACACTTTTGCCATACAAGGCTTGTGGGGGCCATGCCGATCGTCGCTTGATAATCGTTGTTGTAAGCAAATTCAATCGGTAAAATATCTTCCCATTTTGTACCGCGATCCAAAATTACTGATTCTAAGCATATCTTCTAGCGTTTGGATCGTTCTCTCCGATTGTCCATCGGTTTGTGGGTGGAATCTTTGTCTTGAAGTTTAATCTGTGCCAGTTCTCTTTGCAAGCTAATCCAAAATCTGGATGTGAACTTGGAGTCTCGATCAGAGGTAATCGATTTTGGCACTCCATGTAGTCGTACAATTTCCTTAACATACAGCTGGGCCAACTTATCAGATCCATAAGTGCTTTGGATAGGTAAAAAGTGAGCACTTTTGGTAAGCCTATCCACAATTACCCATATGGCTGTGTTTCCTCTTCTCGATTTGGGTAAGCTTGTAACGAAATCCATCGTTATATCGTCCCACTTCCATTCGGGGATTTCCAACGGTTGTAACTTCCCATAGGGTCGTTGGTGTAAAGCCTTCACTTGTTGGCAAACAAGACAGCGTTCTACGAAGGAAGCTATGTCTCGTTTCATGCCTTCCCACCAAAAATTTTCCTTCAGGTCCTGGTACATCTTAGTACTACCTGGGTGGGCGGTGTAGGGCGTATCGTGAGCCTCACTCATGATTTCGTTCTGGAGCTCTGCGTCGTCAGGAACGCATATCCTACCTTCAAACAATAAGGCGTTATCCGGTGCCTCTTGAAAACTCTTGAATCCTTCAGACCTTAGTCTTCCTCGGATCTTTTCCAACTTTTCCTCAATCCTTTGTCTCTCGACAATTCTTTTTCTGAGATCAGATGTCAGTGTGAGTGTAGCGATACAACTCACGATTGTTCTGGGTGGTTCAACTAGTTCAATCTTCATTCTGCCAAACTCTTCAACGAGTTTTTCCTCTTGTACAAAGAGACATCCTAACTTGGTATGGCTCTTACGACTCAGCGTCGGCTACTATATTTGCCTTGCCGGGTGATAGTTAATACCACGATCGTAATCTTTTACGATTCAAGCCATCTTCTTTGTCTCATATTCAGATCTCTTTGTTCAAGAAATACTTCAAACTTTTATGATCCGTGAAGATCTCACATCTCACACCATAGAGATGGTGTCTCCAAATTTTAGGGCATGAACTCATTTGCTAATTCCAAATCGTGGGTTGGGTAGTTCAGCTCGTGGGGTCCGAGTTGTCGAGATCGTAAGCTATCACTTTTCCTTCTTGCATCAAAACACAACCCAGTCCGGTCTTAGATCGTCGGTATAGACCACATACCCTTATGCATACGGGATCGCTAGAACTGGTGCCTTTGGTCAATTTCTCTTTGAGTATTGGAAACTCATCTCGCACTCGTCGTCCATTGAACTTGATTCCCTTAGGAGTAGGCGGGTTATTGGCCTTGCAATCTTGGAGAATCCTTGATGAATCTCCTATAGTAGCCACTAATCCTAGGAAGCTTCTAATTCGTCTTTGTGTTTTAGGTGATTTCCATTCTTGCACGGCCTCTACTTTGGGTGGATCTACTTTTATACCTTGACAGACACAATGTGTCCAAGGAACATAACTTCCTTCACCAAAACTCACATTTGCTAAACTTAGCAAAGAGTCTTTCATTCTCAAGGTTTGCAAACCGTTCGTAGATGTTCATTATGATCCTCTTCATTCTTTGAATAAATAAGGATGTCATCTATGAAGACCAAAACAAACTTATCCAAAATGGATGAAATACTGCTTCATGAGGTCCATGAACACGGTGGTGCATTGGTTAATCCGAATGGCATAACTATGAATTCATAGTGGCCATATCTCGGTTGAATGCGCCTTGATACATCTTGAGGCAGTATTTTCAGTGGTGGTATCGACTTAAGATCAATTTTGAGAATACACCCGCCTCGCAATTGATCAAACAGGTCATCAATTCTGGGTAAAGGGTATTTGTTCTTTAGTGTCATCTTATTTAGTTCTCTATAATCGATGCACATCCTCAAAGAACCATCCTTCTTCTTAACAAACAATACAGGCGCTCCCCAAGGTGAAACACTCGGCCTAATGAATCCCAGATCCAAAAGCTCTTGGATTTGGATTTTCAGCTCTTCTAGCTCCTTTGGGGCCATCCTATAGGGCGCCTTCGACACTGGGGCTGATCCTGGCTCCAAGTCGATGGTAAACTCCAGTTGTCTGTTAGGGGGTAGTCCTGGCAGATTGAAATCGTCCGGAAATTCTCGGACAACTTCAATGTCTTCTACGCTTGGGTTTATCTTCATCGTTTAAATAAACAAGGAATGCATGGCATCCCTACGGTTCATCATCCTCCTAGCTTGTAGTGCGGATACTATCGAATCCTCCTTCCCATGCCGATCCCGTGAAAATCGTAGCTTCTTGTCGAGAAAGTGAAGCGAAATTTTCCTTTCCTTACAGAGAATCGTGGAATGATTCCTAGCTAACCATCCATTCCTAGGATTATGTCTACATCGTCCATGGTATTATGTTTAGATCGTTAGCGAACCTTAAGTGATCTAATGTCGATTCTAGGTTCGAGCAAAGTGGGTAACGGTCATAATCCTCCTATAGGCGATGAGATTCTCATATCCCGGCTTGATTTTTCGGACCTAAGGCTCGACATTTCTACGCATGATTTTGCAATAAAAGAATCTGACACCCGTGTCGAGCAAGATTACAACGGGTAGGTTGAGAAGAACTCCCATACACCCAAGTTTCCTTGGTTACATTAGATTCTGCTCTCGCAGCGGGCGTAGGCTCTGGCCTGAGCCGGCTGAGGCTGACGGGGCGCTGGTCCTGGCTGATTTGGCGGTTGTTGCACGCCTTATTCTTTCGCCGGGCTTTGGCGTTGGCGCGGTGGTTGTCGCCTCTGCTGTTGTTGTGGCGGTGGGCTGCTTCTTCTTTGCGGATTTGTTGTTGTGGCGGCCGCCATTTATATTCTTTGGGTTGTTGTTGTTGAGGCTGGGGTGTTTGCCACTGGAGTTGCTGGGGTTGGGGCTGGAACTGCTGCGGTGGTTGGGGCTGAAGCTGTATAGCCCTCAATGGCTGAGCATTGCCCGGTTGGTTCGGCCTTCCATCCGAACGTGACATCGGGCAATTGTTGGCGTAATGCCCGTTCACCCGCATTTGTAACGACTTACCACGTTTGCCGTGCACACACCCTGTGTGCTCTATGGCATCTAGGGCATTGAGGTGCCGATGGTGATCTGTGGTCCCTTGCCGGTGGAGCATGAATTGTTCTCTTCCGACTTTGTCCTGTTGCGGGGTTTCCTTGCCACGGGCGCTTGTGACTTGTTTCTCCGTAGTTTCCGCGGTTGTTATTTCCGCGGTTGGGCTCCCAGTTCCCTTTTCCCTTATCCGAATTACCGTGTGCCTGAGACGACACTGTCTTATTCTCGCTCATAGCCGCCTCAATATCAAGCTCGTCTTAGAGCTTGATTAAGATAGGTCTCCATGGCTGGCAAGAGACATGCGTATCTCCATTCTTAGCCCTGCCCTGAACTTTTCCGACATCTTCAAGTCGGTGTCTACTAGATCCGGCGCATATCTTGACGTCTCGCAGAAAGTGCGATCGTAGTCGGTTACGGATAATTTTTCTTGTTTTAGCAAGAAAAATTCCTGCCTCTTTTTCCCCCTATAACTTTTGGGGATATACTTTTCGTACAGCTCTCTCTTGAAATCCTCCCACGAGAACTCTTCTAGTTGTTCACCAGAAGGTCTTCTTCCGGCCTCCCACGTGTCAGTCCCGGTCCGATGGTGGAAAGTAACACGACATCCTTTCCGTGCGCACCTTAGGAAAGTGAAAATCCGTTCAATGGCCCTAACCCATTGTTCGGCTTCTTCCGGCTCCTTTCCGTTAAAAGCAGGAGGTTTTGCCTCAAGAATAGTTCTTGATCCTGCGATCGGGTTGAGGTGGGCGGTGGTTGGGGATTATCTTACGGTTCTTGTTCGGGATTCTACCCGCCTCTAGGTCTTCCTCGACCTCGGGTTCTCTTCTGGTTTCTTCTCGGGCATTCTCGCTATATAAAACATACCATCGTTAATTATTAAACGCTACAACTTAACAAAATAGGTTTTCATAGCTTCTTAAAAGCGATATAAAAGTAAAACAATTCATCCATAGCATGACAATCGCCACCAAAAGGCCCCACTGGGTCAAAAATATATGTGGATAGATAATCAAGGTTTGTCAAAACAAGATGTCTAACATCGAGAATCATAGAAAATAGAAATAACAAGGTTTGGGCACGGCCAAAAGAAAATCAAGTCTTAGAACCATGGTATTGAAATAAAGGAAAAAGCTAGCACACATGCTAGTCATAACAAAGCAATTCTAATTAAAACATCGCTAAGGTCTCACGAGTTTCCTTCCTACTCCGCGTCTTCCTCAGGGTCTTCCTCCTCTTCGGAGTCGTCTTCCTCATCCGAATCGTCCTCACGAGGTCGTACTCTGGATGGTCCTGCACCGCTGGTTTCCATCATCGGTATGTCGCGCAGGGGTCCAAAGTTATCCGCGCCGTATAAGTCGTAGTTGTGGCGGATCGGATGTAGCATATTGGGTCGGGTCATATCGGGAAGGTATCTAATACTCTCGTCCGCTGTCGGTCCGGAAGGGCTCTTCGTCTTGGTGGTGGTGGATCGGATGCGGTGGTAGGGGCGGTGAGTGGCGGACGTCTTGGGTGTCCAAAAACCCCGGTGTGACGGGGCTCTCCCAAGGCTCTGGGCGTCTTGCTCTATCCACCAGACATCCTACCTCGTCCACTCGATGCGGGTATCCTTTGGATCAACTTTGTCTGGAACCTCAAGTCTGCCACTCTGGCGACTCATCACGCCAGTGTACTCCGTGGAGGAGATAGGGTCCCATCGGTGCGGCTCCATAGATACTCATGCACGTAAGTCGGTGACTCACGAACCTGGCGGATCCCCAATCAAATCATAACCTCGGGAATCGATAGATGTAGTCTCCGATACCTCTCGGGCATAACCATCCAGTACAAGGGAGTATAGCTAGGAGTCTCTTGATGCCATCGTGTCGGTTGCGCCATGGGCTCAGGCTCCTCCACAACCGAAGGTAGTATGCAGAAACTCACCTAGGTCTTCCCGGCGCACATCCAACATTCCCTATAGGTGCGCATCAGCTCCTCGGGTGGGGCATGAGGTCCTACCTCCTTCTAGCGATATAGCGCATCTCCTCCATCCGCCACGGTAAAGAAAAGAAAACTAACGTAAGCGACTATCGTTATCTCAAAGCGGCAAGGATAGCATAACGAGAAGCAACTAGGCTAGGTCTAACAATTCTATAAGGTAGGCATCATCATAATGTACAATATATACCACAACTTACTTTCTTAGTCTTACCCAAACATATACATATAGCTAACGATATCTCAATATACGCCACGAGATCCTTGTCTTATATCAAACACTTAAGCTAGAGTTCAACAGACTCTATCGTATTCTGGGGACAGAATTAGGGATTCTGTTCTTCATAACAAATGAAGATCAGTGCGTTAGGAGTACGTAGGTGCAAACCATGCGTAAATCGGAGTCCTAACGAGGAGATCTAGCTAAAACAAATCTACTGCGCAGTGCAGGAAATTTGCGCGATCGTGCAAAATATCAATCGAGGCGTATGTCGGCGTGTCGTCTATCATCTTGGGTTCTTAAGTCGAGGCTGCACATCCTGAAGCCGTAAGTGGCGTCCATGTCGTGATTCGTGTTGCTGGTCACTTGTGTCGTGATGATGGAGTGCGGCGTCATTCGACTTAAAGGTTGGGGTTAGTCCTCGTTAGTCCTTCTCGCTCGTCTTCCATCGTCCGTGCTCAAGGGTATCATTACTTTCATTCTTCCTATCGTTCTTTTGTTCGTATAAGGAAAGAAGTTCGTATTTCTCGTTCTTTCACGATACGTGAGCATGCTCCTTAGAGTCTAAGTTCGTCTCATGATAACACATCATTCATAATTAAAATTTTGAAAGTCGGAAAGTAAGGTTTTATTTGCAAATTTGGAAGTATGATTTCAAAAGGCAGTCATGATCAACTCATATACATATTAAAAATGAATTCGTTCGTTTCATGTTGATCATTCAACTCGATACTACCACACACTTTCATCTCAATACTTGAGCAATTGTATTGGCTCAATTCAAAAAAATTTGGAAAAATTTCTTTCTCAACTTCAAAAATTTTCAAAATAATAATATTTCTCAAAAGTTCCTCTAACTTGCTCATCATGCAGAAGTTTTCCATTTCATGAGTTTGAGAAAGAAATGCAGTTACCTTTTTCCGGTTGAGCTCGATGTGATGGAGTGTTGAGAGAGGTCGAGGGTTTCTAGAAGTCCGGTGACTCGATCTGACTTAGAATAAAGGTCTTGGGTTTTCAAAGAGCAAAACACTGGCTCGATACCATACATCACGACCCATTCCGGACCAACCCAGGCGGAGGCGACTAATACTAGGAGTAGTATTTTAGGGATTACACGGTAAAATAAAATGCGTAAGAATAAACTAACATGCTTGAAAGAATATAAGGTGATGTTATAATGTTTTTGAAAAGGTTTAGCCATCGGACCCCAAAACTTGGCACGATCCGATGGGCCTTGATAGTTCATAACATAAAACATAAATAAAGGAGTTCGAGTATAGCAATGAAAGTGTGTGAATACATATATGACGATATGCATTCAAGGTATAACCCAAACATTCAAGTAAATCGGCCAAGGACACTAGACTCCTCAACACATCCCCCATCATCACCATCAGAGCTCAACCTGCACATTTAAAAACAAACATGCAGGGCTAAGTACAAGAAATTGCACTCGGTGAACTTATGCGAAAACATTTGATGATATTTGGATTACTGCCAATATCGAGTAAGTCGCGAGGTTTTAGTTAAAATGCCTTGGCTTACCAAATCATTTTCGGATTAGAAACATAGCCCGCCAGGCATTTTCTTGGTGTGTATGGTCCGTATCTCATAGTCACAATACATAATAATAAATAATTAAATAAACGTCGAGAGGGAGGCCTCCCATCTACGACGCCGTGACCGGCCGTAATCCCGTCGACAAAGACACTCTACTGCAAGCATATGTTAACACGGTAGAGTTTCCAACCTTCACGCCAATCCTAGCCAGGCATTTATCATCCGCACAGGGACCCGACATTAAAAGGTTGGGTGCTACCACAACAATTGATATAATAGTTCCAACTATCTCCACGGCCCTACCGGGCATAAGATAGGATCCATACACAAAACGAAATATTTTTGGCGGTAATGTAGTAAAACATTTGTTAAACAACAGTAGGATAAGTCTTGTAAATAAACTCATTTGATATAACGGTAAAGTCACGTTTTAGTGGGGTAAGAAAGGCCCACATTTTGAAGATAAAGCCCACTGGACTACGGTTCGTTGTAAAAGTACCAGGTTCGATCGTTCATCCAAAATCCGTCGTTGCGTTTGCGTCCACACCTTTTACGAAAAAGCGAGGCTTTAGTACGTCGCTCAAGTCTATCGAGACTCTCGAAACTTAAGATAACTTTGATATTTCATATCGATGTGAGACTGAATTCCTTAGTGAATTGATACGTCTCTAATCGTGATACGATTGACTTTTCTCGTTCTCGAGATACGTTCGGCGATAAGTACGTTTTCGATATATGGATTTCATTTATGAAATCCTTTCTTACTAATGAGGTATCATACTCAATTAGTATATTTTACGTCTTGACGTATTTATAAGCGTATAATCGTGCGTTTGACTTTGAAAAGTCAACGAAGTCAACACTTTGGTCAACAAAGTCAATGATTTTGACTTTTAAATAGTAATTTCTTACTATTTTGCTTTATAAATCAATTTAATCGATTTGAAAACGTAAAGTCCTATTCCCGATTTATCTTGTAAATCAAGGACTTATAAATATTTTAGCATTTTAATAATTCTTTTATAATTAAAAGCGTATTTTGGTTTTGAAACGTTCTGAAGTGAGCGTTTGTCTCAAACATAGCAATCTATGTTTATAAAATTTTGTAATATTTGAAAACTGTCCAGAATATTATTTTACCAAAATTTATAATTAAACAGCTTTTAAAAAGGATTTAATATCCTTATTAATTATCGAAATTTTCGATAATTGTCCTAAAAATAACAAACGACCCTTGAAAAATTTTCTAAATTAATATAGTGTATTATTATACACTATGGTCCAGAATATAATTATCAAATTCATAAAGTACTGTTTGCTATTTATTTATATATATACATATATAAATATTCACGGTAATTCAATAAATAGGAATAATCATCCAAAATTTCCAAAATTGATATATACCTATCATAATGTCCCAACATCAGTATATAATATTTTCATAACCCATAGTTCATCATAACTATTTATTTCTATATATATAACAATATTGCACGGTAATTATAAGATAATTACCAAATAAATAGTAAACAATTTCTAAAATTCTAAATAAATTCCAACATCAATAAACATTATATTATAACATTGTAACATCATAACATCAACCAAAACCATTTGAATCATCACCATATGGAGCTACAAGCTCGGCTTTTTTGACTAAAAATGGTATTTGATTTTCAAAAATTCCAACAATTATATACTATGTTTATACACTATAGTATAGTAATATAACATCATAATATTTATCAAAAACCAATTAAATCATCACCATATGAGCTCATTGCTCTCGGTTTATTTGATTTCATTAGGTAAATGATTTTCAAAAATTCTAATAAATTCATACAACACATAAACAATATACTAAAGCATTAATACACCATTGCATGTTCAAAAATAAAATCATACACCAACCTACATATTTATAAAGCTCTCGGCCCTTTTTAATTAAATAGCAATTGATTTTCAAAAATTCTAATTAAATCATAGAACATATAATCAAGGTTCTAAAGCACTAATATGTCATCAGCATGCTTGAAATAAAAATTATACACTAAGATACTTCATACATAGCTCACGGTATTTTTAAAATTTAAGCTATGGTTTTCAAAATTTCTAAACCAATACTATGGTCTTAAATCATAACATAGATCATATATTCATCATAAAATGATTAGAACATGCTCGCCATTATCATTTCTTTTTAACTATTTTGAAAATTATAAAAACTATATCCTATAGTTTCAAAATAATATAAGCAAGATGCATTCATATTTTCCATATACTATGTCCTATGTTCATCTAAACATACTTCTCATATATTTTCAAAATAAAATCCTCAAGAATAATTATGAACACATATCTCATGCTTCAAGAACATTTACACATACATAGATGCATATATAATATTTTCGAAACACACATATACATACATGAAACTGCTCGATTTTTTTTTTTGAATAAAAGGAGGATGAAATCGGTGCTATAGTCTAGTGTTTTACCTTGAGAATGGTATAATATCACAAGAATATGATATGGTATTAGACTTGATGAAGGAATGAGAAGAAGGGGAAGGAGCAAGGCTCTCGAATTTTCCGAAAATGGGAGGGCTGTTCGAAATTTTCAGAGGTGAAATGGGAGAGATGGAGAGTATTTTGGTGTTCAAAATTGTTGGGAGAGAGTATAATGAGAGTGGGGTGAATGGGAAGAGTCCTCCTATACCTATCTCTTCTCTCTCGATTTTGGCCAAGAATGGCACAAAATCTGCAGCTCATTGATAGTATTAGTGTGATGATTAGGCTAGATAAAAAGGTAAGCCATGCATTGGGTGAAAAAAAAAGTGGAGTGCATGCTTGTTGAGGGTGATGATCGTAGCATGGGGGTAGGTTTAGGGGCTGATTTTATTTTGTTACATGTTAATACTATATATTAATCATAGTATAGTTCATAGATATATAATACAAGCCAATAAAATAATTAAATCATCACTTACACAATATTTCGAAAATACCGAATGTAAAATGGGAAAATAGGAAATAAAATGTAAATCACACCTATTATTGATACTCATGTAATTTTCGTCCCAAATATACACATATATATCATAATATATGATTTAGATATTAAATAATAGCATAGGATAAAATTATTACACATTTTATGCAATAAAACCTAATTTGAAAATAGGTTTCAATTTTATAAAACCAAACTATCGAGTTTATGGTTCAAAATGATTTTAATGCTTAATAATATCCATATATATCATATTGTAAAGTTTAGATACCATAGGATAATTTAATGGTATCATTTCATGTGATAAAACCCTTATTTAAAAGATTAGGGTTTTCGAAATTACAATTTGAAATTATCGAGTTTAATAACTCAATTATCGATTTTAATAATCATTAATACAGTAATTATATAAAATAATAATAGGAAATTAATTATTATAATTTCCCGAGCATTAAACTCATATTACAAAACGTCTCTAGGCGTTAACGTTCAAAACGTCTCAAAACGTTCAAAATCGACTCATCTCAAAATGGTGCATAAGTTCATACTTACTAAATAAATATATTCCATTTAATAAAGGAATTAAGATGGAAAATAATTCCAAGCTTCACTTTCGAAATTTCCATGAAAAGGCGGCGTTCGATCTGCGTTTGACGTTTAAAAATATTGTGAATCATTTCGTAATATTTCAATCCTTTAATTCACAATCCTATTGAATTATGAAAAGGAATTGCTTATAACGATATCGTATCGAAGTCACAAGATTCGATGTCGTAAAAAGATAATATCGGCAAAACCCTGATTACGGGTTGAATCCGTAATCGTATATTCGTTTTTTTGGAATATTACATTCCACCCCTTCTGAAAAATTTAGTCCGAAATTTGTATACCTTTAGAAAAATAAGTCGGGTATTTTTCCCTCATTGCTTCTTCAAGCTCCCACGTGAAACCTTCGCCGTCAGTGGTGTACCACAAAGACTTTAACTAACGGAATCGACTTGCTCATGATTGTTGAACTTTGTGGTCAAGTATGGTGCGGGTTCTTCCTATAGCTCATGTCGGCTCGAGGGATCACGTCGTCTTGATGAATCACGTGCTTTGGGTCGTGAGCGTATTTTCGTAATTGTGAGGCGTGGAAAACATTATGGACATTTCTGGTTTGCGAGAGCCACCTATAAGCTCTTGGACCTATCCTTTCTAGGATCTCATAAGGTCCTATGTAACTGAGGTCTAGCTTTCCTTCGTGGCCAAACACGACAATCCCTGATGGAGAGCCTTAGAAATACTTTGTCTCATTATCAAGCGTAGCTCGGATCTACAGCGTGTCGGCGTAAGATTCTATACATCTGAGCCTCTTTTATCCTCATCCTAATTTGTCGACGATTTGATCATTTCACTTACCGCATCGGCCCTATGACTTTTCTCTCACCGACTTCATCCCAATAAAGTGGTGATCTACACTTTTGCCATACAAGGCTTGTGTAGGGCCATGCCGATCGTCGACGATAGCTGTTGTTGTAAGCAAATTCAATGGTAAAATATCTTCCCATTTTGTACATGATCCAAAATTGATTCTAAGCATATCTTCTGCTTTGGATCGTTCTCTCCGTTGTCCATCGGTTTGTGGGTGGAATCTTGTCTTGAAGTTTAATCTTGTACCAGTTCTCTTTGCAAGCTAATCCAAAACGGATGTGAACTTGGAGTCTCGATCGGAGGTAATCGATTTTGGCACTCCATGTAGTCGTACAATTTCCTTAACATACATTGGGGACTTATCGGATCCATAAGTGCTTTGGATAGGTAAAAGTGAGCACTTTTGGTAGCTATCCACAATTACCCATATGGTCGTGTTTCTCTCGATTTGGGTAAGCTTACTTGAAATCCATCGTTATATCGTCCCACTTCCATTCGGGATTTCCAGGTTGTAACTTCCCATAGGGTCGTTGGTGTAAAGCCTTCACTTGTTGGCAAACAAGGCGGTCTCTGAAGGAAGCTATGTCTCGTTTCATGCCTTCCACTAAAATTTTCCTTGGTCTGGTACTCTTAGTACTACGGGTGGCGTGTAGGGCGTATCGTGAGCCTCACTCATGATTTCGTTCGGGCTCTGCGTCGTCAGGGACGCATATCCTACCTTCAAACAATAAGGCGTTATCCGGTGCCTCTTGAAAACTCTTGAATCCTTGGACCTTAGTCTTCCGGATCTTTCCAACTTTTCCTCAATCCTTTGTCTCGACAATTCTTTTACGAGATCGGATGTCGGTGTGAGTGTAGCGATACAACTCACGATTGTTCGGGTGGTTCAACTAGTTCAATCTTCATTCGCCAAACTCTTCAGAGTTTTTCCTCTTGTACAAAGAGACATCCTAACTTGGTATGGCTCTTACGACTCAGCGTCCTACTATATTTGCCTTGCCGGTGATAGTTAATACCACGATCGTAATCGATTCAAGCCATCTTCTTGTCTCATATTCAGATCTCTTTGTTCGAAATACTTCAAACTTTTATGATCCGTGAAGATCCATCTCACACCATAGAGATGGTGTCTCCAAATTTTAGGGCATGAACTCATTGCTAATTCCAAATCGTGGGTTGGGTAGTTCAGCTCGTGGGTCCGAGTTGTCGAGATCGTAAGCTATCACTTTCTTCTTGCATCAAAACACAACCCGGTCCGGTCTTAGATCGTCGGTATAGACCACATACCCTTATGCTACGGTGCTAGAGCTGTGCACTGGTCAATTTCTCTTTAGTTTGGAAACTCATCTCGCACTCGTCATCTGAACTTGATTCCTTAGGAGTAGGCGGGTTATTGGCCTTGCAATCTTGGAGAATCCTTGATGAATCTCCTATAGTGACTAATCTAGGAAGCTTCTAATTCGTCTTTGTGTTTAGGTGATTTCCATTCTTGCACGGCCTCTACTTTGGTGGATCTACTTTTATACCTTGGACAGAACTGTGTCCAGGAACATAACTTCCTTCCCAAAGCTCACATTGCTAAACTTAGCAAAGAGTCTTTCATTTCTCAAGGTTTGCAAAACCGTTCGTATGTTCTATGATCCTCTTCATTCTTTGAATAAATAAGGATGTCATCTATGAAGACCAAAACAAACTTATCCAAAATGGATGAAATACTCTTCATGAGGTCCATGAACACGGTGGTCATTGTTAATCCGAATGGCATAACTATGAATTCATAGTGGCCATATCGGTTGAATCGATCTTGATTCTTGGGCGTATTTTCAGGTGGTATCGACTTAAGATCAATTTTGAGAATACACCGCCTCGCAATTGATCAAACAGTCATCAATTTTGGGTAAAGGTATTTGTTCTTTAGTGTCATCTTATTTGTTCTCTATAATCGATGCACTCCTCAAAGAACCATCCTTCTTCTTAACAAACAATACTGCCCCAGGTGAAACACTGGCCTAATGAATCCTAGATCCAAAAGCTCTTGGATTTGGATTTTCACTCTTCTAGCTCCTTTGGGGCCATCATAGGCGCCTGACACCGGGCTGATCCCGGCTCCAAGTCGATGGTAAACTCCGTTGTCATTAGGAGGTAGTCTGGCAGATTTGGAAATCGTCCGAAATTCTCGGACAACTTCAATGTCTTCACCGCCGGGTTTATCTTCATCGTTTAAATAAACAAGGTACATGGCATCCCTCAGTTCATCATCCTCCTAGCTTGTAGTGCGGATACTATCGAATCCTCCTCCCATGCGATCCGTGAAAATCGTACTTCTTGTCCGGAAAGTGAAGCGAAATTTTCCTTTCCTTCAGAGAATGTGGAATGATTCCTAGCTATGATCCATTCCTAGGATTATGTCTACATCGTCCATGGTAT
The DNA here is from genome assembly GCA_036937905.1 of Salvia rosmarinus. Lineage (NCBI taxonomy): Eukaryota > Viridiplantae > Streptophyta > Magnoliopsida > Lamiales > Lamiaceae > Salvia > Salvia rosmarinus. The sequence goes on along the minus strand of CM072818.1, from coordinate 3,008,692 downwards.
TATGTTTAGATCGTTAGCGACTTAAGTGATCTAATGTCGATTCTAGGTTCGAGCAAAGTGGTGTCATAATCCTCCTATAGGCGATGAGATTCTCATATCCTGGCTTGATTTTTCGAGACCTAAGGCTCGGCATTTCATGATTTTGCAATAAAAATGCGACACCAGTGTCGAACGATACTACAACAGGTAGGTTGAGAAGAACTCCCATACGCCAAGTTTCCTTGGTTACATTAGCTTCGCCTCTGTGCGGCGTAGGCTCGCTGAGCCGGCCGGGCCGACGGTCTGGTGATTTGGCGGTTGTTGCCGCTTTTTCTTGCTTCCTTGGCGTTGGCGTGTGGTTGTCGCCTCTGCTTGTTGTTGTGGCGGTGGGCTGCTGCCACTTCTTTGTTGAGATTGTTGTGTTTTGCCTATTGGCTATTGGGTTGTTGGTGTTTGCCATGAGTTCGGGGTTGAGCTGGCGCCGGTGGTTGGTGAAGCTGTATAGCCCTCAATGGCTGAGCATTGCCGGTTGGTTCGCCTTCATCCGAACGTGACATCGGGCGATTGTTGGCGTAATGCCCGTTCACCCGCATTTGTAACAGACTTACCACGTTTGCACACACCTGTCTATGGCATCTAGGGCATCAGGTTATGCCATCGGTCTGTGGTCCCCTGGGTGGAGCATGTTTCTCTTCGCTTTGTCCTCTTGGGTTTCCTTGCCAGGCTGTGACTTGTTTCTCCGTAGTTTCAGCGGTTGTTATTTCCGCGGTTGGGCTCCATTCCTTTTCCTTATCCAGATTACCGTGTGCAGAGGCGACCTGTCTTATTCTCGCTCATGCAGCCTCATATCAAGCTCGTCTGAGAGCTTGATTAGATAGGTCTCCATGGCTGGCAAGAGACATCGTATCTCCATTCTTAGCCACCTCGAACTTTTCCGACATCTTCAAGTCGGTGTCTACTAGATCCGGCGATATCTTGGCGTCTCAGAGAAGTGCGATCGTGTGATTCGGATAATTTTTCTTGTTTTGCAAGAAAATTCCCTCTTTCCCCTATAACTTTTGGGGATATACTTTTCGTACTGCTCTCTCTGAAATCCTCCCAGAACTCTTCTAGTTGTTCAATTGTAAGGTCTTCTTCCGGCCTCCACGTAGTCGGTGGTCCGATGGTGAAAGTAACACACGATCCTTTCTGCGTGCGCCTTAGGAAAGTGAAAATCCGTTCAATGGCCTAACCCATTGTTCGGCTTCTTCCGGCTCCTTGTTAAAAGCAGGAGGGTTTGCCTCAAGAATAGTTCTTGATCCTGCGATCGGGTTGAGGTGGGCGGTGGTTGGGGATTATCTTCGGTTCTTGTTGGGATTACCCCGCCTCAGTCTTCCCCCGACCTCGGGTTCTCTTCTGGTTTCTTCTGGGCATTCCTATATAAAACATACCATCGTTAATTATTAAACGCTACAACTTAACAAAATAGGTTTTCATAGCTTCTTAAGCGATATAAAGTAAAACAATTCATCCATAGCATAGACAATGCCACCAAAAGGCCCCACTTGGGTCAAAATATATGTGGATAGATAATCAAGGTTTGTCAAAACAAGATGTCTAACATCGAGAATCATAGAAAATAGAAATAACAGGTTTGGGCCCACACGAAAGAAAATCAAGTCTTAGAACCATGGTATTGAAATAAAGGAAAAAGCTAGCACACTGCTAGTCTAACAAAGCAATTCTAATTAAAACATCTTTAAGGTCTCACGAGTTTCCTTCCTACTCGCTCTTCCTCGGGTCTTCCTCCTCTTGAGTCGTCTTCCTCATCCGAATCGTCCTCACGGTCGTACTCGGATGGTCTGCACGCTGGTTTCCATCATCGGTATGTCGCGCAGGGTCCAAAGTTATCCGCGGTATAAGTAAGTTGTGGCGGATCGGATGCAGCGGGTGGGTCATATCGGGAGTATCTAATACTCTCATCCGCTGTCCGGAAGGGCTCTTCGTCTTGGTGGTGGTGGATCGGATGCGGTGGTGAGGTGAGTGGCGGACTTGGGTGTCAACGCCGGTGCAACACGGCTCTCCCAGGCTCGGCGTCTTGCTCTATCACCATCCTACCCTCGTCCACTCGTGCAGGTATCCTTTGGATCAACTCGTCTGGACCTCAAGTCAGCCCTCTGCGACTCATCACGCCAGTGTACTCCGTGGAGAGATAGGGTCCCATCGGTGCGGCTCCATAGATCTGCATCCACGTAAGTCGGTGACTCACGAACAGGCGATCCCCAATCAAATCATAACCTCGGGAATCGATAGATGTAGTCTCCGATCCTCTCGGCATAACCATCCGTGACAAGGGATATAGCTAGAGTCTCTTGATGCCATCGTCGTTCGCCATGCGCAGGCTCCTCCACAACAGAAGGTAACCAGACTCACCTAGGTCTTCCCGACATCAACATTCCCTATAGGTGCGATCAGCTCCTCGGGTGGGGCATGAGGTCCTACCTCTTCCTTGATATAAGCGCATCTCCATCCCACGGTAAAGAAAAAAACTAACGTAGCACTATCGTTATCTCAAAGCAGCAAGGATAGCATAGAGAAGCAACTAGGCTAGGTCTAACAATTCTATAAGGTAGGCATCATCATAATGTACAATATATACCACAACTTACTTTCTTAGTCTTACCCAAACATATACATATAGCTAACGATATCTCATATACGCTACGAGATCCTTGTCTTATATCAAACACTTAAGCTAGAGTTCAACAGACTCTATCGTATTCTGGGGACAGAATTAGGGTTCTGTTCTTCATAACAAATGAAGATCAGTGCGTTAGGGTACGTAGGTGCAAACCATGCGTAATCGGAGTCCTAACGAGGAGATCTAGCTAAAACAAATCTACTGCGCAGTGCAGGAAATTTGCGCGATCGTAAAAAAATATCAATCGGGCGTATGTCGCGTGTCGTCTATCATCTTGGGTTCTTAAGTCGAGGCTGCACATCCTGAAAGCCGTAAGTGGCGTCCATGTCGTGATTCGTGTTGCTGGTCACTTGTGTCAGTGATGATGGAGCCGCTCATTGGCTTAAAGGTTGGTGGTCTCGTTAGTCCTTCTCGCTTCTTCCATCGTCCGTGCTCAAGGTATCATTACTTTCATTCTTCCTATCGTTCTTTTGTTCGTATAAGGAAAAGAAGTTCGTTCTCGTTCTTTCACGATACGTGAGCATGCTCTTAGAGTCTAAGTTCGTCTCATGATAACACATCATTATAATTAAAATTTTGAAAGTCGGAAAGTAAGGTTTTATTGCAAATTTGGAATATGATTTCAAAAGCGGTCATGATCAACTCATATACATATTAAAAATGAATTCGTTCGTTTCATGTTGATCATTCAACTCGATACTACCACTTTCATCTCAATACTTGAGCAATGATTGGCTCAATTAAAAAATTTGGAAAATTTCTTTCTCAACTTAAAATTTTCAAAATAATAATATTTCTCAAAGTTCCTCTAACTTGCTCATCATGCGAAGTTTTCCATTTCATGAGTTTGAGAAAGAAATGCGTTACCTTTCCCGGTTGAGCTCGATGTGATGGAGTGTTGAGAGGTCGATGGGTTCTGAAGTCCGTGACTCGATCTGCTTAGAATAAAGGTCTTGGGTTTCAAAAGCAAAAACGGCTCGATACCATACATCACGACCCATTCCGGACCAACCCAGGCGGAGCTAATACTAGGAGTAGTATTTAGGGATTACACGGTAAAATAAAATCGTAAGAATAAACTAACATGCTGGCGAATATAAGGTGATGTTATAATGTTTTTGAAAAGTTTAGGCCATCGGACCCCAAAACTTGGCACGATCCGATGGGCCTGATAGTTCATAACATAAAACATAAATAAAGGAGTTCGGTATAGCAGGAGTGTGTGAATACATATATGACGATATGCATTCAAGTATAACCCAAACATTCAAGTAAATCGGCGAGGACACTAGACTCCTCAACACTCCCCGTCATCACATCAAGCTCAACGCACATTTAAAACAACATACGGGGCTAAGTAGAAATTACTCGGTGAACTTATGCGAAAACATTTGATGATATTTGGATTACTCGCAGATATCGAGTAAGTCGGGTTTTAGTTAAAATGCCTTGTGCTTACAAATCATTTCGGTTAGTAAACATAGCTGCGGGCATTTTCTTGGTGTGTATGGTCTCATAGTCATGACATAATAATAAATAATTAAATAAGCGTCGAGAGGCCTCCCATCTACGACGGCCCGTGCGTAATCCGTCGGCTGCAGATCACTCTCTGAACATATGTTAACACGATAGTTCCAACCTTCACGAATCCTAGCAGGCATTTATCATCCGACACGGACCCGACATTAAAAGGTTGGGTGCTACCACAACAATTGATATAATAGTTCCAACATCTCCACGCCCTGCGGTAGCAGGATAGGATCCATACACAAGCGAAATATTTTGGTAATGTAGTAAAACATTTGTTAAACAGGATTGTAGGATAAGTGTAAATAAACTCATTTGATATAACGTAAAGTCACGTTTTAGTGGGGTGAAAAGGCCCACATTTTGAAGATAAAAGCCACTGGACTACGGTTCGTTGTAAAAGTACTAGGTTCGATCGTTCATCCAAAATCCGTCGTTGCGTTTGCGTCACGCCTTTACGGCGAGGCTTTAATCGTCGCTCAGTCTATCGAGACTCTCGAAAACTTAAGATAACTTTGATATTTCATATCGATGTGAGACTGAATTCTTAGTGAATTGATACGTCTAATCGTGATCGATTGACTTTTCTCGTTCCGAGATACGTTCGGCGATAAGACGTTTTCGATATATGGATTTCATTTGAAATCCTTTCTTACTAATAGTATCATACTCAATTAGTATATTTTACGCTCTTGACGTATTTATAAGCGTATAATCGTGCGTTTGACTTTGAAAAGTCAGGAAGTCGACCGGTCAACAAAGTCGATGATTTTGACTTTTAAATAGTAATTTCTTACTATTTTGCTTTATAAATCAATTTAATCGATTTGAAAAAGTCCTATTCCTCGATTTATCTTGTAAATCAAGGACTTATAAATATTTTAGCATTTTAATAATTCTTTTATAATTAAAAGCGTATTTTGGTTTTGAAGCGTTCAGTGAGCGTTTGTCTCAAACATAGCAATCTATGTTTATAAAATTTTGTAATATTTGAAAACTGTCCAGAATATTATTTTACCAAAATTTATAATTAAACGTTTAAAGGATTTAATATCCTTATTAATTATCGAAATTTTCGATAATTGTCCTAAAAATAACAACGACCCTTGAAAAATTTTCTAAATTAATATAGTGTATTATTATACACTATGGTCCAGAATATATTATCAAATTCATAAAGTACTGTTGCTATTTATTTATATATATACATATATAAATATTCACGGTAATTCAATAAATAGGAATAATCATCCAAAATTTCCAAAATTGATATATACCTATCATAATGTCCCAACATCAGTATATAATATTTTCATAACCCATAGTTCATCATAACTATTTATTTCTATATATATATACAATATTAGCACGGTAATTATAAGATAATTACCAAATAAATAGTAAACAATTTCTAAAATTCTAAATAAATTCCAACATCAATAAACATTATATTATAACATTGTAACATCATAACATCAACCAAAACCATTTGAATCATCACCATATGGAGCTAGCTCTCTTTTTGACTAAAATGGTATTTGATTTTCAAAATTCCAACAATTATATACTATGTTTATACACTATAGTATAGTAATATAACATCATAATATTTATCAAAAACCAATTAAATCATCACCATATGAGCTCATTGCTCTCGGTTTATTTGATTTCATTAGGTAAATGATTTTCAAAATTCTAATAAATTCATACAACATCAATATACAAAGCATTAATACACCATTGCATGTTCAAAAATAAAATCATACACCAACCTACATATTTATAAAGCTCTCGCCCTTTTTAATTAAATAGCAATTGATTTTCAAAATTCTAATTAAATCATAGAACATATAATCAAGGTTCTAAAGCACTAATATGTCATGCATGCTTGAAATAAAAATTATACACTAAGATACTTCATACATAGGCTCACGGTATTTTTAAAATTTAAGCTATGGTTTTCAAAATTTCTAAACCAATACTATGGTCTTAAATCATAACATAGATCATATATTCATCATAAAATGATTAGAACATGCTACATTATCATTTCTTTTTAACTATTTTGAAAATTATAAAAACTATATCCTATAGTTTCAAAATAATATAAGCAAGATCGTTCATATTTTCCATATACTGTCCTATGTTCATCTAAACATACTTCTCATATATTTTCAAAATAAAATCCTCAAGAATAATTATGAACACATATCTCATGCTTGAGAACATTTATACATAGATGCATATATATATTTCGAAACACACATATATACATGAAGCCTTTCGATTTTTTTGAATAAAGGAGGATGAAATCGTGCTATAGTCTAGTGTTTTACCTTGAGAATGGTATAATATCACAAGAATATGATATGGTATTAGACTTGATGAAGGAATGAGAAGAAGGGGAAGGCAAGGCTCAATTTTTGAAAATGGGAGGGCTGTTCGAAATTTTCAGAGGTGAAATGGGAGAGATGAGTATTTTGGTGTTCAAAATTGTTGGAGAGAGTATAATGAGAGTGGGGTGAATGGGAAGAGTCCTCCATACCTATCTCTCTCTCGATTTTGGCGGTGCAAAATCTGCAGCTCATTGATAGTATTAGTGTGATGATTAGGCTAGATAAAGGTAAGCCATGCATTGGGTAGAAAAAAGTGGTGCATGCTTGTTGAGGGTGATGATCGTATGGGGTAGGTTTAGGGGCTGATTTTATTTTGTTACATGTTAATACTATATATTAATCATAGTATAGTTCATAGATATATAATACAAGCCAATAAAATAATTAAATCATCACTTACACAATATTTGAAAATCAATGTAAAATGGGAAAATAGGAAATAAAATGTAAATCACACCTATTATTGATACTCATGTAATTTTAGTCCCAAATATACACATATATATCATAATATATGATTTAGATATTAAATAATAGCATAGGATAAAATTATTACACATTTTATGCAATAAAAACCTAATTTAAAATAGGGTTTCAATTTTATAAAAGCAAACTATCGAGTTTATGGTTCAAAATGATTTTAATGCTTAATAATATCCATATATATCATATTGTAAAGTTTAGATACCATAGGATAATTTAATGGTATCATTTATGTGATAAAACCTTATTTAAAAGATTAGGGTTTTCGAAATTACAATTTGAAATTATCGAGTTTAATAACTCAATTATCGATTTTAATAATCATTAATACAGTAATTATATAAAATAATAATAGGAAATTAATATTATAATTTCCGAGCATTAAACTCATATTACAAAGCGTCTACAGGCGTTAACGTTCAAAGCGCTCAAAACGTTCGATCGACTCTAAAATGGTGGATAAGTTCATACTACTAAATAAATATATTCCATTTAATAAAGGAATTAAGATGGAAAATAATTCCAAGCTTCACTGCTCGAAATTTCCATGAAAAGGCGGCGTTCGATCTGCGTTTGACGTTTAAAAATATTGTGAATCATTTCGTAATATTTCAATCCTTTAATTCATCATATTGAATTATGAAAAGGAATTGTTATAACGATATCGTATCGAAGTCACAATTCGATGTAGTAAAAGATAATATCGCAAAACCCTATTACGGGTTTAATCCGTAATCGTATATTCGTTTCTGGAATATTACATTCCACCCCTTCTGAAAAATTTGTCCGAAATTTGTATCACTTAGAAAAATAAGTGGGGTATTTTTCCTCGCTTCTTCAAGCTCCACGTGGAAACTTCTTCGTCCAGTGGTGTCCCGACTAACTAAGCGAATCGACTTGCTCATGATTGTTGAACTTTGTGGTCAGTATGGCTGCGGTTCTTCTATAGCTCATGTACGGCTCGAGGGATCACGCGTCTTGATGAATCACGTGCTTTGGGTCGTGACGTATTTTCAATTGTGGGCGTGAGCATTTGGACATTTCCTAGGTTTGCGGAAGAGCCGACCTATAGCTCTTGGACCTATCCTTTCTAGGATCTCAAGGTCTATGTAGCGGGGTCTAGCTTTCCTGGCCGGGCACACCGACAATCCTTTTGATGGAGACCTTAAGAAATACTTTGTCTCCATCCTCAACGTGCTTTCGAGTCTCACGCGTGTCGGGTAAGATTCTGTCATCCGAGCCTCTTTTATCCTCTCCTAATTTGCCGAAGCGATTCGATCATTTCACTTACCGCATCGGGCCTATGACTTTTCTCTCACCGACTTCATCCCATAAAGTGGTGATCTACACTTTTGCTCTAGAACGTATGGGGCCGAGATCGCCGCGATAACGTTGTTGTAAGCAAATTATCGCTAAAATATCTTCCCATTTTGTACCGCGATCCAAAATTACGATTCTAAGCATATCTTCTAGCGTTGGATCGCTTCTCTCCGATTGTCCATCGGTTTGTGGGTGGAATCTGATCGAAGTTTAATCTTGTACCGATTCCTTTGCAAGCTAATCCAAATCGGATGTGAACTTGAGTCTCGATGGTATCGATTTTGCACCCATGTAGTCGATAATTTCCTTAACATACGGTGCACTTATCGGATCCATAAGTGCTTTGATAGGTAAAAGTGAGCACTTTTGTAGCTATCCACATTACCCATATGGTGTGTTTCCTCTCTCGATTTGGGTAACTTGTGAAATCCATCGTTATATCGTCCCACTCCATTCGGGATTTACGGTTGTAACTTCACGGGTCGTTGGTGTCCTTGTTGGCGTTTCACGAAGGAAGCTATGTCGTTTCATGCCTTCCACCAAAAATTTTCCTTGAGTCCGTACATCTTAGTACTACGGGGGTGTAGGGCGTATCGTGACCTCACTCGTGATTTCGTCGGAGCTCGCGTCGAACGCATATCCTACCTTCAAACAATAAGGCGTTATCGGCTTCTTGAAAACTCTGAATCCTTCGACCTTAGTCTTCCTCGGATCTTTTCCAACTTTCCTCAATCCTTTGTCTCTGACAATTCTTTTGAGATCAGATGTCGATTGAGTGTAGCGATACAACTCACGATTGATACGGGTGGTTCAACTAGTTCAATCTTCATTCGCCAAACTCTTCACGCAGTTTTCCTCTTGTACAAAGAGACATCCTAACTTGGTATGGCTCTTACGACTCGGCGTCAACTACTATATTTGCTCTGCCGGGTGATAGTTAATACACGAGTAATCTTTTACCGCGTTCAAGCTCTTCTTGTCTCATATTCAGATCTCTTTGTTCAGAAAACTCAAACTTTTATGATCCGTGAAGATCTCACATCTCAGCACCATAGAGATGGTGTCTCCCAAATTTTAGGCGTGAACTACGTTTGCTAATTCCAAGTCGTGGTTGGGTGTGTTGTCGTGGTCTGAGTTATAAGAATCAAAGTAGCTATCACTTTTCCTCTTACGTCAAAACACACCGATCCGGTCTTTAGATTGCGTCGGTAGTGAATTCCCGCTTATTGTAATCATGACGGGACACTGGGATGCAGCTGATCAATTTCTCTTTAGTGTTCTCAAACTTCTCTAGCTCAATTCTGACTAAACTTGATTCTTAAAGCGGGTCTTGTTCAATCTTGAGAATCTTATGTATCTCCTAATAAATAGATGTCTATCTATGAAGAACAACTTATCCATGATGAAATTCTCATGAGTCCATGAACATGGTGATTGTACCAGGAATTCTTGAATTCATAGTGCATATCAATCTTCGAATCATCTACATCTTCCGTATTTTCAAGGTGAGTATACACCCGCTCATCGCAATTGATCAAACAGGTCATCAATTTTGGGTAAAGGGTATTTGTTCTTTAGTGTCATCTTATTTAGTTCTCTATAATCGATGCACCTCACAAGAACCATCTCTTCTTAACAAACAATGCTGAGCTACGAAACACTTCGACTAATGATCCTAATCCAAGCTCTGGATTGGATTTCGACTCTTCTAGCTCCTTTGGGGCCATCCTAGGGCGCCGACACGGGCTGATCCGGCCCAAGTCGATGGTAAACTCGGTTGTCATTAGGAGGTAGTCGGCGATTTTTGAAATCGTCAAAATTCTGGACAACTTCAATGTCTTCTACCGCACGGGTTTATCTTCATCGTTTAAATAAACAAGGAATGCATGGCATCCTTTCGTTCATCATCCTCCTAGCTTGAGTGCGGATACTATCGAATCCTCCTCCTGCCGATCCGTGAAATGCGTAGCTTCTTGTCCGAAGAAGTGAACGAAATTTTCCTTTCCTTACGAGAATCGTGGAATGATTCCTAGCTAAAGTCCATTCCTAGGATTATGTCTACATCGTCCATGGTATTATGTTTAGATCGCTAGCCGAACCTTAAGTGATCCTAATGTCAATTCTGAGTTCGAGCAAAAGTGAGTACGGCCATAATCCTCCTATAGGCGATGAGATTCTCATATCCTGCTTGATTTTTCAGACCTAAGGCTCAGCATTTCACGCATGATTTTCTGATAAAAGAATGCTGACTGCGTGTCGACAGATTCTACGGGTGAGTTGGAGAACTCCCGTACACAGTTTTGGTTACTTAGTTCTGCCTCCGCGCGAGGCGTGAGCTCCGAGCATTGGGAGGATCCTCTGGCCGATTGGCGGTTGTTGCCGGCACATTGCTTGCCGTGGCGCGTTGCGTGGTTATCGCCTCTGTTGTTGTTGTGGCGGTGGCCACTTCTTGCTTGGATTTGTTGTTGTGGCGGTGCCATCGCATTCTTGGAGTTGTTGTTGTTGAGGGGGTGTTTGCCCTGGAGTTCTTTGGGTTGAAATGGGCCCGCGGTGGTTAAGCCTGATGTATACCCTCAAGGCCGAGCATTGCCCGGTTCGGCCTTCCATCCGAAGCGTGACATCAGGCAGTGTTGGCGTAATGCCCGTCACCCGCAACACTTGACTTACCACGTTTGCGTACACCCCATGTGCTCTATGGCATCTAGGGCATTGAGGTGCCCTTGATGGTCTGTGGTCCCTTCTTGGGTGGAGCAGTACTTCTCTTCAACTTTGTCCTCGCTGGGGTTTCCGCCACGGCGCATGACTTGTTTCTCCGTGTTTCAGGGTTGTTATTTCAGCGGTTGGGCCAGTTCCTTTTCTTATCCGAATTCTGTGTGCACGAGGCGACCTTTCTTATTCTCGCCATAGCGTCATATATCAAAGCTCGTCTGGAGCTTGATTAGAATAGGTCTCCATGGTGGCAAGAGACATCGTATCTCCATTCTTAGCCACCCTGAACTTTCGAGCATCTTCAAGTCGTGTTACTAGATCCGGCGCATATCTTGGCGTCTGGAAAGTGCGATCGTGTCGATTACGGATAATTTTTCTTTTAGAAAATTCACCTCTTTTATAACTTTTGGGGATATACTTTTCGATCTGCTCTCGAAATCCTCCCACGAGAACTCTTCTAGTTGTTCACGTGAAGGTCTTCTCGGCCTCCCTTGAATCGGCTGGTCGATGGTGGAAAGTAACACCGACATCCTTTCTGTCCGTGCCCTTGGAAAGTGAAAATGCTCAATGGCCTAACCCATTGTTCGGCTTCTTCGGAGCTCCTTCTTAAACGTAAAAGCAGGAGGTTTTGCCTCAAGAATAGTTCTTGATCCTGCGATCGGGTTGAGGTGAGGCGGTGGTTGGGGATTATCTTCGTTCTTGTTCGGATTCTACCCTTCCTCTAGGTCTTCCTCGACCTCCGCGGTTCTCTTTCTTTCTTCTGGAGGCAGTTACGCTATATAAAACATACCGTTTATTAAAACGCACAACTTAACAAAATAGGTTTTCATAGCTTCTTCAAAGCGATATAAAAGTAAAACAATTCATCCATAGCATAACATCGCCACCAAAAGGCCACTGGGTAAGTATAGTGGATAGATAATCGGGTTTGTCAAAACAAGATGTCTAACATCGAGAATCATAGAAAATAGAAATATAGGTTTCGAACCCAGAAAATCCAAGTCTTAGAACCATGGTATTGAAATAAAGGAAAAAGCTAGCATACGTAGTCTAACAAAAGATTCTAATTAAAACATCTAAGGTCTCCACGAGTTTCCTTCCTACTCGCGTCTTCCTGTGGGTCTTCCTCCTCTTGGTCGCTTCCTCATCCGAATCGTCCTCACAGGTGCGTACTGATGGTCTGCACGGTTTCCATAATCGGTATGTCGTAGGTCCAAAGTTATCCGCCCACGATAAGTCGTAGTGGGCGGATCGGGTAGCATATTGGTCGGGTCATATCCGAGGAGGTATCTAATACTCATCCGTTGTCCGTGGAAGGGCTCTTCGTCTTGGTGGTGGTGGATCGGATGCAGGTGGTAGGGGATGTGGCGGACGTCTGGGTGTCCAGCCGGTGCGACACGGGCTCTCCCGAGGCTCTAGGGCGTGTGCCACATCACCGCCTTACATCCCTCACCATGGTAGTCACTGGATCAACTGTCTGGAACCTCAAGTACGACCACTCTGGCGACTCATCACGCCAAGTGTACTCCGTGGAGGAGATAGGGTCCCATCGGTCGGTCCATAGATCTGACACGTAAGTCGGTGACTCACGAACCAGCGGATCCCAATCAAATCATAACCTCGGGAATGCGATAGATGTGTATCTCCCAGTACCTCTCGGGCATAACCATCCCGGTACAGGGAGTATAGCTAGGAGTCTCTTGATGCCCACGTATCGGTTGCGCCATGGGCTCGGTGCTCCCACAACCGAAGGTAGTACGCCGTAAACTCACCTAGGTCTTCCCATGCATCCAACATTCCCTATGGTGCGCATCAGCTCTCGGGTGGGGCATGAGGTCCTACCTCCTTCTAGCGATATAAGCGCATCTCCTCCATCTGCCCGGTGAAAAAGAAAACTAACGTAAGCCAACTATGTTATCTCAAAGCGACAAGGATAGCATAACGAGGAACAACTAGGCTGGTCTAACAATTCTATAAGGTAGGCATCATCATAATGTACAATATATACCACAACTTACTTTCTTAGTCTTACCCAAACATATACATATAGCTAACGATATCTCAATATCGCTCGAGATCCTTGTCTTATATCAAACACTTAAGCTGAGTTCAACAGACTCTATCGTATTCTGGGGACAGAATTAGGATTCTGTTCTTCATAACAAATGAAGATCAGTGCGTTAGGAGTACGTAGGTGCAAACCATGCGTAATCGAGTCCGAGGAGATCTAGCTAAAACAAATCTACTGCAGTGCAGGAAATTTGCGCGATCGTGCAAAATATCAATCGAGGCGTATGACGTGTCGTCTATCTTCTTGGGTTCTTAAGTCGAGGCTGCACATCCTGAAGCCGTGAGTAGCGTCCATGTCGTGATTGTGTTGCTGGTCACTTGTGTCGAGTGATGATGGAGTGCCGACGTCATTCGACTTAAAGGTTGGTCGTCCTCGTCCTTCTCGCTCGTCTTCCATCGGTGCTCAGGTGTATCATTACTTTCATTCTTCCT